>ML785293.1:529100-543158 GCA_009831015.1 Picea engelmannii | reverse complement strand
CCCATGTCTCATTTGTGGTGATGATCACTACACCCGAGACTGCCCACATCACGATGAAGTGGCCAAGATTTTTAAGGGAAATTCACAACTCCCTGTGCTTACTCAGCCTTTTCCACAACAACATTCTTTGGTTGCTCAAACCCCCACTGCTGGGGGCAGTTCCAACCCACCCCATGATGAGGCCTCAACAAGTGCCCACATTTACATGTTCAATGGGGTTAACCTGACCACTCGCTTTGTGACATATGACGCACCAGTTAAACCTGATAAACCAAAGACTACTAATGGTTACGCACCAGAGCTGTTACCCTCCTCCGTTAATCCTTCGTCTGTTAGTCCTCCATCTGGGCCACTTCAGATTGAGAAACCTTCGTTTGACTCTATCTTACTCCCTCCTAAGAGCACCATCCAGAAATATACCTTCAATCCTAATTCACGGGTTGCCCAAAACTACAACATTTTAGAAGATTTGGCCCAAGCACCGTGTGATATGTTTGCCTTGGAAGTTCTACAACACTGTCCCAGCCAACGTAGAACGCTCTTAGCTGCTATCGATGCTTTTGATCCTGAGTCATCAAATAACCTCACGTTTAATCTGGATGATCATCAACCACAACTCTCCCACTAGCTAGCTTTCCAAATCGATGTTGTTGTTCATAATCAACAAATCCATCGAACTATCCTGGATGAGGGAGCCTCTACTTGCGTCATGTCCTTAGTTTGTTGGAAGGTCTTAAAATCGCCTGCCCTTAAAAAATCCGCTACGATGTTACGTGCTTTCGATGGACGAGGTTTTCATCCTCACATATTATTACAATCCTTAGCCATTCAGTTGGGCAGCAAAACTATTACTGTTGATGTCGAGGTGGTCAATTCTCCTCTCGATTACAACCTACTACTCGAGAGAAGTTGGTTCTCAGTCGCCTCGTCGGTGTTTCGATGTGTACAATTCCCCCATCAAGGCAAAATTGTCACCATCGATTAGCTTGATTTTTGTACACCCGACGCTCGCATCCCTGCCACCAACAACATTCCCTTTTTAGGAGACCACCCAGTTATGTATGAAAGCGTTGGTGTTGGCTTATTGAAAGATTCTAGCCTTATGGGTACTTTCCCTACACCACTTCCACTTACCACGCATCATATTGCCGCCGTCAATATGATCTCGACTATGCCTTATCAATCCTTGGAATCATTTGACCCTTGGGTTGCACCTAGTCCTCTGGAATTCGATGTGCTCGGTGACACTATGCCACTTAGCCCAGCCGAGGCCACATACGTAGTTATTCAATCTGCCTCTCCCTCTCTGGACAATCCACATTTATTGACATCGAATGCATACTCGGTGCCCTCATGGTTGGATTCCCTATCGTTTGCTGTTGATTACATTTCCCAGATTTTTCCTTCTGATGAATCTATTATGGAAATGCTTAGCATTGACGATCTACCTTGGGATGATAACTATCATTGATCCTCTTTTCTTCCACCTTTGGAAGAAATTCATCAAGACATATGCTCTGTCTTCCCTCCCCATGTTACCGATGCTCCGCAATCTCCCATCCTCACACAAGATACTCTCTCCGAGGGGAACATGGGTAACATCTCTACTACGATTGTTATTGACATCTCGATCAAAGAAAGTGTCATGGAAAACATCAACCTTGGTGCTAATTGCACACCCGAGGAAGTGGTCTCTTACACCGCTTTGTTTAAGGAATTCCACGATGTCTTCACATGGAGCTATGAGGAAATGCCAGGGACCGACCCTTCCATCGTCGTACATGAAATCAAAACTTACTTTGATGCGAAACCTGCTCGACAAAAGCTTCACTCGGTTCATCCCAAGAAAATCGCAGCTATAAAGGCAGAGGTTGAAAAACTTCTCAATTCTGGCTTTATCTACCCCATCCCTTTGACCGAATGGGTCTCCAACCTTGTTCTGGTTGCCAACAAACAAGGGACCATCCATGTTTGTGTTGACTATCGATATCTCAATAGAGCTTGTCCCAAGGACAACTACCCTACGCGCTTCATCGACCAAATCATCGATAATTGCGCAGGGAGCATAATCTTCTCTTTCATGGATGGTTTTTTTGGGTATAACCAGATTGAAATCTTACCTGCTGATCAACATAAGACAACCTTTATCTGCCCTTGGGGAACTTTTGCTTATCGAAAGTTACCATTTGGCCTAAAAAATGATGGTGCTACTTTCCAGCGGGCCATGTCGTATGCTTTCCACGATATCAAGCATATCGTGGAGCCTTACCTCGACAATTTACCCGCCCATTCATCCAATCGATCCGATCACATTGCTCACCTGCGGGCGATTTTTCTTCGATGTCGGTTCTACCATATTCGATTGAACCCACACAAGTGCATTTTTGCTGTCGAATCTAGTCGACTCCTCGGTTTCATTGTCTCCAAAGATGGGATCAGGGTGGATCCCTTAAAGATTAAGGCCATTCTAGCCTTACCCCCACCTACTAATTTAACCCAACTCCAAAGTTTGCAAGGCAAAGCAAACTTCCTTCGCTGTTTCATTTGTAACTATGCTGAGATCACTAAAGTATTTATGCAGTTACTGCAAAAGAACACCCCTTTCGTTTGGGATGACATTGCCCAATGGTCATTCAATGCTCTTAAGCATGCCTTGACCCACACACCTTTGTTACACCCTCCGGAGTACACAAAGGACTATATCCTTTACTTGGCCGCCTCCACTTCCACTATTGCAATGGTGTTAGTTCAAGAGGACACCAACGATGAAGAACATGTGATTTATTACCTGAGCAAGAGTCTATCTAGACCCGAACTCCGATATTCACATGTTGAGAAACTGGCTCTGGCAGCCGTCATCGCTGTCTAGAGATTTCGCCACTACATCTTATTACGCACCACCATGGTAATCGCAGACTCCAACCCCATGTACCATGTCTTGACACGTCAAGTACTTGGGGGAAAATATTCTAAATGGATCGTTATTCTTCAGGAATTCGATCTCGAGTTTACAAAGGCCAAAGCCAAAAAATCCCTGGTGTTTGCAGAGCTTATCTGTGCTCTCCTTCATGCCGATGAAAACATTGAACCTAGAGATTCTCTCCCTGATGAATCTCTCTTCCTCATCAACACCTCCGATCCTTGGTAAGGAGACATTCTCCTCTACCTTCAAACCCAACGTTTTCAGCCCAACATTTCTCGCGAAGAGCGTCGACGCATTCGTCATCACTCTCGTTGTTATCTCATCATCGACGACACCTTGTATTGCCGCGATATCGACACCATCCTTCGACGATGTCTGATTCACGAGGAAGCTGAACACATTTTGAACAATTGTCACCTTGGTGCCTGTGGCGGTCACCTCTCCAAGATGGCCATAGCCCAAAAAATCCTACGTGCCAGCTACTTTTGGCCCTTGATTTTCAAAGATTGCATCGAGGCCGTCAAAAAATGCCCACCCTGCCAAGTCTTTAACAAGAAGGAACGCACCCACCCTACTGCGCTGCACCCCATTATCGCCATCGGCCCCTTTGCCAAGTGGGGTATAGATTTCTTGTAGTGTAATCCTACCTCAGTCGGGGGGCATGGTTACATCATCGTCGCCATCGACTACTTCACCAAATGGGCTGAGGCTATGCCTACCTTCCTGAACGATGGTCGTACTGCAGCTCTGTTCCTTTTCAACCATATCATAACTCGTTTTGGTGTACCACGTGCCATTGTCACCGATCATGGTGCACACTTCAAAAACCAGATGATGAGCAAATTACATGTCAAATTGGGTTTTCGCCATGAAAACTCATCCCCTTACTACCCGCAGGCCAACGGACAAGTTGAAGCCATCAACAAAGTCCTAAAAACCATGATCCAACGCATGGTAGGGGCAAACAAAACATCATGGCATTTACAACTTTTCTCTGCTCTCTGGGCTTATCGCACCTCTGTGAAAACTTCAACTGGATTTACTCCTTTCCAGTTGGTATATGGCATTGAAGCTGTCCTACCAATCGAGTGTGACATTCCATCACTCAAACTGAAAGTAGAACCCCTGCCCCATACTTCTACTGAAGAAGAACGATTCTTGTATCTATCCAAATTGGACGAAACACATTGTGATGTTGTTCTCGCTAATGAGACACATTAGAAACGAATTAAGAGTCAATATGACAAATCCGTCCACCCTCAGACTTTTGCAGAAGGAGACTTAGTCCTCGTTTACGACCAAGCTCACGACAAATTGGGGACAGGAAAGTTAGAACCTCTGTGGCACGATCCTTACATCGTGAAGCGTGTTCTACATAGAGGTGCCTACGAATTAGTTGATCATGATGGAATTTCCCTAGGAGAGCCCCGAAACGGGCTTTACCTTAAAAAGTACTATGCCTAGATCACCTAGCATTTGTACTTTGTACATTATTGTACTTTAGTTTGGTGTGTCTATTTCTTTCGCGTGCTCGAGTCTTTACTGTTGCCACTCATGACTGTGCTTGTGTTTTCATGCACATATGACATCTTCCTTTCCTATCTTTTTTGGGTTCGCGGATGGTGCTAGTCGACATACCTGGAACATTGCTTCGGCAGCATGGGTTATTTACCAATTTGATGAGGTGGTGAGTTCAGGAGGTATCTGCTTAGGACCAGCAACCAACAATATGGCAGAATATCATGCTGTCATCGGACTGTTGACCCAAGCCTCCTCTCTAAGTATCTCTCGTATCATTATTTACTTAGACTCCCAACTCACAGTCTATCAACTCAACTATATCTACGCTATCCGTAGTCCTATCCTGCTACGTCTCCACTTACAAGTTCGTCGCCTTGAACGAATGTTCGATTACATCGAATATAGACACATTCCAAGAGAACTTAATAGTGTTTCAGATTCATTAGCAAATTATATCATGGATCGATATCTTGCCCACATATAAGAGTTAAGGAAAGAAAAATTGTACATTATATGTAAAGTAAAACACATCACAGACATCATAATGTACAAATCATTGGCACTGTAAAAACTTGAAACTGTATATATATATATATATATATATATATATATGGCGTGACTGAAATGTTTCGATTACATCAAAAAGTATGTAGAAGAGCAAAATGTCGGGTCTCTAAACCCCTACAACATCGCCTGACAAGGCATACAAAAAATGATCACCAGAGAGACTCTAATCTCCCTGCACTACATTGTGCTGCAAGTAACACATCACCGCACGCACTACGCGCCTCAACAGAGAATTGATATTCTCTGGTACTCCCACAGTGTGCCTCTGCATATGTAAAGGCACTTCTCCCCTCTGCAGAGGAGGAATGCCCATCGTAAGGCCTTGAAGGTTTCTTTCAACCTCCCGGAGACCTATCACTGGTACTACTGGATCCACTGCAATTGGGACGCCCCCATGACGTCCTGGTATCGGTATATCGGCTGGGCGCACTGTTCCCTTGTCTGCATGTTGAAGACAATACATCTGTTAAAAACTCTTCTACATACCCAAAAAATATATATACATAAAAAAAAAACTTCAAAAACAAAAACTAGACAAGGTATGGCTCAGTCTCTTACTTGACACATCCCAGTCTTCCCCCGCGGGTAAAATCAAATCCATACTCCCACGAAAATCTACCTCAACATACGGGAAGTCCTCTATCCAGAGATACTGCCGTCTCAGCCAGGCGAAGAAATCGCAAGTGAAACGGAACTCTGACTCCGCTACCAGCCTCAGAGACAGACTGGTCCACCTCTCCATCCTCGGTTCATCCACTGGTCTCACCGTCAGTGCTATCTGAGGCTGCATCTGGGGGATGCGCTCTAGAAAAAATGAGACCAAAAATGAGCCATAACCAAATTGCTTCTGTCCCGTCCTACACCGTGAAATCTGTTCCTTCACATTTCGAAGGAACCCTGCACTCCAGTTGAACAGTGTTGGTTCCAAAAACTGAACACCGTAAGCCACCTGCGATCTTGATGCCAGATGCGCGCTAGTACTGCCCATCACGCTTGTGATGGAAAACAATATAGACCGGAGGGGTAGCTCTCGAATGTCCTTGATAGGGATTCTACCCCCTACCAGCCTTGCTCCTGGGATACAGTGGCATGCTAGATACACATCCACTTGTTCAGGTAGCGCCCTCTACTCAGAGAAAGATATGGGGACCCCTCTTTTCGAGAGGCCAGTCAAAAAATACGTCTTCTAACTCAATGGTTAAAAGCTGTGTGCCAATTTGGAATCCTTTCTCTGCAACATCCCATAGGCCGATCATATGCTCGAGCAATAAAATCTCTTTCTTCATTTTTTGCAACTTGAAGAATTTGAGCAAGCCACAAGCTCACAACGTGGCCCGTGTGCGGGGACTCCGCAAGGCAGCTAAGTCATCCATCTCATGTTCTCTTTCTTTCCACTCGATCATGGTCACCGAAGTTACCTACAAAACAAAAAAATAAAGAAATTCATTATTTCCACGTTTTGGCAATTTCAACAATTTCAAAAGCAATTTAAAACATGAAATAAGATGCCCACATCATTTAAAAGTGACCACACACTCTTTTATAACTAATGCGCCCTCTCTTAACCATTTAACATCCATCATATAACAATGAAACATTTTCAAATGCAAACGGTTTCTTTGCGGTTGCGTGGGCACACGTGAGGGTTTTATCATGGATTCGTTGCCAAAAAACGGCCTGTCTAATTGACTATTGAGGTGTTGGCATCTTAGCCATCCTTTTCTAGAACGTTTTTGCAAAAGGAATCCCATTTTTCCATTGATTTTCAAAGAGGCCGATTTGGTTCCACTTGGGGCAACTTAGGGCTTCATATTTTAAAATAAATGATGCTATGAAAATGAATACTAAACCATGTAATTTAAAGAAGAAGAGATGGAGATTTACCTAGTCCGAACGACAAGCGAAATGGTCAATCGTAGCTCTGGCAGCAAACAAAACAAGATCCACTTCAAAATGAGAATCTCCACTACTCCAAAATCCTTGTGCAAAATGAAATGGTACATGAAATTTTCAATGTATTGTTATTTATAAATTTTCATTTTTTATAAGGTATGATCATTTATGGGTTTCTCTAACAATATGCTGGCTTCACTAAACCCTAGTTTGTAGTTTTGGCATCACAGGTTTCCTGGCAGTCTTGATGGATTATTCACCCTGTCGCACTTATGAGCATAGTCTTAGTTCGTTCTTGATCTCAATTATATGAGAACGTAACCGGGTAAACTTTTATCTCATTTTCGGACCCATACGGATACACAAACACACGAAAAAGGAACCCCACTGGAGTCTCCTTTAAACCCTTTTCAGACTCTCTAAATATGAAAAGATTGTCGAGTGACCTTGCTTCCTTTCACACTCATTAAAAGGTCAGAAAGGGCATCTTTCGAGTGATAGTTTATCTCTTTTTCGGTCTCGTTAGACTACTGTACGAAAAAGGAACTGAGAGAGTTCTCTTTTAAGTTTTTTTCCAAACTCTATAATCTCGAAAAACCTTCGAGTTTTCTGTCTTTGGACTCGTTAAAACACACATCGACAGGCCCATATGGGACCGATCCCTTACTTCTTCCGGTTCGTTAAACAAAGGAAGAGGAACTTACCGAAGGTGAGTTATATCGAGCATGTGTTATCCTCCTCGAGCTCATTAAATCAAAAAGAAGTACTCATCTATCTGGATGGGGGAAAAATTGAAAGGAGCAAGCCAAGCAATCTCTTGAGAACATTGTCCAACAATTCTTAGAGTCGCCCTTGAACACGACACTTTGTCATTTGCACATATCATAATCCGCTGAACCTCTGCACTGAGCCAATCCTTTGAGTTCCTTTCACTCCTTTGGGTCACCCAACGCAAGTCACAGTACCCACTGCATAGTTTTGGTGCATGTCATGTTTCGCTGTCGTGCCTCAGTGTTCAAGGGAAGTATCCGCCTTGAGAGTCAGCCATCCCAAATATCTTGCCTCAAAACCCGTATCAGTCCATGTTCTTTTGATCTACCAATTACATCTCTATATCCATTTCGTGTCGTTGATGGGGGATACATCAAGGCCCTCCCTCGACAAGTCTATTCCTGTCGACTTCAACACATTATCCGAGAATCAGACTTAGAAGCCAGTTGGTACTTTGGGACCTGCATGCCTCAATGGCAGGCCTCCTCACATTCGACAGTAGGTTTACATCATTGACCTCTGATCGAATGATTCCATGGATGTTCGACCTCAACTCATCTATTCACATTCGTTGGAATGTACTAGGGTATCTTGGGAATCATTGACATTAATGGTGATTTCCCTCGCACTTGTTAACGGTTCACACTATTGACCGGTAATCAAGTGGTTTCTGCCATGTTCGACATCAATACATCTATTCACATGGTTAGAATCATACCACATTGAGATTGGTAAGAAGACCCTGGGTTGAGTAACCACTTTGATATATGCTTCGCCAAGGTTGCAAATGAGTTTCTATTGGACACAGAACACATACACTGTTACATAGATCCACTTTGTATTGGTCGTGGCTATGTCTTGTCACCTCATAGATCCACTGTGTATTCTTTGTGGCTACGATCAGTCCGAGTCATCAAGAGTATAGATCCACATTGTATCTTCGGTGGCTATACCTTCTTATCAATACAATTATGGATTCACAGTGTATTTTATGGCGGCCATATCTTGCAAGTCTTGATCACCCAAGCATAGGTATGCCTGCCTTGGGTTTTGAAATATGTCATGATATTTGTTGGATGTTTGTGTACAGCTTCTCTCAGGTTCTCTGAGTCTATACTATTGCTTGAATGTCTACAAAGCATTTCAGTTATCAGTTCGCATCTTCTAACTTCATACCTTGGGGGGCAATCTGTTACATGTCAAAATTACTCAACTGGATAAGTGTCGCATGTTCCTCTTGATTGTCGTAAGTGTCACATATTCCTTACAACTTTCGCAAGTGTCACAAGTTGTTCACAAGTGTCGCAAACATTGTTCAAGCATACTGCCATAATGATGACACTAAGGAGGCACTTAAAACATCTCATATACTTGATTTGGAGAAGGGGAACTGGTTAACTGAAGTCAAGGAACTCTTATCACCTGAGAAGAGCTCTTAAATAAAGGTTCTAAGGGTGACCGCTCCCCTACATCAGCCTTAGGAGCGTTGGCGCTCTCCTATAAGGCCTCAGGGAGCATTATAACACTTGCCTGCCCCTCTGAAGGAGCTCTATACACCTTTGGAGCACTGGTGCTCCCCTCAATCTTCCTAGGGAGCGCTACAACGCTCTGATGCCCCTTTTGAGGGAGCGCTGCCTAATCTGAGGCAGTAGTTGGCTCGTTGAGGAGAATAAGGGGAGGATCTCTCAAGTTTAGAAGGCAGTTGCATTCAAATTCTTGGTTCCATCAGAAGATCCCTGATCTAAGGAGGAAGTTCCTCAACTTGTTCTAAAGATAACTCAAGAGGTTAAGCTCCTCTTAACCTATATAAGCAAGCTCTATGATGGTGAAAAGGGGGAAGAATTGCTAGCATGAAACCTATGATCTCATAGGAAACACACAGTTAGCCAAAGGAGAGTGATCAATGAAGTTGCTGTCATCCAGGTTGTGGATCTTTCGAGCAAGGGTTAGACGAAGGGGACTTGACGAAGCTGTCGCATTCTCATCTACGATTGTAAGTACTGTTGTCGTTATTCTCATCAATATGACATGCTTGGCCTGTTTCTTTCTAGTTTGTGTCTGATCTCACATGAACCTATCATTGATAGATAGATCTATTTTCAAGCTAACATCAATAGAGTAGGAAGCGGTCGTACTTTGTTTATCTACATGACTCAGTGAGGAGCGAGAGTTCAGAGCTCGATTTGGAGCGTGCAGGGACAAACATCGATAAAAAGGTACTGCTGTTCTCCTTCCTTCTCATGTGCTAGTTTGTATGGATTTGAAAGGAAGTTAGTGTCCACGTTAAGCACTTTCTGTCTTAGAGTAGGGTCTAGCTCTTTGAGGCAATCTACCTGTCCGCAGGGAGATTTTCCTACAACACTGGGCTCTACTAGAAACTTACTCAAGGTGTTCACTGCAAAACATATGTCTGGTCTGGTGTTCGTCAGGTACATCAACGATCCAATAATCTGTCTGTACAGTGTGGCATCTATCAAGTCTAATGAAGTATCAACTAGGAGCTTCAACTTTGCTTCCATGGGTGTATTCATGGGCTTACATTCTAGCATGTCAAATCTCTTTAAGATTTCGACTGTATACTTCCCTTGGTTAAGGAAGATCCTTTCTGGACTCTGCCATACCTCAAGACCTAAGAAGTAATGCATTAGGCCAAGGTATTTCATTTCAAATTCCGTGGCAAGTCTCTATTTACATTCAGCGATGAGGTTTTCTTCTCCAGTTAAGAATAAGTCATCCACATACAGTAGTAATATTACTGGTTCATTATCCATAATTTTGAAGTAGAGATTTGAGTCTGCTTTACTCTTGGTAAAGCCTAAGCTCGTCAAGAAAATGTCTATATGGCCATACCAAGATCTGGGAGCTTGCTTCAATCCGTATAAGGATTTCTTTAATCGACAACAATGAGACTTCATGTCTTCAACCTCAAATCCTTGGGGTTGCTCTATATAAATTTCCTCTTCGATAACACCATTCAAGAAAGTTGTCTTCACGTCCATTTGGTGCAACTTCCATTTAATCTTGGCTACCAGAGCTATAATGGTTCTGATCGAAGTGTATCTGGCCATAGGAGCGAATGTATTTTCATGGTCAATGCCTTCCTTTTGGGAAAAGCCACGAGCGACAAATCTTGCTTTATATTTCTCAATTCTTCCATCAACATCATGTTTTATTTTGAAGAGCCATTTTGATGATACCACATCCTTACTTTTTGGTCTGGGAACTATTTCCCATACATCATTCTTTATTATGGATTGGTATTCCTCTATCATGGCATCTGCCCATTCCTTATTTTGAATGGCCTCTTCAAAGCATGTAGGTTCTTCATCAAGTAGATTGCACATCAAAGCCGTGTAACTGGAGAATGGCTTTGGTCTTTTCACCTGTCTTGTGGTTCCTTCTGGAACACCATACTTCTCTCCATCTTCAATAATCTCTCTTGCCTAAATAGGCTTTATTTTATGGGAGAAGGTCATTTGAGGAGGTTCTTGAACTTTTGTTATGTCGTTGTTTTCAGGAGTCTCCTCATCAGGGGAAGTTACGACTTCCCTTACAGGTTTTGCAGCTCTGGGAACTTCCCTCACAGATTCTGCAATCCTGGGATTTACAGGTTCCTCTTCATATACTTATTCAAGCTGGCATCTTCTTGATTTCTTAAGTGCTGCTTCTTCATCAAAGGTCACGTCCCTGCTGATCTCAATATGGCAGTGACCAGGTATGTAGATTCTGAAGGCCTTGGATACCTCACAGTATCCCATGAATATTCCCTTCTTTCCAGAGGGTTCCAACTTGTTTCTTTTCTCTTTTGGTATATGACTAAACACTGGACAACCAAATATTTTGAGATGGCTTACCTCTGGTTTCTTTCCGGTGAACATCTCCTTAGGGGTCTTGAACCCAAGTGCGCTATGGGATAATCAGTTCTACACATAAACAACTGCCATTGCTGCTTCTGCCCATAAGCACATAGGAAGATCTTGATCATGAATCATGGTTTTTACAACTTCCATAATTGTTCTGTTCTTCCTTTCAGCTACACCATTTTGTTGGGGATTATAGGGAGTAGTGAGTTCCCTCTTGATCCCAACATCTCTATACAAGTTTACAAACTCCTTTGAGGTATATTCTCCTCCACTATCTGACCTGAGTATCTTAATCTTTCTTTCAAAAAGATTCTCTATCAAGGCTTTGAATTCCTTGAATTTATTGAATACTTCATCTTTATATTTTAAGAAATATATCCAGGTCTTACGAGAATAGTCATCAATAAATGATACATAGTATACATACCTGCTAATGGAGGATGATGACATTGGGCCACACACGTCTGAATGAATGAGTTCCAATACTCCTTCTGCTTTGCTATCCCTTTTTGGAAAGGGTTCTTGATATTCTTCCCTTGCACACATCCATTGCATATGCCTTCCTGATCAACCTTGAGTTCTGGTAAACCTGTGATAGATTTTCATATGTATGGTAGCGGCTTGTAGTTGATGTGGGCCAATATTCTATGCCAAAGTTCGCATGAGTTTTCGATGGCATGGGTCATGGCAGTTTCTGGGCGACCCTTCAGCTTATATAAGCCATTTTCTTCACTTTTGATGACGATTGCTTCATTTAAGGTTTCTCCTTTAGCCCACATAAGAACTTCTCCATTTATGAAGGAAACTCTATATCCTTTCTTGTCTAAAGCTGATATGGAGAGTAAGTTCTTCTTTATGCCCGGTACATAGAGTACGTCCTTCATTGTTATTGAGTTTTCTGAATCTAGCTTGTAGTTTTATTCTCCTATTCCCTTGATGGGATATTGATAATCATCTCCAAGAGTCACTTTCTGAGAAAACTTATTTTCTGAAATACAAGAGAAAGTATTTTTCTTACCCGTCATATGTTTTGATGCACCGCTATCAATGAGCCATGTGTCCTCTCTAGGTGATACAGATCCCGAGAGAGCTGAGATCAAGGCATGGTCTTTAATCATCTTCATAGGTGGTTCTTCATCTTTGGCTATGTGAGCATGTTGCCTTTTGTGCTTCCTCTTGTATTCTTCTCTTCTGACTAGAAAATAATTCACCTTGTGTCCCATCTTATCACAATGATAGCATTGTATAAATGAGAGATCTCATCCCTTGTGTTGTCCTTTCTTCTAAAAATTTCTTGGATGAGATTCTTGGTTGTTGAATTTGTTTGATGGTTGAGGTTCTCTATGAGATTCTTTTTTGAAGTAGGGTTTCTTTCTTCCTCCTTTTGTATGAGTAGCTAGGGCTTGATCATCATCCCTTGCTAGTAGTGCTTCACGATTGGCTACCCTTGTCTCTTCTTGGACGCATTCTTCCCATAGGCTCTCAAACTGTAGTTTCTCCTTTCTGGTACATATGGACTGGATGAAAGCATCACAAGGTCTTGTGAGATCATTTAGGGCCGTTATTACGAATTCGTCTTCATCGATGGTGTCTCCAATCGCTTTTAATTGTTCTTTTATTTTTGAGATTCGGGAAAAATATTCTTGAATCATTTCTCCTTTCTGCATCTTGGTATTCTTCAATTGAGATCTTAGATTCATCTTTTGATTGATGTTCTTTCCTTCATATAGTTTTCTTAGAGAGTCAAACATTTCCTTCAAAGTTTTCTCGGACGATACATATGGGATCATGTGGTCTTTGATTGAATCTGCAATGATTCTTTGACCCCTGATTGAGTCCTTCTGATGCTTCACTTTCTCTACGACATTTCAGGTTCCTCCACTTCTTCTTTGATGAATTTTGCTAGGTCATTCTCTACAAGGATCAGACCAATCCTATACTTCTAGGCACGAAAGTTGTCTATGCCTTCTAGTTTCTCAACAAGCTTTGTGCTTATAAACATCTTGTACTTGAGGCTACGAAAAATGACCAAAAATGAAAATGCTTAAAGTCAAATTTTGACCTTACCAGGAGGTGCGCTTGGCTAAGGCAAGTAGCCTGGTGTACTTGGATATGAGAAAATCCAATTTTTACCCCTTCAAATCTGATCTGCGGATTTTTGGACTGGTGCTTCTGGTAGTCTGGTACTTCTGGTACTGGTTTTCTGGTACTTCTGGTACTTTTGTGAAACTAGGGTTTCACTTTGCGAAAGATCCAACCACTGAAAAGGTGCGCTCTAAGTGCCAAAATGATCCTTGGGGGAGGGCACAACTTTCTAGGTGGTTTTAGGGTTGAAAAGATTCACTTTTGCAAAACTCTAATTTGCAGGTACTGCAACAGTGACGTTTTTCTCTTGCGAAATATGCTTCCTTTAGGTTGGCTCTGATACCATGTTAATGTTTATGCCATTATTATAGTTCTTTACATTTCAATAGATAAGAGCATCATAAGAACAAGATCACTGAGAAATACACATTCACA
>ML785293.1:479832-502148 GCA_009831015.1 Picea engelmannii | reverse complement strand
ATGAGTTGTTTTATAAAACCACTCTTGGACACATGGCATCTCCACAAGCCAGTGGACCCCCCAATAAAACCACTTACCACGTCAGGGGGTTCCGAAACACCACTTTCCCCCAACAAAAACCGCTTTCGCAATGTTTTTGACCAGTCTTTTTCCGAAGGTGTTTCTGGGAAAACGAAGATGAATTTTAAAAAACCGAAAGAAAATTTTGTTCAAAACGGGATGAAGAACAAAAACCTCTCCTAGGTTTTTCACAGGTGCCATGAGTAGGGAGAATGAAAGCCATCTTCGAGCCCTATTTTTCTAGAATTCCGATTTTTCCTGTTATAGTCTCGATTTTATGGAAGATGTTTCGGAGTGTTGGAAATGAATTTAGAAAAAATGAAGGATGTTTGTGTTTAGAACTATTTGATCTACAAAAAATTCCTCTGGGTGTTACACAAACCTCTCATATTGGGAGAATCGAAGACTCATTGGGACCCCTTTTTTCAGAATTTGAGGAGGGAAAAGTTTCCACATGATGAAATCTGGCAAAGGAAAAATCGACTGGATCTCCACGAAATCCTACCATCTCCTGATATAAAGATCTAACGTCCACTCAAGGGTGGCCACATCATCATCACAGGCTATCAAAATCTATTACCAGTAACTTCTAATTGACACACAGTTAAAGAAATCTGTGCAGTGTTGGCAAAATCCTAATTTTTCTGCAATGCAATATTGTTAGTTTAGATTTGATTGAATGAAATCATAGTCATTTGATGACATGATCATTGTAATTATGGATATAAATACTTCATGTTTTGAACTAAGAGACATTCAACCTGTGTGAAGGAAGCTCCCTAGGCCCTGTAAATTTTGGGTGTGGGGAAATCCCAGAAGATGTAAGAAAGACCATGTTCATTTCTTTGTTAATTTAACACAACAAGCCTACTTATGACTTGGGATTCATCACGACGCTTTTGCTTTGCACTACTTGTAAAGGGAAAGTTTCATGCTATCTCTTCTAAGATTTGGAATCGAAACAGATCCCATCATGCACTCCTTGCATTCTGTGTGCACACCTTGCACTCACTCAACATAAGAGAAACAATTGAAATTTATACTAACATTCATAGTTTCATCCATTCATAACAAAATTTATTCATTTATGAAAACACAATAACAAAGAATTACAAACAGTAACACCGCTATGCATTTGGGTCATTTTTTCTCTGTCATATTCATTCAAAAGTAAATGGCTACAGCTAATATCAAAACAATAACTCAAAACTCAGAAAATTCCTACTAACTCACAACAACCTCATTTGGGAATACAAAACCTCTATTTATTTGAGAGGGTCCTTTGGGTTTTCCCTAACTACTCGTTTACTCGGAAAATGAAAAAAAAACTAATTGATACCTAATTTTAGTTACATTCAAGACTAAGAGTGAAACTCCCAGATCACTCGTGATCACCTGCTCCCAAGCATTTGATCTTCTTCTGTTTTTCCCATCAGCTCCAAAAGATTCACAGTAACTCCCAACCTTTGAGATTCTGAAATGATTCCTGGGTGCTGAGATTTCTTGCCACGTGTGCTCGCTGACGATGCTCCTGCATCATACTCCTCCTAGACAAAAAATCATGGACTCCTATCCATGAGCTCCTGCACTGATTTTCCATGTTTCTGGATATGTGCTTCATTTTCCCAACTGGCATCTTCTATTGGGCGACCCTTCCACTTAACTAGATATTCAAGATAGGTCTTCCTCCTGGACTTCCTGCCAATTCTCTGATCAATGATCTTCTCCATTTGTGGTTTTTCTGCTACAGGCATTTATTTTTCCCATTGAATCTTATCTTGATCTTCTAATTCCTCTATGTAAAATTTCCTGTAAGGATACATGTCTGAAATGTTGAATATGGACGATATGCCCACATCATCTGGTAGCTCAATTTCATAGGCATTTTCATCAAACTTAAGATCTTACATGGCCCTATATTCTTCATTTTTAAATTGTTATATGTTCCCCTGGGGAACCTTTCTTTCCTGTGATGTGCTAGAACCTGATCTCCCACCTCAAATTGAAGTTCTCTGCGATGTTGATCAACTCTGCGCTTGTACTCTTGGCTAGAGTTCTGTAATTGCCCTCTGATATGGCTATGGAGCTTCTGTGATTTCGCAGCAAAATATTCTGCTCCAATGCTTCTGATCTCACTCTGTACCAATTCTCTCAACTCAGATACTTCCCTGGGTTGCATTGCATACAATATCTGGAATTGGCTCTTTCCAGTGCTTCTGTTTGGCGAGTTGTTGTATGTAAATTCTACTTGTGGTAGAATCCGATCCCATTGGTTATGATGCTCAGTGACCAGACTCCTCAACAAGTTTCCCAAACTTCTATTTACCACCTCAGTCTGTCCATTTGTCTGAGGATGATAAGATAAGCTGAAGGACAGATCCATCCCCAACTTCTTCCATAGTGTTCTCCAAAAATGACCAACAAACTTTGTGTCTCTGTCTGAGACGATAATTCTAGGTAGGCCCTGAAGTCTCACAACTTCCTTGAAAAAGATATTTGCAACATGTGTTGCATCACTGGTCTTCTGTTATGGGATAAAGTGTGCCATCTTTGAAAATCTATCTACCACCACAAATATGGAATCACATCCTCTTTGCATTGTTGGTAGTCCTAACACAAAATCCATGCTTATCACATCTCAAGGCCTCTCTGGTATCGACAATGGTTGATACAATCCAGTGTTCAGTCTTTTTCCTTTTGCATGTTGGCATATTCTACATCTGTTCACAAATTTCACCGCTTCTGTCCTCATACCTGGCCCATAGTATGAACTGCTCAAATGTGCAAATGTTTTATCATGACCGAAATGTCCAGCCAATCCTCCACTATGCTTCTCCTTCAAAAGGTTGTCCCTCATTGAAAATTTTGGTATGCATAACTGATTTCCCTTGAACAACAATCCCTCTTGAATCATATACTCTGCCCACTGGCTCCTATCTCTCAGCATGGGATTCACACATGCTTCGTATGCCTCCTTGAAATATGGATCATCACTGTACATTTCCTTAAGGTGTTCAAACCCCAAGGTCTTCACCTGAAATTCCTACAAAATCAAACATCTCCTGCTCAATGCATCAACAACTTTGTTAGCATTCCCAACAATATGTTTTATGACAAAAGTGAAATTCTGCATAAACTCAATCCACTTTGCATGCTTTTGATTCAATTTTTCTTGTCTGGTTATGAAATTTAAAGCTTGGTTATCGCTATACAAGACAAATTCCCATGGGACAAGGTAGTTGTTGGGGTCCTATAATCATAGAAACTTGATTCTTCAGCTGCTGATTATCCGTTGCTCCCATGATGAAGACATTTGGCTCGGTTGATTCCATTTTCCCCTCTATCCTTTTTTGCTTTGCACTACTTGCAAAGGGAAAGTTTCATGCTATCTCTTATGAGCTTCATAATCGAAACAGATCCCATCACACACTCCTTGTGTTCTATGTGCACACCTTGCACTCACTCAACATAAGATAAACAATTGAAATTTATACTAACATTCACAGTTTCATCCATTCATAATGAAATTCATTCATTTATGAAAACACAATAACAAAGAATTACAAACAGTAACAACGCTATGCATTTGAGTCAATTTTTCTCTGTCATATTCATTCAAAAGTAAATGGCTACAACTAATATCAAAACAATATGGGTGTGGGGAAATCCCAGAAGATGTAAGAAAGACCATGTTCTTTTCTTTGTTAATTTAACACAACAAGCCTACTTATGACTTGGGATTCATCACTACGCTTCTGCTCAAAATTGCTCCAATTGCAACTCCACTTACATCACATCTCACCTGAAATGTCTTTTCAAAATTTGGCAAGACCAGAATTGGTCATTCTGTTATTTTCTCCTTCAGTTTATTGAAGCTCCTCTCGACCTCCTCTGTCCATTTAAAAGACTTGTGCTTCTTCTTCACTGTATCCATCATTGGTGCACAAATTCGGCTGAAGTCTGTGATGAATTTCCTATAAAAACTTGCTAATCCATGGAAGCTTCTTACCTCAAACATGCTTCTCGATGACGACCATTCTTTGATTGCTTTCACCTTTTCTGTATCCATCTTTAGCTCATTTTAAGATATCACAAAACCCAAGTAAACGAGCTCTATCTTCATAAAATATGACTTCTTCAAATTTATCAACAACTTCTCCTGCTGTAGTCTCCTCATCACTAGTGTTAGGTGTCTCAAATTCCCCTCTTTAGTCTTGCTAAAGACCAATATATCATCCAAATATACAACTACAAACTTTCTAATTAAATATTTTAGTATTTCACTCATCAAACTCATAAAAGTACTCAGGGCATTTGTTAAGCCAAATGGAATAACAAGCCATTCGTACAAACCTTCATTTGTGTTATCACTGAAATTTCGTCCGCACATGGTTACAAGAACTCAACATCGTCAAACAGTGATGAAGTCATCCATGGACCTAAATTAACACCAAATCATTCATAAAGGGTAAAAAACTATACAAAGTAGTAAAAAATTGAAGGGCGCTATGAAAACACTGGGCGCGCGGGCACATGTGCGGAACAAGACTGCAGAAATTGCGCACATGCGCACGAAGCGCGACTGTTATCGCAAAAAGCCATGCACCTGAGAAACGATGCATTTATGAGAGTGGTCAGCCTCCCACCCACTTATGGTTCAGCTCCCAAGTCGATTTGACACTCAAATCTGGACTGGATTCGACTGGATGGCTGGTAAAAGACCTAGAAATGCCCTAATTAGCCTCTTTTCACACTACAAACTAGTTGAACAATAGCTCAAAGGAATGCTATAAAAAGGCCATGGATACACTTCATTTTTCAAGGAATTCAAAGAAAAGTTATGCTGCCATTATTCTCTTGAGGACTCCATCCTTGCCAAGAGTATATTTGCACCATTGCATTGGGCAATCCATCTCACCCCTTGAGTGGATTTGCAAAGAGTTCTTTCATCATTTTCCATTTTTATTTGTTGTAAGAAGAGCTTTCTAGTGGGGGTCCAAGAGCCTTCCCTTGGAGGAGGAATGGACTCATAGTCCCCTTTCTTCTTGGTGTATTCTTTCACTAATATATCAACCTCATCATTGGTGACATGGGTCTTATTTTTTTTTTTGTTTCTATGTCCCTATGCTCATGAATTTAGTTGTTATTGCATTTCTTAGTTTAATTCTTAATTGTTGTTTTTTATTTCTTTCTCTAACTCTTTTCCTTGCAGTTGTCCTGCTCAACAGACCCAACTGAGCTTGCAAGCACCTCTATTTTGCTCACTAAGGTGATAGAAGAGGCACAACAGATTGGCAACTCCATTGGGGAAAGGTATCAATTTCCTACCCCATTTGGGTTTTTCTTGCTCTTCTTTTAGTTTGTTTAAGTTGCAGGTACACTAACCAGCCTAAGCCGACCTACCACTCAGCCAATTCCAAGTTGAATTGAGAGAAATCCATCCAGATTTTTCATTCTCGACCGTGTGTCATATATGCGTGGGTTTTTAGGCCCACAGACACGCATCATGCGCACATGCGCCTAAATCATAGCTCTATTCTGCGCATGTGCGCTCGTTGACTTTTCTTTGTTCACACACATGCGCTCTGTGCGCCTTTGTCTCCACTGAGACCCATGCATCTGTGAAAAAATTTACATTGTAAAGTTGTTGAGATGTGGGGAAGGCCATTTGCCTTCTTAAAAATGTTTTCAAGCATGTTTTAAAGCTGCACCACACTTAGTCCCCTCATCATATAAAGGGGTTAGTAAAAAACACATAGGCACTTAGGAGGTTAAAATCAATTTCCCTTCTTTGTTTTCATTTTTCGCCACATGGATGGCTTGTTTTGACTCACAAGATAAGTTGGGAATCATTTTTAATCACATTTAACTTGCAATGGGACTAGAAGTTGAATAAAAATCGCTTAGTATGCTCTTCTCTCGTGCCTCCAAGCGATCTTGAGAATCAGAAAAAGATTGTGAAACGATTTCATCTCCCTTAAGAACATTAAAACCTTTAGGAGAGGACAACAACCCTTCTTGGGACTCCTCTTAGTTTACTTTTTCAAACACATCTTAATATTGTAACGGGTCCACACATGCCCACATGCTACAAAGATAGGATAGTGTTTGAATTTTTCTTTCTTAGATCAAATCACTAGGGAAGTTTAAAGGTTTTGTAACGGGCCCATACATGCCCACATGATCAATCTAGGATAGTTTCAAAGCTTTTCTTAGATTACATCACAATAGGGAGTTAAAATGATAGTAACAGACCCACATGTCCACATGCTATCTTCCTAGGGACTTTTGAATTACGCAAGGTTGTACCAATGGCACTTAGTTAATTAGGTAATCAAACACTTGTAAGGACCAAGCGAAGTCCACATGTAGCAAGGTGACATCTAATTCACTAAAAATTGGCACACTTTCACTCACACACAAAAGTCACTTATCACTCACATAACTTCTTCTTGAAACGTGGAGGTCAAAGTAAGTTTCCTCCAAAGGGATTCCGAAAATACCCCACCCTTTTCTTGACGAAACTATCCACACCCATTTTAATCAACGAGGTTGGTTTGCACCCCCAACCTCCCAAAACAACTACATCTAAAATCTTTCTAAAAAATCACTAAGTTTTCCTCCACAAGAGGTGCCAAAAGAATTTTTTTAGTCTAGGTAGGATTTCAGGGATAAGCATCCAAATAACTCCTCGTTATCTGGTTCTCACATTGTCAAAACCATAGAAGTTGTCAAATAGGGAACTGAAAATCCTCCAAGTCAAGTGTTCCTAATACCATAAGGCAGGGAGATACCCATGAAGAGTTGAAGGTTGAGGTCTGGTTGTTCTATGCATCCCCCCTTGAGGCACCCACCTCTTGGATGGGATCTAGCCCATGATCCATTTCTTAGGTCGAAAATCTAAATGCCGCACTTTGACCAAGGTACCTAGTGACCAAATTTTAGGACATCTACCCAGGTGGCAATTGTGGGCTGCAATTGCACCTTGATTGGATTTTGTGTGGCTATTGGGAAATATTGCCAGCTCTTTTGGGATATGCCCCCTTTACCCCTCATTATAACCAATTATTTCATCCTTCACTAGTTTCTCTTCCAGTGACTTCAGACCCCACTGTTGAGTACTATTGGAAGCTCCAGTGCTATTTGAGAGGCAGGACGTTACATCTTCTAGGACATGAGAATTTTTTTTCTTTTGATTCCCCACGCGGACAAAAACCACTTACCCACATATATGCTTCTTTTTCAAAAACATTTTATGTATGATGCACCTCTAATTACAGTTTGATTTGGATATATATATTGTGTAAACATTCAACACAAAGACTCTTGTTTCTATATTACTCTCACCACTCTTTGCACACATTCACGCAGCTAGTCGGACATCATAGGGGACCCACAGAACCCCCGTCATTCACAACACTTGCTAAACCTCCCTCCTATCTTAGGGGGAGTGTATGGTCTTGCCCACTCATTGGCACCTCCTTCACACACTCCTGTGAGTGCTACTATTTTAGGATCAACTTTGCTTGGTTCTACATTACTTGGGTCCACTTCCTAAGGTCATCCATTCACTCTCTCTCCTTTACACGGAAGCGAGAGACCAACTTCCTCTCAAGGAGGAAGAACCAACCCACCTAACCCCCCTCAAGGTTCAGGTTCACAACACACTCACACCATGGCCGGAGCTAATCCTCCTCCCCCACTGCAGATGCCATATTTGGCCTCTCTCAACATACCGGATCTCAACAAACTCACCAATGATCCTATATTGCATGCTCCCACATGGCCTGTAATGCCCACCAAATTACCTTCGAACATACCAAAGTTCGAAGGAAATGCAGGCAATGAACCTGCCAACCATGTCATGACCTTTCACCTATGGTGCTCTTCCAATAACATTATGGATGATTCCATCAGACTGCGATTATTTCAACACACACTCACTGGCCCATCGACCAAATGGTATGTAGAAGAAAAATCAGGGTCCCACACAACTTTTGAGTCCTTGGCCAAAGCATTCTTGACCTTCTTCCAATTACCAATCCGCCACGAAAATGGTCTAGAACTACTTTCTAATTTCAAACAAACCTCAACCACACATATCGCTGACCACATTCACGACTGGCGTAAGCGAAGTAGTTTGTGCAAAGCAGAAACCACTAAGCAATAGTGTCTCGACTGGTTTCTTAGATCACTTGTCTCTCTCCTCGATAAGGATGTATCTTCCACCTTCCCTCAATCTAAAGAGGAAGCCATCAGTAAGGCCCAACTATATGACCTCATCTATGCACAGTCAAGGTACTTATACATTGTACTACTCGATCTTCCAAAACCTGTGCCATTTGGCCAAGACAAACCTGAGATGTCTCACTCAACAGACGGACTGATTGGTACCACCACTCACCACGGTCCACAACCCCAACCACCACAGATGTATGGAACACCTCAATACCTGCCGGCATACGGGGGCACTTCTTATTACCCCCCACCCCCTTATCAACAACCATACCCTGTTGCGATACCACCACCCATCAGCGGACCACCGCCGACACCCCCATACATCCACCTATTCAAACGAACTCTGGTACTCCCTCTACCTCAGCTTATAGTACTAGAGAAAGAACTACGCCTTCCTATGTACCTTATGGATCGTTACCACCACAGAATCCGTACTTCCCATTTCCTGGTCCTCCACAATGCATGGCTCCCCCACATCCTCATGCGGGGGTGAATTTTGTTCAACCCTCTGCTGTTCAGCAATACCAAAATTTTGAACAGCTGAATACGGTCAATCCAACCCATCCATTGAACAATTCCAAGAAGAAAGGATGGAACAGGAATAACAACAACCCAGGTCAAGGAATCAACCCTAGCAGAACCAATCCACTGGGGGCAACCAGAACCAAGGGAATCAAAACCCCCAGGGGGGCAATAGTAATAGATGCCAAGGGAGAAATAACAATAATGTTAAAACCAACTTCCCTTGTTCCCTTTTTGGTGAGTTCAGCCATTACACCCATCATTTCCCCCAAATCACTGATTTCAAACAGTTGAAAGACTCTGGTAGTCTTCCCCATCCTCCAACACCACCTGCCCCTCAACAGGCACCACAACAATACGTGCAACAATCCCCTCCTACCATGCTACATAATCCCATTCCACATCAAGGTGTGATAAACACCCAACCGGACACACAACATCCTCCACCTCAGGTGGGACAATACCTCAACCCCAACAATCCAACAGATCACACAATTCTCCTCACTAGTGAGGAAGAAATCCTTCTGCAAACACGTAATCGTCACTATCATGCACCCGATGAGTCTCCTTCTATCCCTCCAGAGAAAAACCCTACACTAACAGGACCCTCGTTAGTAATTCCTCGCCCTTCCGCTGAACCACCGCTTCGCATCCCTCGCATCCCATTGCGCAGGAATGTCCACAACCCATAGGCTAGGGCAACTCATAACTATATTTTGGTAGACAACTTAGCACAATCCTCGACTACCATGTTAGTTTTGGAGGTCCTCCAGACTTGTCCTACTCAGCGAAAATAATTACTTTCCACCTTGGAGGCAGTCGACCCCGCAGATACCCGACTCATTACCTTTGATCTTGACAACGAAGAACCTCACCTTCCAGCCTTGATTGCTTTTCAAATACTAGTAAAAGTACAGAACACCACAGTTCATCGGTGTATCATCGGTGAAGGTGCATCTACATGCATTATGTCCAAAACGGTATGGTAGAATCTTGGTTCCCCCAAACTCATACCCTCTGCCATCACCTTACAAGCTTATGACGGGCGACCATCATCTCCTAAAGGGCTCTTCCAAAATGTCCCCGTCGAACTCGGGGGCAAGACTATTCTCATCGACATTGAAGTTATCGACGCTCCACTCGATTATAATATCCTGTTCGGTCGTAGCTACATGTACGCTATGAAGGCAGTGGCATCTTCCGTCTTTCAGACAATGATGTTCCCTCACAATGGGAAGATTGTTACTATTGACCAAGTCGCACATTACGAGCCTAATCCATTTGCCAACATCGATAACATTCTTCCTTTTATCCACACAAGCCACGACGCATACCCACTCATTGAGATGGGTCCTGGGATTTTCAAAGATCCATCCTTGTTAGGAACTTACCATGGAGCACTACCACTCCTTCATCCTTCCAATCAAGTATGCGTCGTATTATCTAACATAACTCACACAGAGGATACCCTTCCTCCTACCGAGGCTTCTATCATATCTGACGTCCCACTTGTCGCAACACTCCCCCCTCAAGAACCTCCTGCACACTCGTCGACCCCACCAGTCCACGATTCCACCTCTCCCCAAGGAACTATCCTAGTTTGGGAGATAGTTCCTCAAGCCATCACCCAAATTCCCTTCTTTTACCCTCCGCCAGGCATCGAAGCTTTTCAGGTAGCCACAATTCTCACCCTACCTAATATGGTGTTAGCAATCCTATTTTGGTATTTACACCCACCAGAGATGGTCCCTCGACCATCCCCCCCCCCAAAAAAAGAAGGAATCCCCATGACGATTCCCATACTTACTCCCACCACACCCTCACTCACTAACCCCCCTGCCACAGCTGGGGGCAGGAGAAAGAAAAAGGAGCCCACAACTCCACTTCCTCCACGCATCCAACCTCCTTGCGCACTATGTGAGAAAGAGGGACACCAAACCAACAACTGCTCGTCTCTACCTGAGTTACAAAATCTGATTCCACTCAATCAAAATCCCCCAACACTCGCCACAACAGCCAGTCCCGCCACTACCACCCCCCATTCCAGTAGTAAAGGGTTTCGGACCAAGTTCGCTTGTGCTATATGTTAAGAATATGGCCATTATACCCACCATTTCCTAACACTACCATGCTTTCGGCATACATTAGCCGCAGTACGCCAGAGCTTCCAGAGAAACCCCAGTCCTACTACGTCCTCCACAAATATCACTGACATCCGTTATGTCACCACTTCAGTCAATGAACGTATGAGACACCCTTTCTCTCTCTGCGACTCATTAGCTCATTTTACATACCAGTGTCCTATGATCCTTGAATACATGCAACACCAATTGACCCTACTTCAATGGCCCACAGAGTCGATAATTGACATTACCTCGTCACTAGCGGATCTTCATGTCATTTCTCCCGAACTCGAGGCCCTTCCAACGCCTCCATGGTTCTTAGACGACTTATCTGAGGATTCACTCCCCAATCCCCCAACTCTCCCGCTCATTCCCCTATGGAAATTTTACACCCAACTACCACGGGTACTCCTCAGTACTTCAATATCTGGTTTATGTCGAGCAAACCCTCACCATTTCCTAGCATTGTTCCCCCTGTTTCTTCCTCACTAGGGGGCAACCACACGACAATAGTCACCGATATCCCTCCTCATGACCCCTTGTATTCCCGTCACTTCAAATACGATGAAGAAATACTCAAAGAGTTAAACTACCTAGACTATCCCTAGGATGCGTTACACCACTGCGCACTCTTCTTTCCATAGGAAGCCTCCGTGCCCCCTAACCAACACAACATTTACGCGGTCAAAACCAAGGATTTTATCCCATCAGGGCCTATCGACTGGTTAAAAAATCCCATTCCTGCCCCTGATTCTTTTGAAGAAGGCAACATGGCCAACATTTCCCCAACCATTAAAATCGACATTTCCATTAAAAATGGCATCGTCGAGGAAATCACCATTGAAGCTGCTTGCACTCCTTAGGAAATCACCGCATATAAAGCCCTCTTCCAAGAATATCAGGATTTTTTGCCTGGTCATACATGGAAATTCCTGGCCTCAATCCCTCTATCGTCGAACATCGCATCGACACCTGGCCCGACATTACACCAGTTCGTAAAAAACAATGACTACTACACCCATCCAAAACTGCGGCCATCAAAGCCGAAATTGACAAATTATGTGCTGCCGAGTTCATTTACCCCATCGCCTATACCTCATGGGTTTCCAACCCTGTACCCGTTAACAAAAAACATGGCACTATTCGCGTTTGCACAGATTTTCACGATCTCAATCATGCATGTCCCAAAGACAACTTTCCCACACCTTTCATCGATCAAATTATCGACGACTCCGCAGGCCACGAGGCTCTATCCTTTATGGATGAATTCTCTGGTTATAATCAAATTCAAATTCACCCCGTCGATCAGTATAAAACCACATTCACTACCCCTTAGGGTACTTTTGCATATTGTGTCATGCCTTTTGGCTTAAAGAATGCCGTCGCAACTTTCCAGCGGGCTATGACATACATCTTTCATGATTTGTCTCATATCATCCTCGCCTACTTAGACGACCTCATAGCTCGATCCAAGAAATGCACCCAACATCTTGATGATTTACGAATCATATTTCAATGGTGTCGTCAGTACAACATCCGCTTGAATCCTCTCAAGTGCATGTTCTGTGTCACCGCAGGGTGCCTCCTCAGCTTTATTGTTTCCCAAAGAGGTATTACCATGGACCCCCTCAAAGTCCAAGCTATCACTGAAATTCCACCTCCCCAGAATTTACGTCAACTTTAGAGCCTACATGGAAAAGCTAACTTTCTACGACGATTTGTCCCAGATTACGCCATATGCGCACACGGTTTCCTTCACTTACTACATCACGACATCCCATTTCACTCAGAAGACCATGAACAACATTCATTTGATGATCTTAAAACAACACTCTCGAACGCACCTTTAATCAATGCACCTAACTATAATCACGACTATATCCTCTACGTATTAGCATCAGCTGTATCAGTAGCAGGAGTTCTCGTCCAGCTAGGTGATGAAAATCGTGAGCATGTCATTTATTACATTAGTAAAAACCTCTTAGGGCCACCCTTGAAGTATAAACACGAAGAGAAACTTGCTCTTGCAGTCGTCCTCGCAGTCCAGAAACTGCGCCACTACATTCTACTTCGCACAACAAAGGTTGTCACAGATTCCAACCCTATGCAGTACTTGCTCAGTCACCGGCAAGTTAACGACAAATTTTCTCAATGGATCGTTATCCTTCAAGAGTAATACCTCAAGTTCTCAACACCTAAAAGTAAGAAGGCCCTCGTTCTTGCCGAACTTGTCATAGCCCTCCCCTCTAACACCACCAGTACCCCCATCAACATCGACTTTCCCGACGAACATCTCTTTTACATAACTTCGGATGATCCTTGGTACAACAACCTCCTCACCTACCTTTGAACTCAAAAGTTTGGTAACCACCTTTCACGAGATGATCATCTTCGTATTCGACATCACGCCCCTCGCTACCTCCTCATCGGAGACATCCTATTGTTACCCATGATTTTGGTCATCATGATGATGTATCGATGATGGTGTACTCAGGCTCTTCATAAGAAGTTTCTCCTGAGAAAAGTTACTTTCATATCTTCCCAGAAAACTCATTTTTGAAGAGGGATCACAGGCTGCTTATATATTTGGGTGTGAGAATGCCTGATTCTTGCAGGCTGCCTTAAGCTAGGGTGCGAACTTCTTGCACTGTGTTGAATAGTTAGGGTGCGAACTCTTCCTAAAGCATGGAAACAGATGAATTCTCGATGTTTCTAGAAGGATGGGTTGGCATTCAAATGGTTATCCTTGTACGGGATTCCCTGATATTGTGGGATCGTTCTTATCCAAGTAACTAATTCATTCTCTCCTATATATTGAGGGAATTCTCATGGAAAAAGTTAAGCAAGATTCATTGGAGAATTGGTGAAAGAATTGTGTGAAGGACTTAGCCTGAACAACAGCTTGGAGACTCTAGCAAGTCTATCAAGAGGATTTGATCTTCTTCATACAAGGATTGAGCAAGTGTGTGTGTTGGATCCAAGAGCCATCGAAAGGAAGCTTACGACATCAAGGAAATCAGGTTGTAATATTTACTTTCAATCAATATGATACAATGGCATGTCCCTTTCCCATAAAGCTATTCTCACTTTATTGTGTAATTCCTTGATCATACACATAGGTTGATTGTTGAATATATTGTGCTGTATTCACTTTGGTTGGTTTGTGTTGTCTTGGTCTTGACCTCACGAGAGCACTGAAGCGAAGCGGGAGCAACAGAGACCCTAGGAAGCGATATAAATGTATGTTACTTATTCCTTCCTACTAGTTGATTCAATGGTCAAAACTTAGGGAAAGAGTCCTGTCCTGTCCTGTTTTTTTCTAGATCCAGGTGGATCTAGGGAGATCAGTTAGTGTCCACACCTACCGATTAGTCCGATAACAAAATTGGCGACTCCACTGGGAAACAATCCCATTTTCTTTGTGACTTTTGGTGTTTTTCTGTGGCCATTTGCTCTTGTTTTACTTTTCTCCTTTCCTATCAATCTCTGAGTCTTCAGAATATCCTGATAGACCCTCTAGGTCCAGAGGCCTTTTCAAATTTTGTTTCATTTTCCAAAAAATAGACTATTTTCAGAGGTTCTCGCACTGCACTTCACTATAGCCTACGAGAATCTATAGAGTTCGCATCCTGCCTTTAGGTTCAGTGCGAGGTTCTTGCACTCTTCTCAAAGGCCACGTGTGAGAATGCCTAATTCTCGCACTGTGTAGTATTGCCAGCATGTGAACTCATTTTTTCAAAAATTTGGATTTGAGTTTTGGCATCTTCAACTGCCCAGATCAGTCTTGGTGCCTCATAAGAGTTTCTTGGACCATTGATTGATGTCTTTCTTGTCTTCATTTTCGTGCATGAACAGTCTTAGGATTTCAAGGCTCTTGTCATTTTTGTCTTGACTTTCATTTCTTGGCTTTTCTTGGCAAAACCATAGTCTCTGATTTCGGAATCTGAGTGTGTTTGATTAGTTAAGAACCGGTGATCGGTTGAAAGTTGAGTTTTCATGGTCTTTATCATTTGCTTATGGTTTGATCATTTTTTCTTATGCGATTGAAAATACTATATTGGTTTTCTTTTTATTTTTGTTTTCATTGAAAGAGTGATTTGGGTTTTTACCATTGCTTGTTCATTGGCTTTTGATTTTCTGTACTCTCGCTATCATAGTGTGGGTCCTTTTTGAAAAGTGAACACAGTTTTTCTTTCAAAAGATCTTTTTCGTCTTTGAAAACATTGAAAATCAATTGTTGACATTATTGAAAAAGAAGCAATAGAGAATTGTTATTTGATGCGTGATTTGTTACATTTGCATTTTAAAAGAAATTTTGCATTGTAGTTCAAGGTTGATATGGAAAACTTTCTCTTTCCCTCCCATACATAGGATTCATTGAACGAAAAGTGATATATTTCATTCTCATCCATGCATTGTTGGGTCAGAGTCATACAACATAAGTTTCATCTCCGTCTCCTTTGAGTAAACAACAACTCTTAATAACACTGCGCAATTGCAAAATTTATCTAGTAACTCTTTGCTAGGGCTTTATTACACCAACATTTAGCTAGGCTAGCGCTTTGGAGTAGGAAGAGAGATACACTCTCCAAAAGCACAAAACACACAATAGAATCTTGTGTTAGGGAGTGTTAAATTCCATTTGCAACATCTTGTCCTGGGAATCCCTTCTCACACAAGGGTCAAACACAAGGTCGCATTGATATTGACAGAGTTACTCACCCTGCTTTGTTGATCTCAGTGTAGAGATTGCACGTATTACGGTGATCACTCGGAGGTATACCCACAATGATGAGTGGAAGCCTTTTGAATTGATTTCAGGTTAGATACCTTGCCCTTACGTGTGGATCGAACTGTCGACTGTCCCCCCAGGCTTTATTGTTGTTTTTGGTGACCTTAGTGGCCTATCTTTCTAGGTTCTTACTCGAGGTGACTGTGGAGGGGAAAGTCTTCACGGTACCTGGAATTGACGTTGACCAAACTCACTCGGGCTCCTTGGAGGGTATACCCACGATTATGTGTGGGAGCTTGCACCAGGGTGTAAGTCCATTAAGCAGGTCGTCAGCATAACTTTTCCACCCTAGCCCAACCCCTTCTCGTCTTGTTGTTGTGACGTTGGATTTCATCACCAACTAGTGGCTTTGAAATTAGAAGGTCCTGTTTTCTTGGTGTTGCTTCCTAGATTTTGTTTACTAGCGCGTGTTGTTTGTTTCTCGACATTGACCATAATATTTTCTTCGCAAAGTTTGTCACTCGTTTACAATAGCTCCTCCATGTCGTTCATGTAGAATGTAGGGTTTATCTCCATAGCATCTGGAAGGTTCTCAATCCTTGCCTACAAGTACACCTGAGGGCTCTCCTCGACAAAGTGAAGTCACAGTCATCACCACACCACAAGTGGAACCAACTGATTCTCTAGAACATTTTCGAATTACTAATACTTGAGAGGAATTTCGACTTCACCCTGATTCTAAGCGTCCGTTTATGCGATTGAATTCTTCCAAAGAATTAGTTGTTACATCTTCTGGATCACCAGTTGGACCCTTTCCAGGCATAGAAGGCCAAGATATTTTTTGGTCTACAGGCATTTTCCGACGAGACCTTTTTGGTCTAGGTTCACCTGTGATTTCTGAAATCTCTAGTCCAGAGACAGTAACGTTGACTACTGCTTATCATTTTATTGTCCCTGCCGAAATGGCCCATCTTACAGCTACTACGAGTGTTCCAATTGGGTTTACTGCGGTTAGTCTTGCTCCCATCAACACACCGCGAATGCCCAACGTCACTCCGACACTACCACCTGGATACCATGCGTTGAATGCTTTCATTCCTACTCCTGCGCAAACTCCATCCAGCTCTCCTAGTGGTCCTTTTTCTTCTAGGCACTTTCTTCCTAGTTTTGTCCCAACACTCCCTCAATTTTCTTTTGGAGGACCTTCTTTGTCCTCTACTAGCAATCCTAATCCTAGTGGCGCTATTCCATCCTTCACTCCTAGTTACCAGATTCCGATTGGTGGACAATTTCATCAAGGTAGTATAACTCAACCCCCTCTCAGTTGGCAAATGCCAATTGGAACATTGCCCCCAATTGGAACGCCACCTTCAATGGGAGGGGAAACCTCGCCTTATGGGCAACACATACCTCCATCCTTGGCCCATTATTGGAATCAGTTGATCCAAAATCCTCCTCAAACGACTAGGGGGCAGCAGTTTCCAGCTGCGTCTGTAACACCTCCTAGTATGGGCCAACCATATCTAGGTTCGTTCAATCCCATTTGGGGGGAAAATGCTCAAAATCAAGCCCCTGTTCCAGGGTATACTCCTATGAGATACTATCCTCTCCAACCACCACCGAATATGCCTAGGTATTCACATTATATGCAGACTGCTTATGGTCCTATTGGTTTGCTGACAGGGCTTCCTCCCCAAAGTCACCAGTACCCACAAGTGAATTGACAGTTACCCTTTCTCGCCACTTTGGATTTGCTGGATTTGTCACGGATTTTAAATGATCCTATTCGTCACTCTACCCACTAGCTTGTTATACCAACGAAGCTTTCATCGGACATTCCTAAATTTAACGGCAAAGCGAGAGAGGACCCAAATAATCACGTTATGAATTTTCACCTCTGGTGCTCATCCAACTCGTTGATGGATGACTCTATTCATTTACGTCTTTTTCAACGAACCCTCACAGGTTTTGCTGCGAAGTGGTATATCGAATTTCCACGAGGTTTCTTCTCTAACTTCAACACCTTAGCTATGTCTTTCCTTACGCATTTCCAGTTACCGATTCGTTATGACACGAGGACTAAGATTTTGAATTCCTTCAAACAGAACAAAGGCACTCATATATCTGATCACATTCATGAGTGGCGAAGGAGACGACGTCTCATAAAACTTGAGCTCCCCGATCAGTTGCTGGCGGAGTGGTTCACAAAATCATTTGTGAATGACATCAATAAGGACATTTCCATGGGTGGCGTAGTCACGGAAGAGCAATCTATAAGTCATGCTCAATATCTTGACCTCGTTTACTCACAAACAGGAACCCTTTACAATTTACTACCTGACTTACCTCATCGTAATAATTCCAGCACTTCAACAACTCCAGCTGCCTCGCATGCAGCTGACGGTGTGATTGACTCTACCCAGACCCAACCACATTCCGCCTCAAGCACAAATCCCAAATCTACTTCTTCTAATGTTCAAAATGCTCTGTCTCCTGCCCCTCCCACCGGCAAGACTTTTGAGGTAAATGCAGTCCAAATTACCCCAGCCGGTAAAAAAAAATCTAAAAAGGGGAGAGGTAAGAATAAGGAGGGCAAAAATAATTCTCAAGTAGAGAAACCAAAACTACCCCTGTTGATGATCGGGATAAGTGCAAACCACGATACCCTTTTCTTATCTGTGGTGATGATCACTACACAAAGGATTGTCCACGACGTGCCGAGGTCACTAAATTCCTTCAAGGAGCTCCAAAACCACCTGCACCGGCTATCTTTTCCCAACCCTTCTCGTCTCAACAATAGGCCCCGTTGGTCATACATGACCAACCCTCATCTTCTACCACCTCTTATGTTTTGATGTGTACTGGTGATTCTAAGCAAAACAATGTTTCACTTACTACTTGAGCCAAAGATTATTCTCCCTCTAAGGAGAAGGTTGATGATTTACCCCCTTCCTCGGTACAACCCTCTCCCATGACTCCACCTACCAACGGTCCTCTTCATCTCAAATGACCAAGCCTCGACACTGTTCTGTGACCCCCCCCAAAGGGCGTCGTTCGAAAATCGACTTTCAATCCTCATGCTCGTGCGGCCCAGAACTACAACATTGTTGAAGACCTGGCCCAAGCACCTTCTGCAATGTCAGCCCTTGAAGTCCTTCAAACTTGTCCTTCATAACGGAAGGCACTGTTGAAAGTTATCGATGGAATTGACCCGAAATACATGAATTTAATAATCTTTGACTTGGAAGATCACATTCCAAGGTTACCCCCTCAACTTGCATTCCAAATACAAGTGGTTGTCTCTGACAAAAACATTTGCCGAAATGTCATCGATGAGGGTGCCTCGACATGTGTCATGTCTCTTACTTGCTGGAAAGCTATTGGCTCTCCTCCTTTGAATGAATCCAAGAACACTCTTAAAGCCTTCAATGGCTCCATTTTTAATCCCTATGATGTTCTTCCTTCGTTGCCATCATGTTAGAAGGTAAAACGGTCCAAGTCGAAGTGGAAGTCTTTGACGCTCCCCTTGATTATAATCTTTTGCTTGGCCGCAGATGGATCGATTCCATGTGCGTCGTTGTGTCGACACTTTTCCGTGTAATACGTTTCCCTCATCAAGGAAAGGTTGTTACCATCGACCAACTTGCCTTCTTCAATTCTGATACCCGTACTGGCAACGTACTGTTTATTGCTAAAACCCCATCGGGTTATGAGAATGTCGGTGTAGGCCTTCTAAAGGACTCCTCTTTAATGGGTACTTTCCCCATTCCACCACCCGATGTTCCTTGCTCATCTGTTGCTTCTATCAACATGATCTCCACTTTGCCTCACAAACTTCCTGCGTCTCACGACCTCTGGATAGTACCTGACCCTGGAGATCATCTTCATTTCGGCGACACCATGCCGTTCAGTCCAGTTGAATCCACCTATCAAGCCATTCAATCGGCAACACCTTCTACCCCCTCTCTTGCTGAGTTGTCTCCCGATCCTTTTCATGTTATTTTTCCCACTGATGATATGATCATGTCCATCATGGAGGACACCCCTTGGGACGATGGGCATCATTGTTCCATCCTCTTTCTGGAGCAACATACTCTTGAGAACTACCAATGGATTTCGACCCCGTCAACCGTTGTCGTCATTTCGACCGTTCCTGAGTCTGCACACGATGTGTTTTCCGAAGGGAACTTAAGCAATATCTCACCCACAATTCCCATTGACATATCCGTCAAACCTGGAATCGTAAAAAATGTCCATATTGGAGCTTCATGTTCCCCTGACGAAATAGTCACCTATACATCCCTGTTCAAAGAATTTCGTGATATCTTCACCTAGAGTTACGAAGAAATGCCAGGTATCGACCCTGAGATTGTGATACATGAGAACGTGATTGAGCATACTTTTATCACTTTTTCGGGCTCAACAAAGTTATACGAAAAAGGAACCCCCCTGGAGTTCTCTTTAAGATCTTTTCAGACTCTCTAAAACATGAAAAGATAGCCGAGCGACCTTGCTATTTTCACGCTCGATAAAGTATTTGAAGTAAGCATCTAGTGAGTGATAATTTATCTCTTTTTCGGTCTCATCCAGACTATTTTATGAAAAAGGAACTGAGAGAGTTATATTTTAAGTGTTTTTCCAGACTCTATAATCATGAAAAACCTTCGAGTTTTCTATCTTTGGACTCGTTAAACAAACATCGACAGACCCGTAATGGGACCAAACCACTCCTTCTTAGGGTTCGTTAAACATACTCCGAGGGACTCATTCGAAGGATGAGCTTACATCAACAAGCATATGTTATCCTCCTCAAGCTTCTGTAAAAATAAAGAGGTACTCACTAGAAATGGTGGGGGAAAATTTGGGAGAGGGATATGTTTTCATGTTCATATTAATTGGCAGTAAGTGTCACTCTTGAACATGACACCCCCTATTCATCATTTGAATCCAGTTTGGGAAATCCATTTTCCTCTCATTCGATTTGCTACAAGGTCAATCCCTATGTCGTCTTTGAGTCAATGCTGCCAAATCATTGGTCGTGTCGTTCATATGTTCAAGAGAAGTCCATTTGGAACCTATATTGAGTCGACCATCTGAAGTTGTCCATTCTCTTCATGTCGGCCTTCCCTGTGTCTGGTTCAATTTGTATAATACTCTGTTTCATCTTCAAAATCTGTCACTCATTTTGTGTCATTGATGGGGGATACATCAAGGCCCTCCTGTGATGAGTTTTGTTCCGTCGACTTTAGCTCATTATCCAGAATCAAGACTTAGAAATTATTTGGTACCTTGGAGCTTGCATGCCTCAATGGAAGGTTTCCTCGCTTTCAACAGTGGGTTTACATCATTGACCCCTGATCAAAAGATTCCATCGGATGTTCGACTTCAACTCGTTCATTCACATTCGATAGATTGTACTAGAGTACCTTAGGAGTCATTGACATCAATGGTGATTGCCCTCGCACTTGTTAATAGTTTCATCAATGACCGATAATCAAGTGGTTTCTGCCACGTTCGACTTCAACACATGTAATCACATGGTTAGATTGTACTGTGGGCGACGATATTGAAGACCCTGGATATCATCCTTTTTGTCCAGGTTGCGATGGAGTATGTATAATCTGTGACACATAGATCCACTGTGTATGTCTCATGGCTATGTTGTCACAATTTGAATTTTTCGAATAGATCCACAGTGTATTCCTGGTGGCTATGCTATATTTTGACGGCATGGATCCACAGTGTATGATTGGTGGCCATGATCCATGTCTATAATGTCACCAGTCTGTGATCTGAGTATGGGAATGCCTACCTCAGAATTAATACATATGATATTCTGCAGATGCTTGGTTATTCGCAGGTTTCCGATTAGGTGTGCTCCTGGTTTCTGACACACACATGCAGCTTACAAAGTCTTTCGGCTATCACTGATTCCAACCTCATACTTTCAGGGGCATTTTGTTACCCATGATTTTGGTCATCAGGATGATGTATTGATGATGGTGTACTCGGGCTCTTCATAAGAACTTTCTCCTGAGAAAAGTTACTTTCATCTCTTCCCAGAAAACTCATTTTTGAAGAGGGTTCGCAGCGAGAATGCCTGATTCTCGCAGGCTGCCTTAAGCCAGGGTGCGAACTTCTCGCACTGTGTTGAATAGTTAGGGTGTGAAATCTTCCTAAAGCATGGAAAAAGATGAATTCTCGATGTTTCTAGAAGGGAATCTTCTAGAAGGATGGGTTGGCATTCGAATGGTTATCCTTGTATTGGATTCCCTGATATTGTGGGATCATTATTATCCAAGTAACTAATTCATTCTCTCCTATATATTGAGGGAATTCTTATGGAAAAGGTTAAGCAAGATTCATTGGAGAATTGGTGAAAGAATTGTGTGAAGGACTTAGCCTGAACAACAACTTGGAGACTCTAGCAAGTCTATCAAGAGGATTTGATCTTCTTCATACAAAGATTGAGAAAGTGTGTGTGTTGGAGCCAAGAGCCATCAAAAGGAAGCTTACGATATCAAGGCTATCAGGTTGTAATCTTTACTTTCAATCAATATGATACAGTGGCATGTCCCTTTCCCATAAAGCTATTCTCACTTTATTGTGTAATTCCTTGATCATACACATAGGTTGACTGT
>ML785293.1:465407-479782 GCA_009831015.1 Picea engelmannii | reverse complement strand
GTGGCATGTCCCTTTCCCATAAAGCTATTCTCACTTTATTGTGTAATTCCTTGATCATACACATAGGTTGACTGTTGAATATATTGTGCTATCTTCACTTTGGTTGGTTTGTGTTGTCTTGGTCTTGACCTCATGAGAGCACCGGAGTGAAGTGGGAGCAACAGAGACCCTAGGAAGTGATATAAAGGTATGTTACTTATTCCTTCCTACTAGTTGATTCAATGGTCAAAACTTAGGGAAAGAGTCATGTCCTGTCCTGTTTTGTTCTAGATCCAGGTGGATCTAGGGAGATCAGTTAGTGTCCACACCTACCGATTAGTCCGATAAGACCTATACCGATGGGGAGTCGACACCATTCTTCGTCAATGCTTGACTATTGATGAGGCCGATAGAGTCTTAAACGACTGCCACAACGACGCATGTGGGGGCCATCTTTCAGGCATATCCACTGCTCAGAAGATTATCTGAGCCAGTTACTTTTGGCCTACGTTGTTTCACGATTGCATTCACGCCGTGAAACAATGTGAGCAATGTCATCTCTATGCCAATAACGCCCGAGCTCCCCCCTCTCTTCTTCATCCCATCATCACTGCCGACCCTTTTTGTAAATGGGGCATCGACTTCATGACTTGTAATCCCCCCTCCAACAATGGTCACAAATAAATTGTTGTCGCTGTCGATTACTTCACCAAATGGGCATAAGCTATGCCCACCTTCAAATACACCGCTGACACTGCAGTGCGTTTTTTATTTAACCACATCATATCCCGCTTTGGAGTATGTTGGCAGCCATCTTGCAATTCTTATTTTTTGCTTATAAGATGCCTACACAAGGGTTTTGAACCCTCAATAATCGTCGCAATTCTTTGAACAAAATGACACTATTATCTTTCTCTTTCACACACCTGCCTTTCGTTTTCATTTTCACGACTGCAAGCATGAAAACCTTGAGTTGGAAGTCATGTTCAAGGCATTAAAATCATCTTTGGATTGTTATGAACCCTTTTGTTGATGTGGTCATAATTTTTTTTCATCTCTAACTCACTAAAGGTCATACATTTGTCAAAACACCAAACCTTTATTCACTTTGCATTTTTGTTAATATGGTTTCAATTTATAAGTTCGCGATGCAATGATTTTTGGTGTCTTTGATTAAATCCTTGGTGCAATGGTTTCATAGAACACATTAACTTTGTGATTAAATACTTGGTGCAATGTTCGATATAGTGGTTTATTTCAAATCATACGAATGCTATTGTTGATTTAAACATTCGGATCGAGTTTTGGTTATGCAATTATGTGATAATCCATTTGAATTTTGGTTCACAATGCTTTGGATTGTGATTTGAATGAAACTATTACCAAGGCACCGTCGATTGTACATGCCAACATGATAGTTTTGCATGGTTTCAATTCACTCCACCACCCTCACACACATAAGCATTAACGTCTGCCTTACACTTCGGGCTACCTCTGCTTGTTTTGAGAAAACCTACGGGAAGTTGGTCCTGTGTCTACCCTGTCAAACCCCCTCACCAATTACCCTGTTGACTGTGTGCTATCTACTATGGCTCCTGTAGTGCGCATAGAACCCAATGGCGTCCAAACATTGCTGTTATTTGATAACGCCTGAGAGGACCTGGAGAGGAACGAATGGTTAGTTTTCATTGAAAAATTCGAGGGTTTCAACCTCGCAGTCGCTCAACAATTTGCCCTCACATTTGATGGATGCAGAGCCAAAGTTGGGGACATCTAACTCGAATTGAACGAGGAATTCCTCAGCTCAACCACTAGTTTGCCAGCTAAGGGGCATAAATGGTTTAAGAATTCAAAGGTGGATGAAGTGCCATGGCCGGTCCTGTTTACCTCAAATTTTTTTTATCATTTGTGACAAAGGTATGCCGATTACAGCCCTTAAGTCTAGGTGGCATGATTTGTTGGCCATTATTAAGCAATTTGTTACATGCGAAGGTAGATATGTTTAGTTTTCCTATACCACCTACAGCTGCTTATGAGTTTCATAGATTTTCCTTTGAATATGCCACATTTCCTCCTTCGCAGCTTGTGTAAAATGGCTAAACGATTTAAGAGGGAGAAGGTCGAATCCAGCCTCTTCCACCACTATTTGATTAAAATTATCATAGTCCATCATTTGAGGTTGAGTGGAGAATGTTGGGAAGCTTTCTTATTGAGGAATGGATTTGCCACTCCTGAGTTAGGTCAAGTCGACAAAACTGTGGTCACCGAAACCCTTGTCGGGCCTGTCATGCCCCCTCCTACAATCTTACCCACTGTTGAACCCTCGACCTACCTGAACGATGACCTACCGAACACCTTGCCTGACTCATGTTCAAAAGACAGTGTTAAGCCTAGTAAGAGGTCTGCAAGAAAAAAGGGCAAGGGTAATACCTATGTCAATAGCAAGGGTAAGAAGGCTACATGCTGGGTATCAAGGTGTGCTCGCAATAAGCCTAAACAAAACATAGATCAGAAACCAATTTGTTTGAGTGAAGATTCAGATTCTGAAATCGATCGATTTTTGACCGAGGAGTACCCATACTCACAAGGCCTTTGTTCTGTCAAACCCTATGAATACGTATCCAACCTCCCGCCGTGCCTTAAAGATGACCCCAACTTCCCCGAGATCAAGTTTGACAGTGGAACCCCTGTTAATTTAAAATATTCCTCACCTGTAATGACACGGCCTGATCAACCACAGTGCAATGAATGCAACTCATGGCTCGAACGATACTATACAGATGTCCCTCTGTTGCAATCCTGAATCAATTCCTTAGAGGACTGGGTGACTGTGTTAACCAAGGAAAATGACAAATTGCAAGCTAATGACAAGAGGCAAAAGACCACAGGCTCTGTCATGTTCAAAAATGTAGAGGCATCCACTGCCATTGTTAATTTGAAAATAGCCCGATGGAATCGTATCCCTGATACCAAGGTATGATATTTCAACAATGATTTTAGAATGATTTTGTTTGTTTTGAATTAGCATAAACGATTTTGTTTGTTTTGATTTATCATAAGCGATTTGTTTGCTTATAGTATCTAGTTATGTTATGATGGAATTGATGCAATACGATTTTGTTTGCAAATAATAACTAGCTACATAATCGTGAGATTTTGTAGCTAGTCATAAAATTTAAATTCTGTTGATTTTACAATTAAACACAATCTAAGATCGTTTATTTTTGTGCATCTACAGGTACACACGAATTTCAATGGGAATTGGATCGATAATGGCATTTTAGAACATGCTTTTTGTTACACAGTTTTGGATTAGGTTGTTAGTCTTAGATAGAAATAGGAATCTGGGAGATTGTTCCCATATCTTTTGCAAACAGTTTTTGATAATTTCCACAAGGAATGTTTTATCCTGTGGCCTTTATATACTTATTATTTTTTGTAAACAAATCATCACTATTGGGAGAACAGAGACTATGGACTGATGATTATACAGACTCGAATGAAAGTGAATTTTTTGTACGGATTTAGCTTCAATTTATCTTACTTTTGTTCAAGTTTTTTGTGCATTTTAATTTGTAATCAAATTATTGACTACTTTAGATATCAAGATTTGTTACAGGTTGATGCGATATGATTTAAGTATTGTCCATATTTGACATATCTCATTTTACTTACAAAAATTACCTTGTTTTAATTTAATGAATAGAAGGTTAATCTTCTTGGTTAAATGAGCAGTTATGTACAAATCTTCGCAGTGGGGTTTATCTTAATGTGATGATCTGTAAACTATAAAATTGTTGTTGCTATATCTCTTATTTGTTCTGTCATTCGTATTCAAGAGCGTCGCTGCTTCCTGTTTATGAGAATCTTTTTGAAAAATCTGGTGCGGGTTTCCCCCATCAAACAACTAAATCGAGTACTGTGCACAGGACAAATAGGAAACACTACTTCAGGTCAGTTTGTTATTTGCAATTTAATAGTCAATTAATTTGAGCATTATCTGTAGTTTAGATAGATATATAGTATAGATTATTACTTTTATTATTTGGTTAGATAGCTATTGTTTTATTTCTATTTCATAAAAAGTTATAAAAATCCAAAAACGCTAGCTTTGCTGTCATAAGACAATTCACAAATGATTTTGCAGATTTCGATTAAAATTTGTATTTTGTAAATACTGTATATATAATCGAGATTTAATTGTATTGATAATTGAACATTTAATAAGTAGAATTATTGTTTTATAATATTAGTTAGTAAACTGCATATACATTTTAGATTTGTATATAGTTTGTAGTAGCTGTTTTTCACTTAGATTAGTTTCTTTAGCTTAGTTTTTTCACTTTCTTAGGACTTAGATCGGCCAACGGAGCTGCTAAACCTGCGATTCAGAAATCATGGCTAGACAGGTAAGAGATTCTATCCACTGTCTGTCTTCGCATCTCAAAAGCTACCAATCTGAGGTATGGAATTTGATGAATAAGTTTTCTACTTTCAACATAAATTCTATTCCTAGATTGAATAATTCAGAAGCCGATTTATTAGCTAATTCAGCTTCGAAACTCTTTCCTGCAGAAGGCTTGTCCCTGAATGCATTCTCCGTTGAACTATTGTTTAGGCCATATGTTCCCGACAACATCACGAATTGGAGAGTCTTCGACGATGATCAACAAATTATTAGTTTCATGCATATGGAAGAAACTTTCCAAGGCACGGTGATCGACAAATGCACTCATGACGACAATCTGCGTGATTTCACGGTAATACTAGATCCAAGATCTCCTGAATCTTCATCGGACATGGTAAATTCTATCCCTAAATCTATAGTTAGATTAGAAAATTTTTATGATCTTCAAGACAAATTCAAAAAATCGGTCAACTGTAAAAAAAATAGTTCCTCTTTATCGTATGAAAAAGTAAACTTGGGAACTAATGATAATCCACAGTGCATTAATTTAGGGGTGGGGTGTTTTGAACAAGAGAAAGAAGTGTTTATTAAATTGTTTAAGGAATTCAAAGATGTTTTTGCATGGACATATGACGACCTAAAAACCTTTGACCCTAACATCATACAACACATCATTCCTATGAAACCCCAAACCTTGCCGTTTCAACAAAAGTTAAGAAAAATGCACCCTAAGCTCGAACCGACCGTCAAAAAAGAATTAAATAAACTCCTGAATGCTAAGATAATTTTCCCAGTTAGGCCTGTGCAATGGGTTTCTAACCTTGTCCCTATTCGGAAGAAGAGTGGTGAAATCTGACTATGCGTTGATTTCTGAAACCTTAATCGAGCATCTGATAAAGACAACTACCCTGTCCCACCCATGGAATAGATCCTTCAACAGGTATCTGGTTCTGAAAGACTATCCTGATTGGATGGTTTTTCAGGGTACAACCAAGTTCTGATGTCTCCTCCAGACCAAGTTAAAACTAACTTCCACATTCCATGGGGCACCTACGCTTATAGGAAAATGCCCTTTGGACTCATTAATGATGGTGCCACTTTCCACAGAGCGATGGACATCGCTTTCCGAGGCTTAATCAATCAATCTTTTGTAGTTTACCTAGATGATGTTACTTCATTCTCGAAAAACAAAACTGATCATCTAGCTCATTTGAGAGTTGTTCTACAACGATGTTGTAAGTACGACATTTCCTTGAATCCTAAAAAATATATCTTCGTAGTAGAACAAGGTAAGCTCTTAGGATTTATTGTATCAAGCAAAGGGATGATTATCGACCCTGAAAGGACTCAATTCATCTCGAAACTTCCCCCTCCCTCGTCCAAAAAATCTATGTATTCTTTCTTAGGCCAGATAAACTTTGTCAGGAGATTCATCCCTAGTTTCTCTGAAATGGTGAGACCTTTACATAATTTAATTAAGAAAGACGCACAATATCATTGGGGACCCTTAAAAAACCAAGATTTTAATTCCATAAAAAAGGCCATAATAAACACTCCTTCTCTCATGAGCCCCGACTTTTTGCAAGACTTCACGCTCTACACATTCGCTTCTGACCGCTCCTACGCTGCTGTCCTAACTCAAAAGAACGCTGAAAATAATGAAGTCCCAATTGCCTTTATGAGCTCTGCTTTCAAAGGTGCAGAAATTAATTACCCAGTGGTAGATCAACAAGCCTATGCTGTCTTTAAAGCAGTCAAGCACTTCCGATCTTATCTTTTGAAATCTAGGACGAAAATTATTGTCCCTTACCCAGCCATCAGAAATCTGTTAGTGTAGAAAGAACTAGGCAAAAAGAGGGCGAACTGGGTTACCTCCTTACAAGAGTATGACATAGAAATCACCCCAGCACAAATAGTGAGAGGCCAAGGGCTATGCAAGTCAGTCACTGACTCAGCAAGACAATAAGAAGAAAGTGATATGTCAAACCCAGGACAACACAATCAAAATTCAATCTGCTGTGCACAAAACTCTGTCAGTCCCTGGTATGATGATATAAAATTCTGTCTTGAACATGGGTCAGCCCCCCGCACCTGGATGCCACTAAAAGAAGAGAGTTAAGATTAAAATCTGTCTCCTTTCAGTTGATTAATGGTATTCTCTTTCATCAAAATTTTGATGGAGTACGAATGCGTTGTCTTGAGAAAGATGAAGCAGAAAAGGTCTTACTAGAATTGCATGCAGGGGAAGCTGGTGGGAATTTTGGTGGGGATACCACTGCCCATAAAGTTTTAAGAGCAGGTTATTATTGGCCTACACTTTTTAGAGATGCTCATTCCTTGTGTCGCAAGTGTATTATTTGTCAAAAAGCATCAGGACAGATACAGAAACCGACCTTTCCTTTGCAGCTTGTTTCAGTAGACTCCCCTTTTCAGCAGTGGGGTCTTGATATTATAGGACCAATCAATACGACATCCTCACAACAACATAAGTTTATCATAACAACCACAGATTACTTCACCAGGTGGTCTGAAGTTGCCCCTTTAAGAGCTGTAAATACCAGTCAGGTAATTGCCTTTTTAAATTCAAATATTATTACTCATTTTGGTATCCCCGACTGTTTAGTATTCAATATCACTTCTTATTTTTCGTCTCTTGAGATGAGTGAGTTCGCTCTAGAAAAAGGGAATTAAATTGAAATATTCTGCCAATTATTATCCTCAGGGCAATGGATTGGCAGAATCAAAAAATAAGAATCTGATTAAAATCATCAAGAGAACGGTATCTGAAAATCACAAAAATTGGCATAATGCACTGTTAAACGCAATCTGGGCTGATAGAGTAACTCCAAAAACTGCTGTGGGTAACTCTCCCTTGTTCCTCGTCTATGGCAGAGAAGCAATTCTGCCATCGCACATTCTTCTTCCCTCACTACAGTTATCACAAAAAATACAAGAAGAAGACTGCCCCCCTTTGGAGAATCGAATTAACGCTTTAATAAAACTAGAAGAGGTAAGGGCTCAAGAAAAAGGTAAGTTAGATCAGCATCAACTAGTGGTCAAAAGCTGGTTTGATTCCAACTCTACCTCTGACAGGAACTTCGAAGTAGGTGACCTTGTCTTGAAATGGGACAAACCACATGAGGGAAAGGGAGAACACATGAAGTTTCAGAACTTATGGCTAGGATCGTTTTTAATTGCTAAGAAATTGGGTCCCAGCTCTTTCCGATTACAGAATCTAGAGGGACATCCAGACACCTATCCGGTGAATGGACAAGCTCTAAAAAGGTATTTCACTTGATGACAACCCTGTGTATACTATGTAAATATTTTTCTTTTGTTTGTTTTTTCATTTTCTTTTGCTGTTTCGGTTTTGATTTCTCCCTATGCTTATCAGTCTTTGCTTTTGAAATACACATACCTGCATTATGAACTGTTTAGACAAAGAAAAAAGAAAAAAAATTCCTCTAAAATGACTATTGAAAGTTTGTCTAAACATCAATTGTGATACGCTTATGAAATTTACAACCATTTTAAGGAAAGCCTGTTGTTTGAAAGAAGTTTATTGATTTCAATCTGTAAGTGAGGCCTGTCACGATCATCCATTTTCTTCTTACGCTGTCCCTGTTCCTTAAGGGAATAACTCAGAAGATGTCTCCCTACCTTCGAAGGTCGGTTTTGTAAACAAACCATCTCTGAATCTTAATGAAGGACAGTTAAAAAATTCTCTCAAGGTCTGTAAAAATATGTCCAAAATATCATAATTTTCAGCGTCACCCCACTCAATTATATATCTTTAAAAACCAAACAAATCATTAAAGAGCTGTGTGAAGTGCTTGTAAACCCTCTGGGGTATTGAACAGGTCTGATGGTAGTGGGTAAATGCATGCATGACGCCAAGACAACTTCGTCGAGGTACTGAACAACCCTGCTGGTAGCGAAGCAATGTCAGGTATATGAAAATTCGCAAATATGGAATTTCTTGACCATTAAAATGTACTTTATTCTGATATGGAACTTCTTGGCAGGATACAGATATCAGAGTGGGTTAAATGGAAACCCTGTCGAGGCTATGAACGCCTGCTGGCAGCAGTGGCTCTGCCAACAGTATTGAAGATTTTATCTTTAATATCATGACTTTCTTTTATTAAGACTGTTATCAGTTTTCATCTTTTAAATTAACCAGCTGGAATTTTTATGATTGATGATGATGTTTGAACAATTTTCTGGTTTTTTTTGAGTTAGAGTTATTCTAATTATCCTAATCTGGATTTTTTCTTTTGGCAGAGATAACTACTTCTACCAGTGTGTCACCATTGTTGGCAGCCATCTTGCAATTCTTATTTTTTCCTTATAAGCTGCCTACACAAGGGTTTTGAACCCTCAATACTCGTCGCAATTATTTGAACAAAACGACACTATTATCTTTCGCTTTCGCACACCTGCGTTTCATTTTCATTTTCATGACTGCAAGCATGAAAACCTTGAGTTGGAAGTCATGTTCAAGGTATTACAATCATCTTTGGATTGTTATGAACCCTTTTTTTCATGTGGTCATAAATTTTTTTCACCTCTAACTCACTAAAGGTCATACATTTGTCAAAACACCAAACCTTTATTCACTTTGCATTTTTGTTAATATGGTTTCAATTTATAAGTTCGTGATGCAATGCTTTTTGGTGTCTTTGATTAAATTCTTGGTGCAATGGTTTCATAGAACGCATTAACTTTGTGATTAAATCCTTGGTGCAATGTTCGATATAGTGGTTTCTTTGAAATCATACAAATGCTATTGTTGATTTAAACATTCAGATCGAGTTTTGGTTATGCGATTATGTGATAATCCATTTGACTTTTGGTTCACAATGCTTTGGATTGTGATTTGAATGAAACTATTACCAAGGTGCCATCGATTATACATGCCAACATGATAGTTTTGCATGGTTTCAATTCACTCCACCACCCTCGCACGCATAAGCATTAACGTCTACCTTACACTTCGAGCTACCTCTACTTGTTTTGAGAAAACCTGCGGGAACTTGGTCCTGTGTCTACCCTGTCAAACCCCCTCACCAATTACCTTGTTGACTATGTGCTATCTGGTATGGCTCCTGTAGTGCGCATAGAACCCAACGACGCCCAAACGTTGCTATTATTTGATAACGCCCGAGAGGACCTGGAGAGGAACGAATGGTTAGTTTTCATTGAAAAATTCGAGGGTTTCAACCTCGCAGTCGCTCAACAATTTGCCCTCACATTTGATGGATGCAGGGCCAAAGTTGGGGACATCCAACTCGAATTAAATGAGGAATTCCTTAGCTCAGCCATTGGTTTGCTAGCTAAGGGGCAGAAATGGTTTAAGAATTCGAAGGTGGATGAAGTGCCATGGCCTCTCCTGTTTACCTCAAAAAAAATTATCAGTTGTGACAAAGGTATGCCGGTTACAACCCTTAAGTCTAGGTGGCATGATTTGTTGGCCATTATTAATAAATTCGTTACATGCAAAGGTAGATATGGTTTAGTGTTCCTATACCACTTACGATTGCTTATGAGTTTCATAGATTTTCCTTTGAATATGCCACATTTCCTCCTTCGCAGCTTGTGTAAAATGGCTAAACAATTTAAGAGGGAGAAGGGTGACTCCAGCCTCTTCCACCACTGTTTGATTAAAATTATCATAGTCCATCATTTGAGGTTGAGTGGAGAATGTTGGGAAGCTTTCTTGTTGAGGAATGGCTTTGCCACTCCTGAGTTTGGTCAAGTGGACAAAACTGTGGTCACCGAAACCCTTGTCGGGCCTGTCGTGCCACCTCCTACACTCTTACCCACTGTTGAACCCTCGACCTACCCGAACGATGACCTACCCGACACCCTGCCTGACTCATGTTCAAAAGACAATGTTAATCCTAGTAAGAGGCCTGCAAGAAAAAAGGGCAGGTTAATACCGATGTCAATAGCAAGGGTAAGAAGGCTGCGTGCTGGGTATCAAGGTGTGCTCGCAATAACCCTAAACAAAACATGGATCAGAAACCAATTGTTTTGAGTGAAGATTTAGATTATGAAATCGAGCGATTTTTGACCGAGGAGTACTCATACTCACACGACCTTTGTTCTATCAAGCCCTATGACTCCATATCAAACCTCCCATCATGCCTTAAATATGACCCCAACTTCCCCGGGATCAAGTTTGATAGTGGAACCCCTGGTAATTTAAAAGATTCCTCACCTGTAATGACACGACCCGATCAAGCAATGAATGCAACTCATGGCTCGAACGATACTATACATATGTCCCTCTATTGCAATCCTGAATCAAGTCCTTGGAGGATCGGGTGACTGTGTTAACCAAGGAAAATGACAGATTGCAAGCTAATGACAAGAGGCAAAAGACCATAGGCTCTGTCATGTTAAAAAATGTAGAGGCAGCCACTGCCATTGTTAATTCGAAAATAGCCTGATGGAATCATATCCCTGATACCAAGGTATGATATTTCAACAATGATTTTAGAATGATTTTGTTTGTTTTGAATTAGCATAAACGATTTTGTTTGTTTTGATTTAGCATAAATGATTTGTTTGCTTGTCGTATCTAGTTCTGTTATGATGGAATTGATGCAATACAATTCTGTTTGCAAATAATAACTAGCTACAGAATCATGAGATTCTATAGCTAGTCATAAAATTTGAATTTCTGTTGATTTTACAATTAAACAAAATCTAAAATCGTTTATTTTTGTGCATCTACAGGTACACATGAATTTCAATGGGAATTGGATCGATAATGGAATTTTAGAACATGCTTTTTGTTACACAGTTTTGGATTAGTTTGTTAGTCTTAGATAGAAATAGGAATCTGGGAGATTGTTCCCATATCTTTTGCAAACAATTTTTGATAATTTCCACAAGGAATGTTTTATCCTGTGGCCTTTATATACTTATTATTTTTTGTAAACAAATCATCATTGTTGGGAGACAGAGACTATGGACTGATGATTATACAGACTCGAATGAAAGTGGATTTTTTGTACGACTTTAGCTTCAATTTATCTTACTTTTGTTCAAGTTTTTTGTGCATTTTAATTTGTAATCAAATTATTGACTACTTTATGTTACACGTCAAAATTGTTAAGTATCGCATTGTCCCTGTCAATCGTCGTAAGTGTCGCATCTTCCCTACAGCTTTCGCAAGTGTCGCAAGTTGACCACTAGTGTCGTAAATGATGGTCGGGCATAATTTTGTGATAACGACACTAAGGAAGCACTTATGACACCTCATTGACTGATTTGAAGAGCAAGAACTGATCCACTGGAATCAAAGAACTCTTAACACCTGAAAGAAGCCCTGGAATAGTGGTTTGGAAGGGGAACGCTCCTCTAATACTGCTGGAGAAGCGCTGGCGCCCCTCTACCATTATCTAGAAGCGTTATAACGCTATTTATCCCTTCTGGAGGAGCGCTTCTCACCTTAAGAGCGCTGGCGCTTTCCCAAGGCACATCAGGAGTGCTATAACGCTCTGATACCCCTTTGGGGGAGCACTCCCTATTCTGGGTCAATTGTTAGCCCGTTGAGTCGAATGAGGAGGAGATCATTCGAGGTTAGAAGGTAGTTATGCTCGAATTCTTGGTTTCATCAAAGATCCCTGATCCAAGGAGATGGTTCCTAACTGGTTCTAAACATAACTCAAGAGGTTATGCCTTGCCCAACCTATATAAACAGGCTTCATGATGGTGGAAAGGGGGAAGAACTGAACATATGAAACTTATGATCTTGGAGGAAACTGACAGTCAGCCAAAGAGAAGTGGTTAGTGAAGCTGCTGCCATCCAGATTGTGGATATTTCAGGCAAGGGTTGGACGAAGAGGACTTGACGAAGCTGTCGCATTCGCATCTACGATTGTAAGTACTGCTGTCGTTATTCTCATTAATATGAAAAGCTTGGCCTGTTTCTTTCTAGTTTATGTCTGATACTACATGAACTTATCATTTATTGATAGATCTATTTTCAAGCTAATGTCAATAGAGTAGGAAGTGGTTGTATCTTGTTTTGTCCACAGACCTCAGCGAGGAGCAAAAGAATTGGAGCGCAACTCGGAGCGTGCAGGGACAAACGTCGATTAAGAGGTACTTCTGTTATTCTCCCTTCTCATGCATTAGGCTTAGATAGATTTGAAAGGAAGTCAGTGTCCACGTTAAGCATTTTTCTGTCTAGGGTTAAGGTCAAGCTCTAGAGGTCGATCTACTTGTCCGCAGTCAGATTTTCCTACAACAGAAACTGGCGACTCCACTGGGGAGATGGCCTTGAATCGAAACCTCTTGTTTGGATTTTTCTCCTCATTGACCTTGTTCTGCCCCTTGATTGTTTCAGACCTGGTTTACCCCTCCTTGATTAGTTTCATGAGCTGATTGGCTCCTTACCTTGTCACATTCAACATATTTATCAAGCTCAGATTTCAAAATTTTAAATTTTCTTGACATTTCTGGAACTTTTAGACCCTGGCACCCCTGACTTAGTATTATCATAGTGCCGACGCTTTTTGTAGCTTTACACAGAGCGCTATAATGCTCTTTTCCCTTGGCAACAGAGCGCTAGCCTCCTTTGGCCCATAAAACTTCAAAATTTGCATTTTTTTGGATTTTTGCCTCTGTGTTCTTCTGCTGAGTCATTTATTGAGTCAATTTGTCTTCCTCTTAGCTTTGACATCTAATCTTTTTGAAGAATAAAACCTTGTTGATTGGATCTTGCAGCCTTCTTCACTATTCTTCATTAGGTTTTCCCTGTTGAGTGAAATTTTAGATTTATGCATTGTTCCTCTCTCCTCATCAGTTGAGTAAAAAACCTTGGTGAAGGTCATCAAAGGCCTATAGACCTCTTCATATCGCTTTAAGTCAAGGTCCTTATCCTTCAATTTTTGCTTTTTGGGTGTAAAATTTTTTGTTTTCTCTTTGATTGTTTCATATTTTTCGCTTTTTGTTTTGATTGATACGAAGGGTGTATTGTTTGTGTTGCTCTTGCTTATGCTAGTTTGGTTTTCATTCATACCAAGAAGATAATTAGCAAAGATAAGCATTGCAATTGTATTGACCATCATCCATACACGAACAATAAAGATCTTCATGATTGATTGAACATATTAGAAGGCATTTGAAAGTTTGCATTACATTAGGATTTGATTGAGAAAAAGAATTGTTTGAGAGCATTCCGTAGTCATGCTTGTTAGTGAAAGGACTCTCTCTCTCCCTTAGCTAGATGTTCATCGAAAGAAAATGACTGTTTATCATGTTCGATGCATTCTTTGGGTCTGAGTCATAAATTCCATTCGTTTCACTTCCATGCACCCCTTTGCGTAAAGAAAAACCATTAAAATTAACGCAAATTAAAATTTACCTAGAACTTTTTCTTTGCTAGAATCCTCCACCAACAGTAGAATAGGTGTAGTACTTTGGATTAGGCTGTGAGCATAACTCTCCAAAGTTGTCAAAACAAACATTAGTGTCCTGAGTTAAGGAGAGTAAATCCAGTTATCGTATAAGTCTGCCTGGGATCCCCCTCTCACACAGGGGTTACGTACGAGGTTGCATTCAGGTAAGCTATGGGGACTAACCCTCTATGGTTTAACTGTTTGTGGTGGTCGGATCGTATTATGGGGATCACTTTGAGGTAAATCCAGAATTGCTGCGTGGAAGCTTCTTAGTTGGTTTCGGGCTTGATAACCTGCCCGTACATTCGGATCGAACTGTCGACTGTTCCTGTCCAGGGGCTGACTGCGAATTGGTAACCTTAGTGGCCATAATGTTTAGGTTCTTACACAAGGTGATGGTGACGGGAAGTCTCACTGTACCTGGAGAAAACATTGGTCAAACTCACTCGGGCTCCTTGGAGGGTAAATCCACAATTACTGCGTGGAAGCTTGCACCAAGGCGTAAGTCCGTTAAGTAGGTCGCCATTGTAACTGTTCCACCCTATCCCCGCCCCTTCTGGACTTGATCACGC
>ML785293.1:441937-455293 GCA_009831015.1 Picea engelmannii | reverse complement strand
AAAGGAGCAAGCCAAGCAGTCTCTTGAGAATACCCTCTAGCACTTCTTAGAGTCGCCCTTGAACACGACACTTTGTCACTTTGCACATATCATAATTCGCTGAACCTCTGCACTGAGCCAATCCTTTGAGTTTCCTTTCACTCATTTGGGTCACCCGACGTAAGTCACAGTATCCATTGCACAGTTTGGTCCATGTCATGTTTTGCTATTGTGTCTCAGTGTTCAAGGGAAGTATCCGCCTCAAGAGTCATCCATCCCAAATATCTTGCCTCAAAACCTGTGTCAGTCCATGTCCATTTGATCTGCCAATTACATATCTATGTCTGTTTCGTGTCGTTGATGGGGGATACATCAAGGCCCTCCCTCGACGAGTCTATTCCTGTCAACTTCAACACATTATCCGAGAACTAGACTTAGAAACTTTTTAGTACTTTTGGACCTGCATGCCTCAACGGCAGGCCTCCTCACATTCGACAGTAGGTTTACGTCATTGACCTCTGATCGAATGATTCCATGAGTGTTCGACTTCAGCTCATTTATTCACGTTCGATGGAATGTACTATGATACCTTGGGAATCATTGACATTAATGGTGATCTCCCTCGCACTTGTTAACGGTTTACCTCATTGATCAATAATCAAGTGGTTTCTACCGTGTTCGACGCCAAAACATCTATTCACATGGTTAGAATTGTATCTCACGGGGATTGGTTAGAAGAACCTGGGTTGAGTAATAAACCTTGATACATTCTTCACCCAGGTTGCGAAGGAATTCTGGACAAAGAACACATACATTGTTACATAGATCCACTTTGTATTGGTCGTGGCTATGTCCTGTCGTCTCGTAGATCCACTGTGTATTCTTCATGGATACGATCAGTTTGAGTTATCACAGTATAGATCCATAGTGTATCTTCGGTGGCTATACCCTTTTCTATCAATACGATTATGGATCCGCAGTGTATTTTATGGCGGCCATATCTTGCAAATCTTGATCACCCAAGCATAGGTATGCCTGCCTTGGGTTTTGAAATATGTCATGATATTTGTTGGATGTTGATGTGCAGTTTTTGTCAGGTTCTCCGAGTCCATACCCTTGCTTGAACGTCTGCAAAGTATTTCAGTCATCAGTTCGTATCTTCTGACTTCCTACTTTGGGGGGCATTCTGTTACACGTCAAAATTGCTAAGTATCGCATTGTCCCTGTCAATCGTCGTAAGTGTCGCATCTTCCCTACAGCTTTCGCAAGTGTCGCAAGTTGACCACTAGTGTCGTAAATGATGGTTGGGAATAATGTCGTGATAACGACACTAAGGAAGCACTTATGACACCTCATATGACTGATTTGAAGAGCAAGAACTGATCCACTGGAATCAAAGAACTCTGAACACCTAAAAGAAGCCCTGAAATAGTGGTTTGGAAGGGGAACGCTCCTCTAATACTGCTGGAGAAGCGCTAGCACCCCTCTACCATTATCCAGAAGTGTTATAACGCTCTTCAGCCCTTCTGGAGGAGCACTGCTCACCTTAAGAGTGCTGGCGCTTTCCCAAGGCACATCAGGAGTGCTATAACGCTCTGATACCCCTTTGGGGGAGCGCTCCCTATTCTGGGTCAATTGTTAGCCCGTTGAGTCGAATGAGGAGGAGATCATTCGAGGTTAGAAGGCAGTTATGCTCGAATTCTTGGTTTCATCAAAGATCCCTGATCTAAGGAGATGGTTCCTAACTGGTTCTAAACATAACTCAAAAGGTTAGGCCTTTCCCAACCTATATAAACAGGCTTCATGATGGTGGAAAGGGGGAAGAACTGAACATATGAAACTTATGATCTTGGAGGAAACTGGCAGTCAGCCAAAGAGAAGTGGTTAGTGAAGCTGCTTCCATCCAGGTTGTGGATCTTTCAGGCAAGGGTTGGACGAAGAGGACTTGATGAAGCTGTCGCATTCACATCTACGATTGTAAGTACTGCTGTCGTTATTCTCATTAATATGACAAGCTTGGCCTGCTTCTTTCTATTTTATGTATGATACTACATGAACTTATCATTTATTGATAGATCTGTTTTCAAGCTAATGTCAATAGAGTAGGAAGTGGTTGTATCTTGTTTTGTCCACAAACCTCAGTGAGGAGCAAAAGAATTGGAGCACAACTCGGAGCGTGCAGGGACAAACATCGATTAAGAGGTACTTCTGTTATTCTCCCTTCTCATGCATTAGGCTTAGATAGATTTGAAAGGAAGTCAGTGTCCACGTTAAGCATTTTTCTGTCTAGGGTTAAGGTCAAGCTCTAGAGGTCGATCTACTTGTCCGCAGGCATATTTTCCTACAACACTTTAGATATCAAGATTTGTTACAGGTTGATGCGATATGATTTAAGTATTGTCCATATTTGACGTATCTCATTTTACTTACAACAATTACCCTGTTTTAATTTAATGAATAGAAGGTTAATCTTCTTGGTTAAATGAGCAATTATGTACAAATCTTCGCAGTGGGGTTTATCTTAATGTGATGATCTATAAACTATAAAATTGCTATTTCTATATCTCTTGTTTGTTCTGTCATTCATATTCAAGAGCGTCGCTGCTTCCTGTTTGCGAGAAGCTTTTTGCAAAATCTGGTGCGAGTTTCCCCCATCAAACAACTAAATCGAGTACTGTGCATAGGACAAATAGGAAACACTACTTCAGGTCAGTTTGTTATTTGCAATTTAATAGTCAATTAATTTGAACATTCTCTGTAGTTTAGATAGATATATAGTATAGATTATTACTTTTATTGTTTGGTTAGATAGTTGTTATTTTATTTCTATTTCATAAAAAGTTATAAAAATCCAAAAACGCTAGCTTTGCTGTCATAAGACAATTCACAAATGATTTTGCAGATTTCGATTAAAATTTGTATTTTGTAAATACTGTATATATAATCGAGATTTAATTGTATTGATAATTGAACATTTAATAAGTAGAATTATTGTTTTATAATATTAGTTAGTAAACTGTATATACATTTTAGATTTGTATATAGTTTGCAGTAGCTGTTTTTCACTTAGATTAGTTTCTTTAGCTTAGTTTTTTCACTTTCTTAGGACTTAGATCAGCCAACGGAGCCGCTAAACCCATCAGAGTGGATTAATCCAAATGGATTGGGTTATTTAGACAACCCCAGACCGGATCCACCCCTCCAGTTGACGAGTGGTCAATTTCGCCCGTCAACAGAGTACCACTCCAACTCATTTTCGATCACAGGAAACACTTCGAGAATGAGATCTTCGTCGAACTCTCATCTCGGTTAGGATTCTCTCACGAGTTTGCCTCACGATATTACCCTCAGTCTAACGGATAGGTTGAAGTAGTTAAGAAAGTCCTCAAGACCATGTTACAACGCACGGTTAATAAACATAAAACCAATTGGCATCATATGTTATTTTCTACGCTATGGGCTTTCTGTACGGCTGTGAAAACAACTATTTGTTTCACACCATTTCATCTAGTCCATGGGGTCGAGGCCACTCTTCCCATCGAGTGCGAAATTCCCACCTTACGCACCACAATTGAGGTATTACCCGACACTACTCCAATGGAGCAGATCTTGCTGAACTTAGAGTCTCTGGATGAAGATCGTCGATCTTCCTTACAGAATAACGAGGCAACTAAAAAATGATCCAAGGCTACCTTTGATCGACATGTCAACCTTCGCTCATTTCGTGAAGGCAACCTCATCCTGGCTTACGATATCGCTCATGATACCTTTGGCCATGGAAAATTTGAGTCACTCTGGCATGGCCCATACATCATCCAACATTGCCTCACCAAAGGCGCATACATCCTGGCCTCCCCTGAAGGCCTCTCTCTCAAAGAACCTGTCAACGGGTTGTATCTAAAGAAATTTTACGCTTAAACATAGTGATTCTACTTTAGGGTATTTCTTTTATAGCGTTTTTAATCTTTTTTCCATCCCTCACGTCTAAAAACTATCCTTTGTGCTATTGACAGATGCTTCCTCCACCAGCCTGCCACATCGGTTACGCCGACGACGCCAGCTGTTGGACACAAAATCTCACTTCGGCCGCTTGGGCTCTCTACACCCCCTCACATGAAATGATCCATTCGAGCGGCATATGTTTGGGTTCAACGACCAACAACCAAGCTGAATACACCACCTTCATCGACCTCATGGCCGATGCCCAACATCATCGTATTCGTCACCTTAGCGTCTTCCTCGACTCTCAACTCATCGTACTCCAGCTCAACAATGTGTACCGCCTCTGTGATCCTTGCCTCTTTCGCAAATACCTGTAGGTTAGACTTTTATCGTGACATTTCAATTCCATTACATTTACACATATTCCAAGACAATTGAATCAAATTACGGATAACCTAGCTAATATTGTGTTAGACTGGCATATATCACATCAAGCTACCTCTACACATACATAAACATATAACACAAACTGTCATCACATATATAGATTAGACATCATCAATACATTAACAAAAAACATGTAAACACCACATAGATCTCAAAAATGTATACTCATGTATATATCAAAAGGTCCACAGTGCCATCCAAATGTTTACATACAAAAATAAAACTATCCGCAGGCCAATGAAGCACCTCGGTACAAAATGGGCTCACCAGCCTATATACAATATATATATACATCAATACATAGAGCACCACTCATGGTGCCTCTAAAGCACCACCGCATGCTCCTCCCTTAGGCGGTGGTGGCCTGCCACCACCCACCCCTCCCTCAGGTGGTGGTGGTCCACCCCCTACCGGTCCCTCTTTCCCCAACGACAGTTGTTCGGTCATCGTCGCACCAACCACTGCTGCTCGCCGTACTACGGCCCGCCATGGTGGCGGAACCCCCACACACTGCTCTAGGATTCCCTCATCCTGGATGTGAGACCATATGCCCTCAGACACATCCTGTAACACCACCTCTATACGACGACGTATGTCCTCAAAATCCACTCCGGCAGCCGCCGGAGGAGCGTGTGATGGCCCAACACCAAGGTCATCAAACCATCATCTCCTTGCTATCCTCTCTAGCTCAGCTGGTCGCACCACGACATCCTCACGCTGATGTCTCTCTCCCTGTGGCAGTCTCTCTGGCTCTTGACAAGCTGATGCTCTCTATAACTCCACCTCGCACCCACGAGCTGCCACATCTGCACATCCAAACAAACAACATATAGTATCAACATCTATATCATATAGGGCATTCTATCTCAAAAACACAAAAACATACATATCAACATCATCAACATACCTCGGTGGTCAAACACCTCCCTAGGAGGTAGCACCATGTCTGGATCCTCCCGGAAGTCAACCCCCGCATAGGGGTACCATAATATCACCTGCGACATCTTCCACCATACCTGTGCCGCCTCTGCAGTGAAGAAGTGGCCACCCTCGTCACCACTATGGTGAAGCAACACAGTCGACCACCGCCTCAGCCACGGCTCTCGCGCCCCAGGCACACCCAATAGAATCCTAAGGTGCAACATCGACACCCTCTCCATAAACCAGGCCACCAGGATGGACCCGAAGGAAAACTCTCCCGTATCCATGGATTGACAGTGGTCCAACTACCCCACCATCCTAGAATGCAGCGTAAGCCCCCAAGTGAAATGCTCGCCGACCAACACTCTCTCCATCACCATCAGTTGGCCACCGCTGATTCGCTGCGTCGCCAACGAACCATACACTCTCACAATCATCATTGCTATACAACGATGCGCCAGGGCATCCATCATCCCAATGCTCACAACTGTGCTAGACATATAGTTCGGCCCCAAATAATATCTCCGGCCCATCGTCACTAGCGGTGTATCTCTAGGTAGCACCGGCTCCGCCGGTAGGGGCGTTCCCTGAAATGGGAGCCTAGTCAAAAAATACACATCCTCCACCGCAGTGAAGGGAATCTGTTCTCCCTGCACTATGAAGTAGTGCAGGTCTGGACTCCACATCTGGATAAGAAACTGCAGGAGATACTCCTACGCCCATATCAAGGGGAACTCAAAGAACTTTAGCAGCCCACAGGTTGCCAAAGTTGCATGTACGCCTGGCTCCTTAATAGCCACAACGTCTCGCAGCTGGGACCAATCCCACTCTCGCCAACCAATAGGCATCATGCACAAAGCTCACCTACACAACATAAAACCGTCCTAAGTCAGTCACATGGACAATCAACAACATCAAAAATACATGTTTTACATCCGTCAACCTTACCTCCACGACATGGTTGTTCAACCCACTGGCGTGCACACATGCGCACCTGTACACCCCACAGGCGTGCACATGTGCACGCCTGTTCATATCATAGGTGAGCACATGTGCGTGCCTGTTCACATCACAGGCATGCACATGTTCACTACACAGGCGTGCTCTTAGGCGTGCCTATTCACTATACAGGCGCACACATGTGCGCGCCTGTTCAACCAACAGGTGTGCCCCTAGTGCGTGCCCATTATCCCTTTACCGGTGCTCGCATGCGCATCTATCCGGTGGATAGGTGCACACGTGTGAGCACCTATTACTGAATCGCCCGTGCATGTGGGGCCCACACCCCTAAACACTCGTATATGGCCCTCTGTACAACCCCTGCCCAAAAAATGAAACCCTAAAATCTATGCAGCTTGATCAAACCACTAACTTGATGCTTGTGGGTCCTCAATCAGATGCCTCGTCCTCCCAGAATCTCACAATCTCCTCTGAATGCTTCTCATCCAATCACTATGGCAACAAGTACAAATGAGGTGGCAATGTGGGCCCTATAGCTATATATAGGCCTTTTTTCCAAACTTCCACTCACCATTCCGAGAGCCCACGGTGTCCATTTCTCGATCCATCTTCAGCCACGAGATCAACATCTCATCATCTACATCACAACACTCCCTGGGCCTCTTTTCATCCTGAGCCCTCGGGACACCATTTTTTATACCCTGATCAGGTATGCATACACATATTCACACTTATCAAATACATGCTCATATATTCGATTATCTTCAGATATTGTTCATGTCGGGTATTTGGTTTTCATGTGTGTAGGTACTTGGTCATCATACATCGACACAACCCCTTCAGGTATATACTCAGCATTGGCATGTAGTCATTCCCTATGAATCTCACTTACATTTCCAGTCACACCCTCTGACATTTGCCTCTAGGATCGCCATTCTTAGATTTGCAGTACCCACACCTCCATTTGCATCTTCGGTACTGTCACCCGGTAGCACTCTTACCCACATGAGTTGTCCCATTCATAACACCTTTTGGCACTTCTGACACTCATGTTATTTTTCAAAACCCTTTAGGGATGGGAGTCCCGATAGTCTTACATCATGTCGTGAATCTACCACATACTCCTTCTCCTCATTTTTCTAGCTTTCCCAACAGACTCCCAGATTATCTCTCCACGGTTCTATGGTCGGGATGCACCTCCGCAGTAGCATGAACCCTCCATTTCATGCACAATCCATCTACCCATCTGCAAATATCCCTTCATTTCACCTACCTCATACAGAAACCCACCATGGGGCCCCCACCCTTCATCAGTTCTTCGAGCAAATTATGCCCTACACGGGCCCACCAGATCACACTGGGGTACCCGTTTTTGTATTTGTACACTTCTCCCCAATTATTCATTATTTATTGTACAAACGCCTTTATTTCCAGTCGTTACATTACCTTTTTATCGTCACCTTTGGCAACCTGCTTACCTTTTTTGGCCAACCGCAACCCATGTCACCCTTGGTTGGAGTCCTACTTATCATCCACCCTTGCCGGCATCGTCCATATCTTCAGAGTATCCCATAGACCACTTACCTCTGCCCTCTAAATTTGTTCACCTTGTCCCGCCTCTGGCACAACTTATCCCCGGTATTTTCGTCCCCCTGACACTTGACCTCGTTGAACGGTTGCTGCCACTTTTTATCTCACATATACTCCAACCAAGGGTCGTCTTGAGTCTTCCTACATCTTGACTTCATCCATGTACCTCCTCCACTTCCTCACCTCACCTAGTAGATTTCACAAAGCCATTTTCTTCTGGGATTTGCGTCCCCCCCCTTTTTTTTTGTCGACATCAACATAATTTTCCAGAAGGGTGACAGTATCTTGATTCTCATTACCCACCCAATGAGAGATCTCAGACGGCAGGGTGAAACACAATTTCTCCCTGCTGTCGTTGACCCCCATAACATTCGACGTGAACACTTTCTCATGTTACGGTGGGTCTTACTTTGCGACTATTGGAGTTAGTTCTTTCATTTGCCGAAGACCTCTGAACTTGGCTGGGCTATCAATGCCCACATAATCGGTGATACTTATTACCGTGATCACTGCCTACTATTTAGAGTATGTTCATCCACATAATTGTCTTCTACCTTTATCACGACTGCCCCCGAGGGTGCTGCAGTTGTCTACACCAACACTTCATTCCTCTTTTTTGAGTTACATGACATGAGCATGGGGCATGCCTGCCTTGTTTGTACACAATTTTCTTTTTTACACACCTCATGGAAGGTTGGGTTCTACTGGTTCCTTTTTCCTCCAACGGATCGCTCTAGATGATCCCACTATTGCTCTCTCTTAAAACAACACTCTTAGTAGAAGAAACATTGATGGATTTCGGCTATACGTATGCTCCTAACCTCATCCATCAGGGGGCATCTGTTATCACTGAAATTTCGTCTGCACATGGTTACAAGAACTCAGCATCGTCAAACAGCGAGGAAGTCATCCATGGACCTAAATTAACACCAAAGCATTCATAAAGGGTCAAAAACTATAAAAAGTAGTGAAAAATTGAAGGGCGCTATGAAAACATTGGGCGCGCGTGCACATGTGCGGAATAGGAATGTAGAAATCGCGCACATGCACAAGATGCACGACTGTTATTGCAAAAATTCGTGCACCTGGAAAATGACGCATTTATGAGAGTGGTCGGCCTCCTACCCACTTATGGTTCAACTCCCAAGCCGATTTGACACTCAAATCTGGACTGGATTCGACTGGAGGGCTGGTCAAAGACCTAGAAATGCCCTAATTAGCCTCTTTTCACACTACAAACTAGCTGAACAATAGCTCAAAGGAATGCTATAAAAAGGCCATGGATGCACTTAATTTTTCAAGGAATTCAAAGCAAAGTTATGCTGCCATTATTCTCTTGAGGACTCCATCCTTTCCAAGAGTATATTTGCACCATTGCATTGGGCGATCCATCTCACCCCTTGAGTGGATTTGCAAAGAGTTCTTTCATCATTTTCCATTTTTATTTGTTGTAAGAAGAGCTTGCTAGTGGGGGTCCAAGAGCCCTCCCTTGGAGGAAGAAGGGACTCATAATCCCCTTTCTTCTTGGTGATTCTTTCACTAATATATCAGCCTCATCATTGGTAACATGGGTATTATTGTTCTTTTTGTTTCTATGTCCCTATGCTCATGAATTTAGTTGTTATTGCATTTCTTAGTTTAATTCTTAATTGTTGTTTTTTATTTCTTTCCCTAACTCTTTTCCTTGCAGCTATCCTGCTCAACAGACCCAACTGAGCTTGAAAGCACCTCTATTTTTCTCACTAAGGTGACGAAAGAGGCTCCACAATTTGTCTTAAAGGTTGTCTTCCATTCATCACCTTCTCTCATTCTTATCTGGTGATATCTACTTTTCAAATCTATCTTAGAAAATAAATTTTCTCCACTTAAACAATCCATTAAATCATCCATTCTTGGGAAATGAAATCTATACATGATGGTGATATTGTTAATGGCTCTTCAGTCTATACACATTCTCCATCCTCCATCTTTCTCTGGACTCAACACAGTTGGTACTGCATATGGACTCAAGCGCTCTCCGACCAACCCTTTGTCTAAAAATTCCTGGACTTGGTTCTTTACCTCCTCATTTTCTCGAGGTGTTAGCCTATATGCTGCTTTGTTTGGCGGGCTTGCTCATGGTATCAAGTCAATATTGTTGGATTACTGAGAGGGGGGGTGAATCGTTAATAGAGAAATTTAATCCTTTTTTAACCAAATAATCCAAGTGTTATGTCAATGTATAATTATCATCCAATAATGAGCAATGAACAAATTAACAATCATACACATACACAGTACACCAGTGTTTTACGTGGAAACCCAAAACGGGAGAAAACCACATAATGATTTTTCTTATATTTTGTTGAATAATTACATTCATTGGAAGCACCAACTTCCTTTTTTTTCCAGCTGCAATTGGAAGGAGGCTCCAACCCCCTAGTTTCTTAGCCTACAACTTGAAGGAAGCTCCAACTCTCCAATTCTTTGGCTACAACCAGAAGGAGGCTACAACCCCCTATGTTCTCCGACTACAACCGGAGGGTGGCTACAACCACTTGTCCTTGCCCCATCCTGCCACCCTAAAGTAGAAGTAGAATGATGGAACCACTATCACACTATCACTGTGACATATACCGCTGTAAACCTGTACCAATAAATCTGAACCATGCATCGACCTGTACCTCAACCTGTAATCAACCTGTACCATAAAAAGGTGCATCCAAACATGTACCAAGTATGTACCAATCATGTGTCAACTACTCATCAACTATGACCCATAAATAACACAATGTCTCTTGCGTTCTGTGTGCACACCTTGCACTCACTCAACAGAAGATAAACAATTGAAATTTATACTAACATTCAAAGTTTCATCCATTCATAAGGAAATTCATTCATTTATGAAAACACAATAACAAAGAATTACAAATAGTAACAACGCTATGCATTTGAGTCAATTTTTCTCTGTCATATTCATTCAAAAGTAAATGGCTACAGCTAATATCAAAGCAATAACTCAAAACTCAGAAAATTCCTACTAACTCGCAACAACCTCATTTGGGCATACAAAACCTCTATTTATCTCATAGGGTCCTTAGGGTTTGCCCTGACTACTTGTCTAGTCGAAAAATGAAAAAAAAACTAATTTCTACCTAATTTTAGTTACATTCAAGACTTAGAGTGAAACTCCCAGATCACTCGTGATCACCCAGTCCCAAGCATTTGATCTTCTTCCATTTTTCCCATCAGCTCCAAAATATTCGTAGTAACTCCCAGCGTTTGATATTCCGAAATGACTCCCGGGTGCTGAGATTTCCTGCCACGTGTGCTCAGTGATGATGCTCCTGCATCATACTCCCCCTGAACAAAAATTCATGGACTCCTATCCATGGGCTCCTGCACTGACTTTCCATGTTTCTGGATATGTGCTTCATTTTCTCAATTGGCATCTTCTATTGTGTGTCCCTTCCACTTAACTAGATATTCAAGATAGGTCTTCCTCCTAGACTTCCTGCCAATTCTCTAATCAATGATCTTCTCCATCTATGGTTTTTATGCTACATGCATTTATTTCTGCCATTGAATCTTATCTTGATCTTATAATTCCTCCGCGTCAACTTTCCTGTAAGGATACAGGTCTGAAACACTGAATATGGACGATATGCCCACACCATATGGTAGCTCAATTTCATAGGCATTTGCATCGAACTTCCTCAAGATCTTACATGGCCCTATATTCTGCATTTTTAACTTTTTATACGTTCCCCTAGGGAACCTCTCTTTCCTGAGATGTGCTAGAACCTGATCTCCCACCTAAAATTGAAGTTCTTTGCAATGTTGATCAACTCTGTGCTTGTACACTTGGCTAGAGTTCTGTAATTGTCCTCTAATATGGCTATGGAGATTCTGCAATTTCGCAGCAAAATCTTCTGCTCCAATGCTTCTGATCTCACTCTGTACCAAGTCTCTCAACTCGGATACTCCCCTGGGTTGAATTCCATACAATATCTGGAATGGGCTCTTTCCAGTGCTTCTGTTTGGCGAGTCGTTGTATGAAAATTCTATTTGTGGTATAATCTGATCCCACTAGTTATGATACTTAGTGACCAGACTCCTCAACAAGTTTTCCAAACTTCTTTTTACCACCTCAGTTTGTCCATTTGTTTGAGGATGATAAGCTGAGCAGAAGGACAAATCCATCCCCAACTTCTTCCACAATGTTCTCTAAAAATGAACAACAAATTTTGTGTCTCTATCTGAGACGGTACTTCTGGGTAGGCTGTGAAGTCTCACAACTTCCTTGAAAAATATATTTGCAACATGTGTTGCATCACTGGTCTTCTGGCATGGGATAAAGTGTGCCATTTTTTAAAATCTAACCACCACCACAAATATGGAATCATATCCTCTTTGCGTTCTTGGCAGTCCTAACACAAAATCCATGCTTATTGCATTTCAAGGCCTCTCTAGTATTGACAATGGTTGATACAATCCAATGTTCTGTCTTTTTCCTTTTGAATGTTGGTAGATTCTACATCTGTTCAAAAATTTCACCACTTCTATCCACATACCTCACCAATAGTATGGATTTCTCAATTGTGCAAATGTTTTATCATGGCCTAAATGTCCAGCCAATCCTCCACTATGATTCTCCTTCAAAAGGTTGTCCCTCATTGAAAATTTTGGTATGCCTAATTGATTGCCCTTGAACAACAATCCCTCTTGAATCATATACTCTGCCCACTGGCTCCTATCTCTCAGCACAGGATTCACGCATGCTTCGTATGCCTCCTTGAAATCTGGATCATCACTGTACATTTCCTTAAGGTGTTCAAACCCCAAGGTATTCACCTGAAATTCCTACAGAATCAAACATCTCCTGCTCAATGCATCGACAACTTTTTTAGCGTTCCCAACAATATGTTTTATGACAAAAGTGAAATTCTGCATAAACTCAATCCACTTTGCATGCTTCTGATTCAATTTTTCCTGTCTGGTTACGAATTGTAAAGCTTGGTTATCACTATACAAGACAAATTCCCGTGGGACAAGGTAGTTGTTGGGGTCCTATAATCATAGCAACTTGATTCTTCAGCTGCCGATTTGGCATTGCTCTCGTGATGAAGACATCTAGCTCAATTGATTCCATTTTCCCCTCTATCCTTTTTCACCCGATCCTTCATCACCCTGCTGCATCTTTCATCCACCTCTGTGCCACTCACTCCCTTTGCCCATTTGTCTCGTTGGCTACATCTTGTCTGCCACCCATCCATGAATAAACAAACTTAGGCTAAAAAGATCAATTGGTTAATAATGTTAGTAATAAGTTTAGTATAGTTAGAATAGGTTAGACTAATTAATAATCAATTAATTAATTAATTAATTAATAATTAAGTTAGTTAGTACGTACTTAGGTTAGTATTTTATTAATCAAAATACTAATTAAAGATTTAAAATAAAACAATAATAATAATATATAAATTAAAATAAAATAAAAACTAAACTAAACCACACATAATAAATAAAACATATAAA
>ML785293.1:427410-441668 GCA_009831015.1 Picea engelmannii | reverse complement strand
CCCCCCCCCCCCCCGTAAAACCACTTACCACCTCAGGGGGGTCTGGAATACAACTTTCCCCCAATAAAAACCACTTTCGCAACGTTTTTGAGCGGTCTTTTTCCGAAGGCATTTCTGGGAAAACGAGAGATGAATTTTAAAAAACCAAAGTAAATTTTTATTCAGAATGGGCTGAAGAACAAAAACCTCTCCCAGTTTTTTCACAGGTGCCATGAGCAAGGAGAATCGAATCCATCTTCGAGCCCTATTTTTCCGGAATTCCGATTTTTCCTGTTACAGTACTGATTTTGCAGGAGATGTTTCGGAGAACTGGAAACGAATTTAGAAAAAATGAAGGAGGTTTGTGTTAAAAACTAGTTTATATACAAAAACCTCTCTCGGTTCTTACACAAACCTTTCATATTGGGAGAATATAAGACTCATTGGGACCCTTTTTTTAGAATTTGAGGAGGGAAAATTTTCCACAGGATGACATTTGGCGAAGGAAAAATCGACTGGATCTCCACGAAATCCTACTGTCTCCTGATATAAATATCTGATGTCCACTCAGGGGTGGCCACATCATCATCAAAGGCTATCAAAATTACCAGTAACTGCTAATTGACACACAGTTAAAGAAATCTGTGCAGTGTTGGCGAAATCCTAATTTTTCTGCAGTGCAATATTGTTAGTTTAGATTTGATTGAATGAAATCGTAGTCATTTGATGACATGATCATTGTAATTATGGGTATAAATACTTCATGTTTTGAAATAAGAGAGGTTCAATCTATGTGAAAGAGGCTCCCTGGGCCCTGTAAATTTTGGGTGTGGGGAAATCCCAACAGATGTAAGAAAGACCATGTTTATTTCTTTGTTAATTTAACACAACAAGCCTACTTATGACTTGATATTCATCACAACTCTTCTTCTCAACAATGTCTCCACTTCTTCAGGGATTGAATTATGGCATAAAATTCCTTTTCATATGTGGAGTATTTTCTTTTAGTCTCATTCAAATATTCACTGGAATATAAAACATGCCTATTATCCTGGCTCAAAACTGCTCCAATTGCAACTCCACTTGCATCAAATCTCACCTGAAATGTCTTTTCAAAATTTGGCAAGACCAGAATTGGTTGTTCTATTATTTTCTCCTTCAGTTTATTGAAGCTCCTCTCGGCCTCCTCTATCCATTTAAAAGACTTGTGCTTCTTCTTCACTGTATCCATCATTGGTGCACAAATTCCGCTGAAGTCTTTGATGAATTTTCTATAAAAACTTGCTAATCCATGGAAGCTTCTTAACTCAAACATGCTTCTCGATGACGACCATTCTTTGATTGCTTTCACCTTTTCTGGATCCATCTTTAGTTCATTCGAAGAGATCACAAAACCCAAGTAAATGAGCTCTATCTTCATAAAAGAGGACTTCTTCAGATTTATCAACAACTTCTCCTGCTATAGTCTCCTCATCACTAGTGTCAGGTGTCTCAAATTCCCCTCTTTAGTCTTGCTAAAGATCAATATATCATCCAGATATACAACTACAAATTTGCCAATTAAATATTCCATTATTTCACTCATCAACCTCATAAAAGTACTCGGGGCATTTGTTAAGCCAAATGGAATAACAAGCCATTCGTACAAACCTTCATTTGTCTTAAAGGCTGTCTTCCATTCATCACCTTCTCTCATTCTTATCTAGTGATATCCAATTTTCAAATATATCTTAGAAAATAAATTTGCTCCACTTAAACAATCCATTAAATAATCCATTCTTGGCAAATAAAATCTATACATGATGGTGATGTTTTTAATGGCTCTTGAGTCTATACACATTCTCCATCCTCCATATTTCTTTGGACTCAACACAATTGGTACTGCACATGGACTCAAGCTCTCTCCGACCAACCCTTTGTCTAAAAATTCTTGGACTTGGTTCTTTACCTCCTCATTTTCTCGAGGTGTTAGCCTGTATGCTGCTTTGTTTGGTAGACTTACTCCTGGTATCAAGTCAATATTGTTGGATTACTGAGAGGGGGGGTGAATCAGTAATAGAGAAATTTAATCCTTTTTAACCAAATAATCCAAGTGTTATGTCAATGTATAATTATCATCCAATAATGAGCAATGAACAAATGAACAATCATAAACATACACAGTACACCCGTGTTTTACGTGGAAACGCAAAGTGGGAGAAAACCACATAATGTTTTTTCTTATATGTCTTGAAGAATTACATTCATTGGAAGCACCAACTTCCTTTTTTTTCTAGCTGCAACTGGAAGGAGGCTCCAACTCCCTAGTTTCTTAGCCTACAACCTGAAGGAAGCTCCAACTCCCTAATTATCTGGCTACAACCAAAAGGAGGCTACAACCCCCTATGTTCTCTGGCTACAACTAGAAGGTGGCTACAACCACCTGTCCTTGCCCCGTCCTGCCACCCTGAAGTAGAAGTAGAATGATGGAACCACTGTCACATTATCACTATGAGATATACCGTTGTAACCATGTGCCAATAAATCTGAACCATGCATCAACCTGTACCTCAACCTGTAATCAACCTATACCATAAACAAGTGCATCAACCATGCACCAACCTGTACCAAACAACCTGTAATCAACCTGTACCATAAACAAGTGCATCCAAACATGTACCAAGTATGTACCAATCACGTGTCAACTATGACTCATCAAGAACATAATGTCTCTTCCTTGTGTTCTGTGTGCACACCTTGCACTCACTCAATAGAAGAGAAACAATTGAAATTTATACTAACATTCACAGTTTCATCCATTCATAAGGAAATTCATTCATTTATGAAAACACAATAACAAAGAATTACAAACAGTAACAACGCTATGCATTTGAGTCAAATTTTATTTGTCATATTCATTCAAAAGTAAATGGCTACAGCGAATATCAAAACAATAACTCAAAACTCAGAAAATTCCTACTAACTCGCAGCAACCTCATTTGGATGTACGAAACCTCTATTTATCTCATAGGGTCCTTAGGGTTCGCCCTGACTACTCGTCTACTCAGAAAATGAAAAAAAAACTAATTGCTACCTAATTTTAGTTACATTCAAGACTTAGAGTGAAACTCCCAGATCACTCGTGATCACCCGCTCCCAAGCATTTGATCTTCTTCCATTTTTCCCATCAGCTCCAAAATATTTGTAGTAACTCCCAACGTTTGAGATTCTGAAATGATTCCCGAGTGCTGAGATTCCTACCACGTGTGTTCGCTGACGATGCTCCTGCATCATACTTCCCCTGGACAAAAAATCATGGACTCCTATCCATGAGATCCTCCACTGACTTTCCATGTTTCTGGATATGTGCTTCATTTTCCCAACTGGCATCTTCTATTGGGTGTCCCTTTCACTTAACTAGATATTCAAGATAGGTCTTCCTCCTGGACTTCCTGCCAATTCTCTGATTAATGATCTTCCCATCTGTGGTTTTTCTGCTACAAGCATTTATTTCTCCCACTGAATCTTATCTCGATCTTCTAATTCCTCTGCGTCAACTTTCCTGCAAGGATACAAGTCTGAAACGTTGAATATGGGCGATATGCCCACATCATATGGTAGCTCAATTTCATAGGCATTTGCATCAAACTTCCTCAAGATCTTACATGGCCCTATATTCTTCATTTTTAACTTGTTATACGTTCCCCTAGGGAACCTTTCTTTCCTGAGATGTGCCATAATCTGATATCCCACCTCAAATTGAAGTTCTTTGTGATGTTTATCAACTCTGCATTTGTACTCTTGGCTAGAGTTTTGTAATTGTCCTCTGATATGGCTATGTAGCTTCTGCAATTTCGTAGCAAAATCTTCTACTCCAGTGCTTCTGATCTCACTCTGTACCAATTCTCTCAACTCAAATACTCCCCTGGGTTGCATTCCATACAATATATAGAATGGGCTCTTTCCAATGCTTCTGTTTGGTGAGTCGTTGTATGCAAATTCTGCTTGTGGCAGAATCTGATCCCACTAGTTAGGATGCTCAGTGACTAGACTCCTCAACAAATTTTCCAAACTTCTGTTTACCACCTCAGTCTGTTCGTTTGTTTGAGGATGATAAGCTAAGCTAAAGGACAGATCCATCCCCAACTTCTTCCACAATGTTCCCCAAAAATGACCAACAAATTTTGTGTCTCTATCTGAGATGATACTTTTGGGTAGGCCGTGAAATCTCACAACTTCCTTGAAAAAGATATTTGCAACATGTGTTGCATCACTGGTCTTTTGTTATGGGATAAAGTGTGCCATCTTTGAAAATCTATCCACCACCACAAATATGGAATCACATCCTCTTTGCGTTCTTGTTATTCCTAACACAAAATCCATGCTTATCGCATCTCAAGGCCTCTCTAGTATCGATAATGGTTGATACAATCCAATGTTCTGTCTTTTTCCTTTTGCATGTTGGCAGATTCTACATCTGTTCACAAATTTCACCACTTCTGTCCTCATACCTAAACAATAGTATGAACTTCTCAATTGTGCAAATGTTTTATCATGGCCAAAATGTCCATCCAATCCTCCACTATGCTTCTCCTTCAAAAGGTTGTCCCTCATTGAAAATTTTGGTATGCATAACTGATTTCCCTTGAACAACAATCCCTCTTGAATCATATACTCTGCCCACTGGCTCCTATCTCTTAGAACAGGATTCACGCATACTTCGTATGCCTCCTTGAAATATGGATCATCACTGTACATTTCCTTAAGGTGTTCAAACCCCAAGGTCTTCACTTGAAATTCCTATAAAATCAAACATCTCCTTCTTAATGCATCAACCACTTTGTTAGCGTTCCCAAGAATATGTTTTATGATGAAAGTGACATTTTGCATAAACTCAATCCACTTTGCATGCTTCTAATTCAATTTTTCCTGTCTGGTTACGAATTGTAAAGCTTGGTTATCGCTATACAAGACAAATTCCCGGGGGAAAAGGTAGTTGTTGGGGTCCTATAATCATAGCAACTTGATTCTTCAGCCGCTGATTTGGCATTGCTCCCGTGATGAAGACATCTGGCTTGGTTGATTGCATTTTCCCCTCTATCCTTTTTTGCCCGATCCTTCATCACCCTGCTGCATCCTTCATCCACCTCTGTGCCACTCACTCCCTTTGCCCATTTGTCCCGTTGGCTACATCTCATCTGCCACCCATCCATGAATAAACAAACTTAGGCTAAAAAGATCAATTGGTTAATAATGTTAGTAATAAGTTTAGTATAGTTAGAATAGGTTAGACTAATTAATAATCAATCAATTAATTAATTAATAATTAAGTTAGTTAGTTAGTACTTAGGTTAGTATTTTATTAAACAAAATACTAATTAAAGATTTAAAATAAAACAATAATAATAATATATAAATTAAAATAAAATAAAAACTAAACTAAACCACACATAATAAATAAAACATATATAAAAAAAATATAATAAAAAAAAATAAAAAAATAAAAAAACAAACATAAAACAAATAATTAAAAAAGAAATAAAAAAAAGAAATAAAATAAATGTCAATCATTTTCCCCCCACCCGCAACTTCAAATTCACATCCCAAATAAAATGAAATCAATGACCATAAATAATAGCGGACCCCCCCTTGCCATTTGAAATTTGATGAGAGGGGGGTCCGATATGAGTTGTTTTCTAAAACCACTCTCGGACACATGGCATCTCCACAAGCCAACATACCCCCCCCCCTGTAAAACCACTTACCACCTCAGGGGGGTCCATAATACCACTTTCCCCCAACAAAAACCGCTTTCGCAACGTTTTTGACCAATCTTTTTCCGAAGGTGTTTATGGGAAAACGAAGATGAATTTTAAAAAAATGAAAGAATTTTTTTTTCAGAACGAGCTGAAGAACAAAAACCTCTCCCAGATTTTTCACAAGTGCCATGAGCAGGGAGAATCGAATCCATCTTCAAGCCCTATTTTTCCAGAATTCCTTTTTTTCTTGTTACAATCCTGATTTTGCGGGAGATGTTTTAGAGAACTGGAAAGGAATTTTGAAAAACTGAAGGAGGTTTATGTTTAGAACTAGTTTATATACAAAAACCTCCCTTGGGTTTTACACAAACCTCTCATATTGGGAGAATATAAGACTCATTGGGACCCCTTTTTTCAGAATTTGAGGAGGGAAAATTTTCCACAGGATGACATCTGGCGAAAGAAAAATCGACTGGATCTCCAAGAAATCATACCGTATCCTGATATAAATATCTAAATTACACTTAGGGGTGGCCACATCATCATCAAAGGCTATCAAAATCTATTACCAGTAACTGATAATTGACACACAGTTAAAGAAATCTGTGCAGTGTTGGCGAAATCCTAATTTTTCTGCAGTGCAATATTGTTAGTTTAGATTTGATTGAATGAAATCGTAGTCATTTGATGACACGATCATTGTAATTATGGGTATAAATACTTCATGTTTTGAAATAAGAGAGGTTCGACCTGTGTGAAAGAATCTCCCTGGGCCCTTTAAATTTTGGGTGTGGGGAAATCCCAACAGATGTAAGAAATACCATGTTCATTTCTTTGTTAATTTAACACAACAAGCCTACTTATGACTTGAGATTCATCACAACACTTCTTCTCAACAATGTCTCTTCTTTGTTTATTTGTATCTTACAACTTATTTCTAAGAGTAGTATGATTGGAATTCATCCTTTGGTGCTCCTTTCATCATAGAATATGCTCGTCATGTATTTTTGATGTCCTGTTACAAAATCCATCCATAGCTAGATGCTCTATTTCAGCCATCAGATTTGTATGTTGATTCTTCTACAGATGCATGTCGAGATTCACCCAAGTTAGGTGCCTCTTATGTAGTTGAAAATTGTTACATGTCTATGGTTTTCCTTCCAGGATTCATCCTTGATCAGATGCCCTGTTTGGTGGCCTACCTCTTGTTTTCTTTCTTCTAAAGTTGTCATAAGAGATTCATCCTTTGTCTGATGCCCCTTATTATAGTGAACTCTTTTCTTTTTCAAACTACCTTTACATCACTTTATACCTGCTGAACAAGGTTCCTATTTTGCCTCAATGTCTGAGGGAGGTTATTAGCCTGTGTTGAACTATAAACCATTGAATTTCATGACCTGACTCCATTATGCCCAATGGTCCTTTATTATGTCTCAACCAAACCAATTCAAAATCCATAAACAAACCTATGTTCTACATAACTAGCCTAATATCCCTTTTCAAACAAATCTATATCAAACAGAGAGATCCCTCTCTGAGTCTTGGGGGGCTAGATCTGAGACTCGAAGTGGTTTTTATGTTGCCTTTGTGACTGCATTCAGAACCTTGGGCAAATTACATAGTGCTAACATTAGTGTCTCCACTTCTTTAGTGCTTGAATTATGGCATAAAACTCCTTGTCATACGTGGAGTATTTCCTCTTAGTCTCATTCAAATTTTCACTGAAATATGCAACATGCCTATTATCCTGGCTAAAAAATGCTCCAATTGCAACTCCACTTGCATCACATCTCACCTGAAATGTCTTTTCAAAATTTGGCAAGACCATAACTGGTCGTTCTGTTATTTTCTCCTTCAGTTTATTGAAGCTCCTCTTGGTCTCCTCTATCCATTTAAAAGACTTGTGCTTCTTCTTCACTATATCCATCATTGGTGCACAAATTCCGCTGAAGTCTCTGATGAATTTCCTATAAAAAATCGCTAATCCATGGAATCTTCTTACCTCAAACATGCTTCTCGATGACAACTATTCTTTGATTTATTTCACCTTTTCTGGATCCATCTTCAGTTCATTTGAAGAGATCACAAAACCCAAGTAAATGAGCTCTATCTTCATAAAAGAGGACTTCTTCAGATTTATCAACAACTTCTCTTGCTATAGTCTCCTCATCACTAGTGTCAGGTGTCTCAAATTCCCCTCTTTATTCTTGCTAAAGATCAGTATATCATCTAGATATACAACTACAAACTTACCAATTAAATCTTTCAGTATTTCACTCATCAACCTCATAAAAGTACTCGGGGCATTTGTTAATCCAAATGGAATAACAAGCCATTCATACAAACCTTCATTTGTCTTAAAGGTTGTATTCCATTCATCACCTTCTCTCATTCTTATTTGGTGATATCCACGTTTCAAATCTATCTTAGAAAATAAATTTGCTCCACTTAAACAATCCATTAAATTATCCATTCTTAGCAAATGAAATCTATACATGATGGTGATCTTGTTAATGGCTCTTGAGTCTATACACATTCTCCATCCTCCATCTTTCTTTGGACTCAACACAGTTGGTACTGCACATGGACTCAAGCTCTCTTTGACCAACCCTTTGTCTAAAAATTCCTGGACTTGGTTCTTTACCTCCTCATTTTCTCGAGGTGTCAGCCTGTATGCTGCTTTGTTTGGCAAACTTTCTCCTGGCATCAAGTCAATATTGTTGGATTACTGAGAGGGGGGGTGAATCAGTAATAGAGCAATTTAATCCTTTTTTAACCAAATAATCCAAGTGTTATGTCAATGTATAATTATCATCCAATAATGAGCAATGAACAAATGAACAATTATACACATACACAATACACCAATGTTTTACATGGAAACCCAAAGCGGGAGAAAACCACATAATGATTTTTCTTATATGTCTTGAAGAATTACATTCATTGGAAGCACCGACTTCCTTTGTTTTCCAGCTGCAACTGGAAGGAGGCTCCAACCCCCTAGTTTCTTAGCCTACAACCTGAAGGAATCTCCAACTCCCCAATTCTCTGGCTACAACCAGAAGGAGGCTACAACCCCCTATGTTCTCCGGCTACAATCGGAGGGTGGCTACAAGCACCTGTCCTTGCCCCGTCTTGCCACCCTGAAGTATAAGTAGAATGATGGAACCACTGTCACACTATCATTGTGATATATACCGCTATAGAATTGTACCAATAAATTTGAACCATGCATCAACCTGTAGCTCAACCTATACCATAAACAAGTGCATCAACCATGCACCAACCTGTACCAAACAACCTGTAATCAACCTGTACCATAAACAAGTGCATCCAAATATGTACCAAGTATGTACCAATCATGTGTCAACTACTCATCAACTATGACTCATCAATATGTACCAATATCATCAACTATACACCTCATGTATGTGCCAACTCATCAACTAGTTGTCTCAACCATGTACTCAACATGTACCTCAACCATGTACTCAACATGTACCTCAACCAAAATTCCTCATCAATTTCATCATCCAAATATTATTTGTAGCTCTGTAATAGACTCGGTGTATATTCTCACATTCCTGCAAACCTTCCTTAACTTTAACAACAAGAGACTAGCATTTTCATCGAACTTTTCTTTAGTCTCACATGCCTAGTTTTGGATTAGTCAACAACCCTAACTTGAAGTAATCATAACTTTGTACCTATAATGTATAAAGATATGAAACTAATACACAATGTTCTTCAGTGTGTTTTATGCAATTCCTCCAAGTTTCACTACTTGGAACCTCTTAAAAAAGGAGTTATAGCAAAAATGGCATACCTTGCTGAATTCTGGCTTATTCTAGAGAGAGACCTTGTAGAGCGTGCCCCACATGGAATATTTGTTTAATTGATCTAAAACTGTTAGAAAACATACTAAATATTGTACCATAACCAACACATTTTGTCTCACTAAATTTGGATTTTTTATGAATAAGTTATGACGTTGTTACCCGAAACACCTGTTTTTGACTAGTTTCAGGACTAGCCACAAACCCTATTTTCCACGGAGTGTAACTCCCAAAATACAACGACCCACAAGCTGAATTTTTTAGCATGGATACTTGGATATGTTTTTTCAATGACATAGCAATTTCATGGTCAGAATAATTATATAAAAAAATTTATAGCGAAAATGGTGAGATGACATGTAAATAACATACCTTACAAAGCACCATCAAAAGAATTTATCCTTCCTAGCATTTCAACCTTCTTTTCTTCACATTCCCTCAAAATTTCAGCTTATGTATCTTTGGTTACCTTAGAAACCTATAGATATTCAATATGGTCAAGTTTTTCTAAAATTATAGAGCCTTGCCTCTTATTTATACTCTCAAAGTAGCTTCCTTAAAAACATCTTCTAGGTCACTTGGCCCCACTTTCCTTATTTTAGGGTTAACCCACTTCTAATTTATCCATTAAATTTATTATTGAAATAATTTATTTTGTATTCACTTTGAATTATAATACACTTGTTACTTCACTTTATTATTTAACTAATAAAAACTCTTAAACCACTTTGACTACTTTTACCTTTTGGGGCTTCTAGATGACATATGAGGGTCCTCCAATTTTGTAAGGCCATAACTCTCAAACCATGAGGAGTTATGTGACATTCCACATACCACCAGAAAAGGCATGACATGTACTATCCATATAGAATATTATTATTTGAAAATATATCATAACTCATACTGTTACCCTTCAAACAAACTTGGGTCCATTACCCAAACTTGGGGTCTCCAACTTCTCATGGCCATAACTCTCTAACCATGAGGAGTTATGTGACATTCCACATACCACCAGAAATGGCATGAAAAGCACTATCCATATAGGATAGTTTACCTAACAAATTCACTATCTTTCATCTCATTATTCCACAATTAAGCATGAGTTCTCTTACTCCGCAAAGAGTCTTCCTATGAGGGATTTCACCATAAGGGGACCACTTTGGAGTTCATCCATATTTACTTCTTATCAACCATGAAAAAACAATAATGAGTCATATTTACATCAAACAATCTTGGGTCCATTACCCAAACCTTTGTGCTATGGGGATTTCTTCAAGGGTTGACATCAATGACAACCAACCTTAATCAACAAATATGGTGGTTGATACTTTTTATGGGTGGCAATAAGTTAGGTAACTCATCCACCACTATGTCATCAAAATTATCCAACAATTCCCGAATTTCTTCAGGCAAATAATCCATAGAAGTACTTGTAAGGACAACTCTAGGTTTCCTCACCACAACAAACTGCATCTCCTATCCTTTCTTAACTTCTTTCAGGAGTTCCTTCCCGCTCATGAGAAGTATGCTTGTGCTGGCTTCCTCTTTCACTTTATTTTCCTCTATTGGCAGCAACATGTGTGTCCTACCGTTCTTATCCAAGGTGTATGTATTCTTCCTCCCATCATGAATGACATTCCTATCAAACTGCCATGGTCTTCCCAACAAAATATGGCATACATCCATGGGAATTACATCACATAGGATTTCATCTCTATATCCTCCTATATTAAATTCAACCAAGAATTGTTTAGTAACCATTACCTAGTGTCCTTTCTACAACCATGAGACTTTGTATGTCTTCGGGTGTGCAGTTGTCTCCAGCTCCAATTTCTCCACCATCTACGTGGATACTAAGTTGTCAGTGCTCCCACTGTCAATTATAACCTTGCATACTCTGTCTTTAGTCTTGCAAGCTGTCCCGAATAGGCTGTTTCACTACACTGGCTTTTCAACTTCTGCCTCTGGTTTTAAGATAACTTTTCTCAACATGAGGGATGTTCCATCCTCTACTCTTGCTTCAACATTTCTTCTCTGTGCTTCCGAAATGTGAGCTTCACCTTCTCCTTCTTTATTTCTCTCAGGACATTCCCAAATCTTATGTCCTGCCTTTCCACATGTGTAACATCTCACTTCTCCTCCTTTGCCTCTTCCTCTTCCTCTCGAAGAACTTCTTCCACCATCTTGTCTTCCTCGGGAACTTCCTCCTCTTTCCGAGTGACTATGTGGTTTCTCACTCTCATATTTAGACTTTTGTGCCTTGTCTTGGGAAACTCCCTTGCTTTTGTTCGGGACTGGGCTTTTACCTCTGCCTCGTTGGTTTTGTTTTCTGGCCAACTTCTCCTCTTCCTTCAATTCAAACTAATAAGCATCCTCCACTGTCCTTATTGACATCATGCTGATCTCATCCTGGATTTCATACCTCAGGCCATTTATATACCTGAAATTTTTTTCTTTTCCTTCTCTCTTTGTCCAGTTATGATGTTAAACTTGTAGAACTCCTCTGTGTATTCTTTAACTGTCATACCCTTCTGTCTCAGGTTCCACAACTTTCTAAATTTATTGATCTGGTAATCTTTGGGCATGAATTTTGCCTTCAGCTTGGCTACCATTCTGTCCCAATTCTTTATATTTTGTTTTCCCTTTCTTCTCCTCTCAACTTGCAGTTCATCCTACCACAGTGTTGCATGTCCTTTTAGTCTAGTGACAACATGTCTCACCCTTTTGTCCTCATTGACGTCTTCAGAGTCGAAATATTTTTCCATGGATCTTATCCAATCCAACAACTCTTCAACATCCAAATTGCCTTCATACATTAGGCCCTATATCTTGGCTCTAGCTCCCAATCTGACAACTTCTCTCAACAAGCATTATTTGACAACATTCTCTCCTATAGCTTCTTCGACTTCTACCTCTTCAATCTCTGCATCACTGATGTCTCCAGCATCAAGTGCTCTTCTCTGCACTGCCTCCATCGCCTCCAATCTTGTACAAAGTTCTCGCATCTCCCTTTCTACAACCCGATTGGATAAAGGTTGTTCCACTTGTCTCCTCGGTAGAATTGTGTCAACTGTCTCTCACACACAGAGTACAAATTCGAGTTCTTTTATCTCCTTTATCTCCTTCGCCTTGTAGCAGTCGCTTTGCACTCCTTTCAAAGGGAAAGTTTCGTGCTGTCTCTTCCGAGCTTTAGAATCGAAACAGATCCCATCACACACTCCTTATGTTCTTTGTGCACACCTTGCACTCACTCAACATAAGAGAAACAATTGAAATTTATACTAACATTCATAGTTTCATCCATTCATAACGAAATTCATTCATTTATGAAAACACAATAACAAAGAATTACAAATAGTAACAATGCTATGCATTTGAGTCAATTTTTCTCTGTCATATTCATTCAAAAGTAAATGGCCACAACTAATATCAAAACAATAACTCAAAACTTAGAAAATTCCTACTAACTCACAACAACCTCATTTGGGCGTACAAAACCTCTATTTATCTCAAAGGGTCCTTAGGGTTCCCCCTGACTACTCATCTACTCAGAAAACAAAAAAAAAACTAAATGCTACCTAAGTTCAATTACATTCAAGACTCTGAGTGAAACTCCCAGATCACTCGTGATCACCTACTCCCAAGCGTTTGATCTTCTTTCATTTTTCCCATCAGCTCCAAAATATTCGCAGTAACTCCCAGCGTTTGAGATTCCAAAATGATTCCCGGGCATTGAGCTTTCCTACCACGTGTGCTCGCTGATGATGCTCCTGCATCTGAGCATCGTCCCAGACCTGCAGACGACCTCAAAGCTATGCTATTTCACCACCGCAACCACATGGAAGCGAACACCAACCACCTCAGCCTCCAGAAGTCATCAACTTGGATGAAATATCATCACCTAACATGGAACTAGGAAGCCCCACACCAGTGGTGGAGGAAAACCAACAGAAAACATCAGTGGGCATGGAGATTGATATGCCAGAAGGGGGACAACGCCAATAGGCTGAGGACGTAGGAAATAATTCGCACCCCAAAAACCCTGAAGAAGCCTCGAGAGTCAATGGAATGATCCCGAATCAGGCAGAAACCGCTGTGCTAGAAAGGTCACACACAACCACGTCGGAACAATCATAGGAGGGAACAATGGAAGATGTCACCGATCGAGTAGAGGAGTATGTATAAGAGAGAACAATGGAGGCTAGAACCTCGATTCAGCCGTCAAAACGGAAGGGCAAACAACCAGTAGCAATATCACTGTGCAAGCAATCTGCCACAACCATAGTATTGCCGCGCATTCCAGAATGGGTGCGTGTCGTGGGAAACATGTTAGGCCATGTGGAGAAATCACGATACTCATACCACGATGTGACGGACACACACAAGTTTCCGAAGTTTTCCAAGAAATTTCACCTAGAGACTGTGAGTATAGGACACTTCAGTGAACCAATTAACCAACCAAGACAGTGGGCAGATGGACTGGCCAAAATTGACATTCTAGGCATGTTGGACATCCCACACTTTGGAAGGGGTCGGGACGTAAGCAACTGCATCAAGCAACTGATAGTAGTTACCCATGGAGGATGTCAGGCGAAATATATGTCGTTAGAATAACGTTGTAGTACTTGCCCAACCATTTAATTGTCAACCCGGGGTACGTAGACTGACGAAGCACACGCACTGTATATGCAGGACTGAAGTAGAA
>ML785293.1:377300-388115 GCA_009831015.1 Picea engelmannii | reverse complement strand
CAAGTGGGAGATTGTTGGTTGTGGAGCCTGATTATCTTCCTGATGCAGAGGTCCTTTGCTTTCAGCCGTGTCTATACCCCATGAAGTATTTACACCCCAGAAGTATGTACACTCTTCCACGTGGGGGAGTGCAGAGGGGGGGTGCCCCCTCTGTGGGGTCCAGGGGGTCCATCCTCCCGGCTGGGGGGTCTGGGAGCAAGTGGCCCCCCAGAGCAAAAATTGCCTTATAAAAGTATATTGTAATTTCATTGTAAATATGGACCGTTCATTATAAGGTTGCAGATCTAACAGTAGAGATTATGTTAGGGTTTTTTACCCTAGATGGCAACCCTCTTTTATGAGGGAAATGTATTGCAGCTATGTATGAGAGTGAATATTGTATTCTGAGAGAGGAGACTGTGAGAGAAAGAAGAGGAAGTTACATTAGTTTTTGCTGTAGGTTGTATCCCTTCATTTGCTGGATAATAATAAAGGAAGGACCTGGCAATTTCTCTGGTGGACATAGCCCACACTGGGTGAACCACGTAAATCTGTGTCTCTCTTGTATTGTGTGTCTTTTGTGTTTTTTGTTTCTGCATTTGTTTTATTTTATTGCTCCGCGGTCCTTTTTTTCTAACACAGATCAGTATAGGTGTCTGAAAAGAACTTCTTGGACCATTGATTGATGTTTTCTTGTCTTCGGATTTTGTGCATGATCATTCTTAGGAAATCAAAGGCTCTTCCTGTCCATATTTTCTTGACTTTCATTTCTTGACTTTTCTTGGCAAAGATATACTCTTTGATTTTGGAATTTGAGTGCTTGTTTGGTTAAGAACCGGTAATCGGTTTGAAAGTTGGGAGTCTTTGTCTTTCTCATTTGCTCATTATTTGGAAGATTACTTTTCTCACACAATTGAAAAGACTAGTTTGGTCTGCTTGTCATTTTTGTTTCCATTGAAAGATTGGTTTGGGTTTTTGTTTATTGCTTGTTCATTTGTCTTTGGTTTTCCTCACTTTCACCATCATGGTGTAGATCCTTTTTTGAAAAGTAAAAACATCTTTTCTTTCAAAAGCATTTTCCTCTTCGAAAATATTGAAAATCAATTGTTGAAATTATTGAAAAAGAAACAATAGAGAATTGTTATTATTGCGTGATTCGTTGCAATTGCATTTTAAAGGAAGTTGTGTATCGTAGTTTAAGATTGGTCGAGAAAACTTTTCTTTCCCTCTCGTACATAGAATTCATTGAACGAAAATTGATAAATTTCATTCCTATCTATGCATCATTGGGTCAGAGTCTCATACAACATCAGTTTCATCTCCATTTCCGTTGAGTAACAACAACCCTTAATAACATTGTGCAATTGTAAAATTTAACTAGTAACTCTTTTCTAGGGCTCTATTACACCAAAATTTAGCTAGGCTAGCTCTTTGGAATAGGTAGAGAGATACACTCTCCAAAGCATAAAACACACAATAGCATCTTGTGTTAAGGAGTGTCAAATTCCATTTACAACATTTTGTCCTGGGAAGCCCTTCTCACACAAGGGTCAAACACGAGGTCACATTGATATTGACAGAGTTACTCACCCTGCTTTGTTGATATCGGTGTAGAGATTGCACGTATTACGGGGGTCATTTGGAGGTATACCCACAATGATGAGTGGAAGCCTTTTGAGTTGATTTCGGGATAGATACCCTGCCCTTGCGTGTGGATTGGACTATCAACTGTCCCCCCAGGATTTATTGTTGTCGGTGGTAACCTTAGCGGTCTATATTTCTAGGGTATTACACAAGGTGACTGTGAAGGGGCAAGTCTTCACGGTACCTGGAATTGACGTTGGCCAAACTCACTTGGGCTCCTTGGAGGGTATACCCACGATTATGTGTGGGAGCTTGCACCAGGGTGTAAGTTCGTTAAGTAGGTTGTTAGCATAACTTTTCCACCCTAGCCCAGCCCCTTCTCATCTCGTTGTTGCGACGTTGGATTTCATCACCAACTAGTGACTTCGGAATTAGAAGGTCTTGTTTGGTATTGTTTCCTAGATTTTGTTTACTAGTGCGTGATGTTTGTTTACCCAAGTTCACTATAAGATTTTATTCGTAAGTTTGTAACTCGTTCACAATAGATCCTCCATGTCGTTCACGTAGAATGCAGGGTTTATCTCCAGAGCATCTGGAAGGTTCTCAACCCCTGCCTACAAGCTCACTTGAGGGCTCTCCTTAACAGAGTGAAGTCCAAGACATTTCCACGCCGTAAGTGGAATGCACCAACTCTCTAGAACATTTCCGCATTAGCAATACTTGAGAGGACTTTCGACTTCACCCTGATTCTGAGCGACAGTTTATGCAAGTTAATTCTTCTGGAGACTTAGTTGTTGTGTCTTTTGGATCACCAGTTGGACCCTTTCCAGGAATAGAAGGCCAAGATCCTTTTTGGTCTACTGGCATTTTTAGACGGGATCTTTTTGGTGCAGGATTAGGCGTTGAAACCACCGTCTCACCTGTGCTCTCCGAAACCTCTAACCTAGACACAGTACCATTTACTACTGCCTATTATTTTCCTGGTACAGACACTCTGCGATTTGACCACATCTTGACCATCCCTATAAAAATGGCCCATTACACGGATACTACGAGTATTCACACTGGGATTAACACAGTTAGTCAAGCCCCCATTGGCACACCGCTCATGCCTAGTGTTACCCCAACACTACCACCTAGATACTGTGCGTTGAATGCTTCCATTTCAACTCCTCCACAAACCCCATCTGACACTTCTAGTGGTCCCTCTTCTTCTGGGCACTCTCTTCTCGGTTTCATTCTGACACTTCCTCAACCCCCTTTTGGAGGACCTTTCTCGTCCTCTACTGGTAGTATTAATCCTAGTGGCACTATTCCGTCATTCACACCGAATTACCAGATTCCTGTTGGTGGACAATTTCACCAAGGAGGTTTGACTCAATCCCCTCTAAGCGGGCAAATTCCAATTGGAATGCAAATCCCAATTGGAACACAACCTCCGATTGGAGGACAAACCCCACATTATGGACAAAACATACCTCCATCCTTGGCCCAGTATTGGAATCATATGATACAACATACTCCTCAATCGACTGGGGGGCAATAGCTTCCAGCTGCATCCGTGATACCCCCTAGTATAGGTCAGCCATATCCAGGTACATCCAATCCTATTTGGGGCTCAAATGCTCAAACTCACATCCCTATTCAAGGATACAATCCCATGAGCTACTATCCTCTACAACCACCACTGAATCTGCCTGGGTCTTCACATTATATGTAGACTGCTTATGGTCCTACTGGTTTGCCGATGGGGCTTCCTCCCCAAAGCCACCAGTACCCGCATGTGAATCGACAGTTACCCTTCTTGTCCACTTTGGATCTCTCGAAATTGTCAAGAATTTTAAATGATCCAATTCGTCACTCTCCCCAATGGCCTGCTATACCAACCAAGCTGCCATCGAACATCCCTAAATTCGACGACAACGCGGGAGAGGAACCGAACAATCACGTCATGATTTTTCACCTCTGGTTCTCATCCAACTCATTGATGGATGACTCTATTCGTTTACGTATTTTTCAATGGACCCTCATAGGTTATGCTGCAAAGTGGTATATAGAATTATCATGAGGTTTCTTCGCTGACTTCAACACCCTAGCTATGGATTTCCTCACCCACTACTAGTTATCGATCCATTATGAAACGAGGACCGAGATTTTGAGTTCTTTAAAACAAAACAAAGCCACTCATATATCTGATCACATTCATGAGTGGCGACAGAGACGACGTCTCATCAAAATCGAACTCCCCGATCAGTTGCTGGCAGAGTGGTTCACAAAATCATTTGTGAACGACATTGGTTGTGACATCTCCATGGGTGGAGTGGTCATGGAAGAGTAGGCCATAAGTCGTGCTCAATACCTTGACCTCATTTACTCACAAACAAGTACCCTTTATGACTTACTACCTGATGCACCTCATCCTTCCACTTCCACCACTTCAACTACTCCAGTTGCTTCTCACCCAGCTGACGGTGTGATTGGCACTTTCCATGCCCAATGACATTCTGCCTCAAGCACCAACCCCAAACCTGCTTCTTCTAATGTTCAAAATGATCCGTCTCCTGCCCCTCCCACTGACAAGACTTCTGAGGTAAATGCAGTTCAATCTACCCCAGCCGGTAAAAACAAATCCAAAAAGGGAAGGGGTAAGAATAAGGAGGACAAAAATACTTCTTAAGCATAGCGAACCAAAAATCCACCTGTTGACGATAGGGATAAGCGCAAACCTCCCTACCCTTGTCTTATCTGTGGTGATGATCACTACATGAAGGATTTTCCACGATGTGCTGAGGTCACTAAGTTCCTTCAAGGAGCCCCAAAACCACCTGCTCTGGCCGTTTTGTCCCAACCCTTCCCGTCTCAACAACAGGCTCAATTGGTCATTCATGACCAACCCTCACCTTCTACTACATCCTATGTATTGATGTGTACTGGTGATTCAAAGAAGAACGACATTGAACTCACCACTCAAGACAAAGATTATTCTCCCTCTAAAGAGAATGTTGATGACCTACCTCCTTCATTAGTACAACCCTCTCCCGCGAATCCACCTGTTAGTGATAAAAAATGCATTGGCATTTTTGAAAGAATGATTCCTAATATTGTAGGGAATGTTTGAATAGCTTCCCGGACTCCAAATGCATATTTGAAAGCACCATTGGAAATCTTAGGATTTGTAGATGTCAATCGACTATTTAAGTATGCAAAACAAACTCTCTATGACTGAGAAATTTGATTTTGAAAAAATCTGCGCTTTCACCAGCGCAAAAGGCAGAATTATAACTAGTTAGCGGGTGAAAGCTCCGCCTTTCACCAGCTAAGGAGTAGATTTTTGGGTAAATTAGCTGGTGAAAGCCTATCATGGCTAGAATAGCCGAATTTTTGCCCAGATTGAGATTTTTCAGGTTTGAATGGTTTGAAATATTCTTCAATAAGCTGGTTATGAATTATCAAATCAAAATCTGAAGGCCATTCTTAGAGATGAAAGTCAAAAGGGAATTTTTTGACTAGATTTGGTCATTTTCAAGGGAAAAATGATAGGGATCAAATGACACATCACCCAATTTGAATTTTATCTTTGGAGGACCAAATCTAACAGCCTTGGGAGGCTAAAACTGCACTTCATCAACAATCTTCTATTTTTAGAAATCATTAAATAGAACCTTTCCTATTTTGTTTTGATTTTCCATTCTAGATCCATTTTTATAGGATCTCATCCTACACTTGTTATATATGTTTTGATTTGACTATTTTTAGTAAATCTGATCCATCTTTCAAGGATCTAGATTTCATCTTGTAAGGCTATAAAGCCAAAGACATTTGGAGCACTAAGGGGGTTCCATTTTGGATACAATTTGGCATATGTACTAAGACTCTTATCTTGATGTGAATGATAGTCTTCTTTTGCTACCATTGTCAGATTTTCTCATGTGTTACATTGCTCTGTAATTTGATTCAATTTAGCTCAACTATTAAGAACTGTCATCTTCTTATTTAGCTCATAAATTTGAATTGAATGATCTCTTACTATCTTGTATGACCCTGCATGTTAATGTACTTGGTTATCTGGAATAGTGTTCTTCATATCCCATTTCAATTACTGTATCTGATTATTGGTTTCTAAAAGCACTGGCTCATTTCGATGCATGATAAGTTGTTCTTCTCATTACGCCCTTGAGTTATCCCATTGACCCACATACTTTGCTTATCAATTTCTTAAGTTACCAAGCATTCTTATCCTACAACCCTAAGGATTTTCTTGGAGTGATAACAAATTGGCACCGTTGTCGGGGAACGGAGAATGAAGCAAGCTTCCCTGGGAGACGACATAGTTTCATCTTTTGATGATAGACAAAGGTTGAGCATTATATTGGTTGTAAGCATCTATCTGGTGACTCCACGTTCAAAGACTCCACTGGGGAGGATCCTGTTGATAAAAGATGAAGAGGCTCAAATCAAAATCCAGGTATCAGTTCATTAGTCTGCTTCATGAAATGTTGTATTTCTTTATCAACTCTTTCGTGTTTTTCCCTTCGCGTGTAAAGATAATTATTTTCTGCTATGTATATTCAGAAAATCATCATCCTTCTTGTATATATCCGTCTTTAGAAGAAGAAATCTTGCAGCCCTACATTATAAATGTAGATTCGGTAGTCTTACCTCAACCCATTCATAAAGATGACCACTGTATTTCTTTTCCTTCAAAATCTGATCAGCCATGTGACCTTGAAAAGATAGAAATTATTTCAGACCCTGTCTAGATATCAGCCCCTCTTACCATAATTTCTGAATCTTGTCAACAACTTACCATCTCTCGTGAGCAACCCACAGTCTTTCAAGTTAAGATCCGGACGAAGATGTTCAAGCATTTAAAGCTACCCATTCTTCTTCATCCTTATCCTGATGACTGTTATGAATATCTCCCTTGGTTTTCTGGAGAGAATCAAGCTTCAACTGAGAGACATGTGGAATTCTTTTTGGATTTTGTTGATCATTTTCAGCTTGCTCATGAAGATGTGATCATGAGATTTTTATCAAAGTCTTTGATCAAAGATGCTGATGCATGGTTTAAAAGTTTGAGATTTGATTCAATTAGCTCTTGGACTGAATTCTCTAATGTTTTCCTGAAGTATTGGGGCAAGTACAAATCTTTAGATTCCTACCTTGCTGATTTCTATGCTTTGAAACGAGAGCAGGATGAAGCCATACCTGTTTTCAACAGAAGGTTTTACCATGTTTATCATGACATGCCTTTGGAGGTCAGGCCTACAGAGACAACTTCCATGATATATTATGTCATGGGTCTTCCTTCAGATCTTGTCCTTCTTCTGCTAGAACGAGAGTCTTCATCCCTAACCCAGTTGTTTGAAGATGCTCAAGAAGTCGAGGAAAACATTCATCTTTCCCGAAGCATCCGAGATCGAGATTTCTTGGAAAATTTGCAAGTGCATGAGCAAGCAGAATGTCAGTATACTTCAGATTCTGAGCACAAGAGTTATGAGCTTGAAACAATTTTGGAACAACAATGAGAATATGGTTTTATTTCAGATTCAGATTTGCAGGAATTGAAAGTTTGTAGTAGATTCAAAGAGAGTGATGGTGAAGAAGAGAAGAAAGGTTCAGATCAAAATTTCAGTTTTTATTTTTCCCCAACAAAGATCAAACAATCTACATTCAACATTGAGTTTTGTGAAGGAAAATAAGAGTAGCAGTTCAGTTCTCAGTTGGGACAGCAAGGAAGACATCTGTCTACAAACAGAGAGCCAGTCATGGAAGGGTATCCTTTTTTCATAAATCAAAATGTTTCTGATCTTGATTTTAGAGACCCGGTGGGTGATTTGATAGAATTATATATCTTAGACCCTCTACAATTTCTAGATCTCATTCATTCATCAATATCCGCGGGTGAGTATGACTTTCTAATATGTTTCAGTTATTTTCTATTAAGCAGTGATAGAGATAAAGTCATCACAGTTTTGAAGTTGCTCAGATGGTTGTTATGGAAGTCAACATTTACTTAACCTGATTGCAGATCTGGTTAGAGTAGAATAATGTAGGAAATAAGAAATAGTGTAGGAAATAAGCTCGCTGCTCGAGCATTTCATTCTTCATTGTGCAGAAATAACAGTCATTTGTGTGAATAAAGATAGCAAATTCGATTCTATCATGGTCAAAGTATATCTACAAGCCTTGGAAGGCTATCTGCATACATCATAGGTCGAGAAAGATGAAGACTCTTAAAAAATACGAGATTGATCTTAATTTAGGATCATCTTCTATTATTTTGGATCTATTTTTGACTATCTACATTGGATTGAAATACTATGTCATGATACCATTGTACACATCCCACATCATATTTCACATAAGATTCCAAGTTCCATCTCGTGGCTAGCTCATGAATGCTTGAGATTATACATGGCAACATAAAATGTTTATTTCTGTTCTATTTGACCAAGACAGAACTTTCACCAGCGCAGAAGGTGAAATTATAACCAGTTAGCTGGTGAAAAGTAGAACTTTCACTAGCTAACTACCAGATCATACGGTGAATTAGCTGGTGAAACCTGAAACAGGGCAGAATGCTACAAATTTTGCACAGATCCAATTTTTTTTAATCCGAATGCCATGAGAAGGGTTCCTAACGATAGATGATAATTAATGGCATTATTATCAAGTTTCATTTCTAATTTTGAAGGTGTCTAGCAAGGAGGAAAGATTGAATTGGTTACCTGTTTTTTGGCAAAAAAAATGTTGTCTTTCTACTAATAGTGGAAAACTCGATTCTTCACACAGCTTATGGAGATCTACTACAACTGTCGAAGATTTTGAAGACCAGGAATATTTTTTTTTTTAGATAAGAGCATGGGTCTTTGATGAAAATGCTTGAGGCACACCTTCGCCTCCTTCAAAACAAGGGGATTCAATTGGTGCTGCTGTTGTGGTTTCAGTAGCGGTTCCACCTCATGGAAAGAAGATTGTGACATTTGCATTAGCATGGGATAGTCCAGAAGTCAGATTTCCTAGTGGAAAATCATATAAAAGACGCTATACCAAATTTTATGAATCAGATGGGAATTTGCCTTGTATATGAGAGGATGAGCTTCTGATTTTTCCACAACCTGTGTCTTTGGGTAGAAGTTTATGAATCTTACAGCTTCAATGCCTTGGAATCCTATAGCTCATCAAATTCAGAACATCAATCATGCATCCGAGACAAGTGGCAGTAAATACACAGGTGGAAATCAGAGTTAAATGAATTCCAGATTTCAAGGAGTTTTATCAGGCAATCAAAAGCATGTGGTAGTTAATCAACAGATAAAGATCATATCTAGATTTAAAGGGAGATTCGACATCAAAAAGCTCAGCCATTCGACAGCCTTTACAACTACTTTTGTTTTAGTTTATGTCTTAGGATTCAAATGAATCTCCTTTCCAATAATCTAGGACATTTTGTTTTGTTATTTAAAACAAGTCAATGATGCAATTGCCCCGGCAAAGGAAATTCCAGTGCCAGATCTTTCATAGCTTTTTGTTGATGTGTATGTAAAGGGGTTTGGGATCAAAGCATTTGGTCCAGATAGGAAGGAGCTGAAAGGTTCATTGCCTTGATTTAATTCCATGCTTGGATCAAAACCTTATTTATTAGCTCGAGCTCAAATTAAATTTGGGGGTCATGAAGCTTTATGAAAGACACTGTCCATTTGAATTGCTCATTGTTCCAGGTGTAGAATTGATTGTCTTCAGAGGGATGGTATATTGCTGCTAGATTTGTACAGGTTGTTGAAGCCAAGGGGCTATTTTTCCTACTCTTTGCCTGAAGCATATATGAAAGATGAGGAAGATCTTCAGATATGGAACGCCATGAATGACCTTGTCAAACGCATGTGCTGGAAGATTGCATCAAAGAGAGATTAGATCTGTGCATTTGAGATGCTTGCATGTTGCTTGTGCGTTTTACTTGTTTCTATCAGCGTGGGAGAAGAAATTAAACAAGGCAGAGCTTTCACCAGCACACAGGGAAATTTTACAACCAGTTAGCTGGTGAAAGGCTACACTTTCACCAACTAACCAACGAATCATAAGGCGAGTTAGCTGGTGAAAGCACAAAAAGAATTTTGAAAGCTAAGGATGGCACATATACATTAGTGGGAAGTGAAATATCTCATTCTCTTGAAAATTTAAAGGTCATAGACAAGCCTAGTTCCTTGGTTGAAAACATTAAATTTTGTGGACTTGCGACTGATGGTCATCATATTGTGAAATTTCCAACTAGCAAAGGTATGGAAGAGAAAAGTGAAATGGTTTTGCATTTTGGTGATGCTTCAAGTGGTAAAAACTCAGATAAATCATATGCAGAAATAGGAGATGATAAATTATAAAGGCTGAATGAATCCATGCCCAATACTAAAGGCACAAGGTCTGCTAGGTTCTTGGAGACCTCACAGGGAGATATCCATCCCAACTGGAGCCAGATGTTAGCGATCAAAATGCACTGACATTTTTGAAAGAATGATGCCTAATATTGTTGGGAATGTTTGACTAGCTTCCTGGACTCCAAATGTAGATTTGAAAGTACCATTGGAAAGCTTAGGATTTGTAGATGTCAATCGACTATTTAAGTATGCAAAAAAAACTCTCTATGACTGAGAAATTTGATTTTGAAAAAATCTACGCTTTCACCAGCGCAAAAGGCAGAATTATAACTAGTTAGCTGGTGAAAGCTCCGCCTTTCACCAGCTAAGGAGCAGATTTTCGAGTAAATCAGCTGGTGAAAGCCTGTCATGGCCAGAATAGCCGAATTTTTGCCTAGATCGAGATTTTTCGGGTTTGAATGGTTTGAAATCTTCTTCAATAAGCTGGTTATGAATTATCAAATCAAAATCTGAAGGCCATTCTTGGAGATGAAATTCAAAAGGGAATTTTTTGACTAGATTTGGTCATTTTCAAGGGAAAAATGATAGGGATCAAATGACACATCACCCAATTTGAATTTTATCTTTGGAGGACCAAATCAAATAGCCTCGGGAGTCTAAAACTGCACTTCATCAACAATCTTCTATTTTTAGAAATCATTAAATAGGACCTTTCCTATTTTGTTTTGATTTTCTATTCTAGATCCATTTTTATAGGATCTCATCCTACACTTGTTATATCTATTTTGATTTGACTATTTTTAGTAAATCTGATCCATCTTTCAAGGATCTAGATTTCATCTTGTAAGGCTATAAAGCCAAAGACATTTGGAGCACT
>ML785293.1:343142-364829 GCA_009831015.1 Picea engelmannii | reverse complement strand
ATGGTTAAATCTGCTAGAAGGTTATTTCTCTGTTCATAATTTTTCAGACAAGGAAAAGATCACCTTCACACTCCTTAAGGCTCTCCCCCATGTCAAACATTGGTGGGAAACTTACTGGGAGTAGAGTTCCACAGAGGATTCTGAAATATATGGGGCCGAGCCCACTTGGGAATTTTTTGTGGATGCGGTAAAGGAACAATACTACCCTGTTGGCAACTATGAGGACCGGTACATGAGATGGACCACACTACGGCAAGAGAAGGGCCAATCAGTTCCGGAGTTCACCAATAGCTTCCATACCTTGCGCACCAAGCTGGGTATCAAAGACTTTGAATGACATTTGGTTCTGAAATACCGTGGGGCTCTACACAGATACATCCAAACTGAAATGGATTTTCTGGACATCTCATCACTCGATGTTGCCTATCGATATGCTGTTAAAATTGAGCAGAAATTTAAGCACCAGAACAAACGAGAGTTCGGGTCTGCAAATCCACAACAACCAAAGTATGACAAAGAAAACCCTAACAAACAGTCTCCCGAAAACCAGTCCAAGCCATAGGAAAAGAAGGGTCATGGGAAGACAAAGAAGGACATCGGAAAATGGTGTGATTTCCACAAAATCTCTTAGCACAACACTGACGAATGTCGCTCAAAACAGTCATTGGTGGCTGAGATCAAAGACAAGGAGCTGAACCCTAATTCAGAATCTGATTATGAAAATACTGGTAAAATACAGATCATCGACGCAGACCCCACTGCTATTGTCGCGACCGCAACAATTCAACTAGAAGAACCAACATATCTAGAAGAGGGGGAGCACCTTTTTCATTCACAGATGTGGGTGAAGGGGACCCCGCTGCATTTTATTGTTGATAGTGGAAGCCAGAAGAACCTCATCTCAACAGAGGTTGTCAAACAGTTGGGATTGTCAACAACACCACACCCGCAACCATACAACATTGGGTGGCTTCGCCAAGGACGAGATCTTCGTGTCAGCCAATAGTGTCGATTGTCATACAACATCCAACCCTTCAATGATGAGGTATTATGTGATGTTGCCCCACTGGATGTCTGTGATGTTCTCTTGGGCCAACCATATATGTGGAAATGCCATGCTATCTATGAGTCTCAACCCCATAGTGTTATTATTACTCAGGGGGGTCATCTCTACAAGATACCAGAGGTAGTTCCAACTACTACCCCACCTAAACAGTGCTGCAAGGTAGTATCTCATACTACAAAATTCATCTTCTCCACAATCTATTCAAAGGGTGAACATAAGGATATCACAACCACCACAACTTCGACCAAAGCACCTTCTATCCAACAGAAGCAAGTCAACAAGGTTGCAGCAAAGCATGAATATTCCTTCTACACATAGTCATCTAAAATATCCAGACTGGTTAAAAAGGTCCAAACCTTCCAGCCACAGGTTCGTGACAGACTTCCACAAACCAAGCAACGCGACATCTCCCGCAATACAAGCAGCTCACCCAGATGCAGATGCAGCAAACGCTTTTCCCTCTCCCCCGAGAACTCAACGCAATGGAGACCATTGCTTCCTAAGGAGGGAGGATTGATCCAGGTGGATATAGGTGGCCACCCACCTTTTTCGACTGGCTCAAAACTGTTTTCTAGCAATTTTGGCAATTTACTATTTTTAGCAGGTTTTAACTTCCGAGGCCATTTTGAGGGCCCAAATGAAGGTTTTTTGAGATCAAGGTTCTCAATGATAGATAAAGGCATAATTGAGCCCCCAAAATGAATCTCCTCGATGATACCTTTCCATCAAGCTATCACACGCCTAAAACGGAGATCGTATGCAAAAGTTACGACCCCGAGAAGTCGATGTACTCACTTACCCAAACGGGGCCCACATGACTTTTGGTGCTTCATCTCCTAGGGTCAGGTTTTTGGATGTCTAGGACTTTTGGCATTCCCGTTTATTGTAAAAAGGCCTTTAGAGCCTCATTGTAATCATCTTCTCATGGATGCGAGTAGTCGTCACATCTCTTCTCAGAGATAAGCTACCACCATTCTAGTGAGTCTTTCACTCTGTATTTTACAGTCTCTGTACATTTATTTCATTAATAGAAATCATGTATTACTGTATATTTGTGACTCTTGTTATATTTCCTCTATATCTCTGTTATATGGTTGTCTCTCTTGCAATATCTCTGAATATTTATGTGTTATATCTCCGCTCTCATTTCATGCTGAAATTAATCCGAATCATTCGTGGCTCCAGAGACTGGACAAAGAAAAAACATTGTTATAAGTTTTTTTCCACAATGAATTAAAATACCTTCAAAATGTTACTTTGTAATTCAACATAATACAACTCATCATAGATGGCACTAACAATCGTGAGGGTGTTACCCTCCTCTGCGAACCTAATCTCTCAACGGTGCCATGTTGCGTCAGTTACAAGGATCAAATTATGAAATTTAAACAAATATGCATAAAATCAATTCCATTAATGATACATAAAAATTGATCATCAACACATTATCTCACCGTGATTATCTTGGGCAACAATGGAGAGTCACTGGCAAGTGGAGCGCTCGACTATACAACCAACTTTGATGCAACATCTAATATGGAAGCCTCAGTGGATGGCATAAATAGAAATGGTGGTGGGGGTGGGTGGTGTATAGGTGCATCCATTGTGGGTGGGTGATATGGAAGAGGTGGTGCAGGTGGGTGTCCTGCAGGTGCAATTACTGAGTATGCATGGAATATGAATTATGGTGGGGGTGAGAAACAATGAATCTCCACATGCTGTACAAGTGATGACATAACACTTGGCCTGGAAACATGTAACCCAAAAGTTGTGGTAGGGTGCCCAAGGACTGGACTAGTACTGTAAGTAGAGAAAATATCAACAACCTGCATACATATAAATAATATTGTTATTAGTACCAAATAGTAAAATTCAACAACATAAATACAAAAAATTTGATATTTAAACGAGATTTGACTCAACACATGATACCTGTGAAGCATATGACTTGTCCATCCCAGGTGGACATTTCTTGGCATCGCCTGGTACCACTACCTATAGAAACACAAGAACATTATAAATTTGAGGATGCCAGAAAATAAAGAAATCACTATGGGGAATTTATTAAATGTGACACATACCTATGTATGCGGTACACTGAATGATAAAGCTTCCTTTACTGTTGCATCAGTGGTGGAGACAGGCACTGATGCATCTATCAACATAGAGGGTCTGCTACAGGGGTGTAGCAAATGCAAAACATCATACAATGAATATCGAAATAAATACACATAATACTATATAAAATATAACAATGAAGAAAATATATATGATTAAGATACTAACCTCCTCCATGAAGCTACGATGTTCAATGGCCTCCATAGGCCCATAGCAAGTATGCCCACAACTCGAGCATCTGTGAGGCTCACATGAATGACTGCTTTATCCATGTGCCCTCTCCTCGCTGCACTCTACTCTAGGGGTTGAAGGTTTGAACCCTCTTCCCATGTCACTAGCAGACACCTCCTACTGAGATAGTGCAAAAAAACTACCATGATGTAATAAAATTCGAGTCAAGGTTGATAAAGCTACCTGTTCCTATTGCAAGCCCTATGGAATGGGAGGGTTTTCGGTAGGGGGGTTAGGCATTCACCTAGGAGGATGAGGACCTAGCCTAGGATCACACCTAACATGCTCTTGGTCCTATGTGAACCCTTGACCTACCCTCTAGAAATCACCAATGTCGAAGTAGTTCACGTGGTGACCCAAAATAAATTTCACCCGTAATTTCCTCAAGAAATATAAGGGCACCTCCCTGTTATTACATGGAGGTTTATCAAAGACCATAAACCACTTATCCATCCAATTAGATTAAATTGTGGGTGGATTCACCAATCCATACAAATGCATTTCTTGGTGACATGTGGTTGTTTTCTAGTTCGAGGATCAATAAAAAGAGACCTTAGATCTTGTTTTGAAATATCCAAGTCTGTAACTTGGTTTCTATCGAGTCTAGTCTTGTAAAACTTGAACATCGTAGCCCTGTGTTCAAAAATAGAAGTTAATTTCCCTTTGGCACTTGAAATGGATGATACAATGGCATCTAATGAAGTGGCCAAGGACTCTCGGCTAGGTTTTCTTGTGCCCCTCAATGCATGGACAAGTGATCTCAAGGTGGCCAACCCCTCATCAATCTGTGTGTTTATGTTTGGTGGTTGTGGTGGATTGGTTTTTTTTGCATCTTAGTGTGCTTCTGTGCAATTTTCATTGTCTCTGGGTTCCATCTTAATAATATTTTCTGCAATTTAATAAGGCATGGCATCTAAATTAGGCTAGTTTATTTAATTAAAATAGAAAATTACAAAAAACATGCAAATACATATTTTAAGAAATTAAAAATAAAATAAAATAATCATGCTCATATGCATGCATTATTTTATATTCATAATATATTTCCATTTTCTATTGTGAACATTATGACAATTTGACACATGAAGAATATATGATAGAATAAAAACTTCTTATACCATCAAGAAGGATGATGATACGATATAATTATTTCCATTAAACGATGAAAACCCTCGAGAAGTGTTTCTAGTGTTTGCAAATTTCGTAAGCATGGTTAAAGAAATGAAGGAACATTATGATGTTTTTTAGAGAAGACTTGAGTGAGGCATATAACAAAATGATATTCTCCTTCTAGACAAAAAATGAAGAGTATTAGTGAAATTTATGAACAAGAAAATAAAAGATATGAAAGTGCACTTATGACAAAGGTATTACAAACAACAATTTCATTTGAGGAAACTAGTGGAAAGAAAGATTAGAAACAACCCATGAATGTAGAATATGATGCAATTATGAGAAACCAAACATGGGAGCTTTTGTTGTGTCTTAAATGAATAAACGTTATATGTTCCAAATGGGTTTATAAGACAAAATTTAATTCAAATGGGGCATAAAACTGCACAGCATGAGTTTTTGAAGCTACTGTTATAACCCTATAATTTATAGGATCAACTGGTGACTGAGATGTTATCCCTTTACTATGTTTGGTTGCCAAATAATTTTCCATTCTGTAAATAATTTGAGAAAAAGAAAAAAAAGAAAAAGAAAGAAAATAAAAGAAAGAAAAAGAAAGAAAAAGAGAGAAAAGAAAAAGAAAATGAGAAAAGAATAAAAGAGGGCATAAAAGAAATTGAATAAAGCCCCATGCAATAACAATGACCTGGTCCATACAGTTTAAGCATGGCCAATTCCTTTTAAATTGATGTTGATAGGATTAGTGAATAAGCTTGGCTAAACTGTTTAATCTTAGCCAAGCAGTTTAGGTTAGCTAGTGAATAAATTTGACCAAACTGCCTAATCTTGGTCAAATAACCCTAGGGTAGAGTAATTTCTTAGTCCAATAGTTTAATATGGGCTAAATTTCATAGGTAAGTAGGTTTGAGCATAGGTTAGTTGGTTTTATTTCAATAAAACATGCATGATGATCGATGTTGAACCATATCTTTGATGTTTGAAAGTTGGATGCCTAACCCCATGGTGAAAAAAAGCAGGGAAAGCTAGGCAGACCCACATAAAGCACTTGTCCTAAGTTTTTAGAGCAAATATGATTTTTGCGCTGGCATATTAAAGAGAGCGCACAGATGAACAACAGTGGTGTTGGCACTCAGATCTATGTTCAACAAGTTTTTTCGGACCCCCTGACTATTCTACCTTTAATGGTGGGGGGGGGGGGTCCGGAATTAAGGGTAACAAAAGTGCACATTTGAATGACTGAGGCGTTGGCACTCAGATCCATGACCGAGATTAAATTCCACACCCCCCCGACCATTCTACTTTTAACGATGGGGGGGTGGGGGTCTGGAAAGTTTGTTAAACGATGTGCTCAGATCTACGGTCCAGCGACAGGTGCACCGATGGACGACTGACGACATTTTTCAGACCCCCTCGACCGGTTTTCTTTCAATGGTGGGGGGGTCTAGAATGGAATGGTTTTCTGGCAGGCCCATCCGCTAACATGGAAGGAATCTATTGCACCAGACTCCCACCACTTACTGCAAACCATCTTACCACTTACCATTTACCACTTTCTGATATACCTCCGCTGTCCCGTGACATCAATTTCCACTATCTTCTCCTAATGGTCCCATCTCATAACTCTGTCAGTCCTTTTCCTCCTGCTCACCCATCACCAGTCCCTTCGACATTGCTGATCCTCAATCAAACACCCTCCACGTCCCTCGATCGTACTCATCACTTGTTTTTCCTGCCATCTCACGCTCCAAAGGACCCGTTGGCCATTTATTACAGGCTAAGTTATCCGTTAGCCTACTGATCTATCCCTCCGTGCCCAACAGGTACCCGTTTTCTCAAAACTAACCTTTTCCCCTCATTCGCCCATTGTTCACCTTATCCCCACACTATAAAACTTTTCCTTGTCTTCTCTCCGCTCTCAACCAACAGTCCAAAACCACAGTCTTTCCCACTAACGTTTGTGTTTAAATTGCAGGTACTGTTCATAGCGATGGTGCCAAAATCCAAAAAAGCAGAAGCTGAGGAAAATCCTTTCCTCCCACCTCCTGTCGACCTTGATAGGGTCCCCTTGGCCGACAAAGATCATCTAATCTCAGATACAAGGTGCGAATTTGACTTCGCGGATTTGCAGTCATGGCTCAGAGACATTTTTTTAGATCAGAGTGATGAAATTAGGCTCTGGGAGTCCAATATTCCTCTATACCTTTTCCCCCAGATCCATCATTTCCCTGAATTTTCCCTCAAATGTCAAGCTCATTACCTCCACGACCAGAGAACCATAGTCTCGTCATCAAGGGAAACTCAGTTCGCTATCACATTAGAGGCCATTGATCCGATGATGCAGATACCCAGAACTGAGTCCACCTTCCCTTTTAATATTGAAGTCATAATAGAATTATACCAGAAACCGTCTTTCCCTCAAAGAGCCCAAATTTTTGAGCTTTTCCTCCCATAGGATGCTCAGCTCCCCAAGTGAAATCCCCCATATCCCTCCTCCATGTTCTCAGAAAAGGGAAATCAAATCATTTCATCACTTTACTATCTACTTGGTTATTTTTCAAATGAATGGGTGGATGAACCTATATTGGTTTTTTAATCCATTTTCTCTACAGAGGAAAGGCCCACCATTCAGTTCGACTATAGTACTTTCCTGGTGGAGAGTATTCACGAACAACTTTCAAAATTCGCCACAGAGAGCATGTTCCGGTATTCCTCCATACTGGATAACATGTTCGTTTTCTTTCAAGTGGACATGTTCTTTTTCTCGATGCAGAAAATGGACAAGAACGAGAAGCCATAGGTGGTAACATCTTGGACTTCACTGCTCAGACGAAATTCCATAGAGTTCAGTTTCAAACAGTTCATCGAGTAGTTCTACCACCCAGTGGTGAGCATGCTCAGTGGCAGACTAGAACCATGGATAAATGAAGAGATTCAGAGGATCTTACACCTCTCAGACCTTGTGAAAAATGGATATTGGTATCTTTACCAAAATCACACCGAGATCAGAGTGTATGGATGCGAGTTAGCTCCATACAAACTGCCCAAGTATTTACCTGTGAGGATATTTGCTCTGGAGTACATAAGACAAATGATAAATTTAGATGAAATACACTTCGTATCTCTGAAGAAGAAACAACATCTCAGAATTAAAGGGAAAATAGGGTCTTCTATCTGCAATAGCCGAGGTGTCGAGGAAGAGGCAGACATATTTTTGAAGGAAATGAAGTTCAAAGTTAGTTTCCTGTGGCACTACGATTTGTGCGGGATAATTTCATAGATGAGGGTTAAGAATTAAAATGTTCCATATGTTCATATATCCAAGCTTGAGATAGAAAGGTTCATGAATCAAACGGAGTGGGAGCCGAACACTCTAGAAGAAATAGAACAACAAGATCCTTCAATCACTATCTCACAAACAACCACACCATAGGCTCCAAAGGAGAAAAGACTTAGGAAGGATACTTCACCTTCTGTCACTGAAGTCTCGATTGAAGTTTTCCAATTGCACACCAAAAGGACAAAACCCAGTCATGAAACTGACACGGCTGGCGAAAGGGGAGCCCAATCCACTACAACTATGAAAGGTGATCAATCACCTCTTGTCACAAGAAGCAAGCAGATCATGTCTACAGTTTTGTCCAAGAAACCGATGGATACTTCACTAGCCGATCAACCGAGAAAAGGAGGACCAAAGTTGAGTATTTTCGAGAAAATGACCTGATCAAGAAGAGGAATCAGACGCTGACCAACAATACTTATGCTCAGTTTTGGAAATAGACATCCATGGCATAGCACAAACTGTTGTCCACATTTGATATAGAGAAGGGTAGAATGCACATGGATTTTTTGCAGGCACAGGTGCCCGATCCAAAGATAATTACTGATTACAAAAGGGAAACGTTCGAGTTCCACACCAGAGATGTGCACCCGGCTGATCAAATGAATCTGCATAGGAAAATTGGAGAAATGGTTTTCTCCACTTTGGCAAGTGCTTCTACTTCAGCTGCTAAACTACAAGTCTCTTTGAGCAATGTATAGACACAACTTAAGTTAGAAAATATATCACCCTTTGCAAAGGATAACAAAATTAAAACGTTGGAAGAATTGGTCCTCAAGATTGGGTATGACCCCTCGAATGTGAAAGCAGTCGAGGAGATTCTTAAAAAGAAAAATGATGATATAGCGTCTCTGAGGGAACAACTGAAACTACCACCAACAGAAGATGCATAGACAAAGGAGATAGCCAAGACATAAGGTGAGAAGGATGATATGTTCAAGTTGATCATGGATCAGAACGCACAATTGAAAGAGATGGAAGAATAATTGGAAAGGTTAGTGAAGGAGAAGGAACAATCAATTCCTATGGAGTTCATTCCATTGAGCACAGTTCCACTCACAACAGAAATTCCCTCAACAACTCCACTGACAGCTTTGGAAAAGATAGTGGAACTAGCAAAATCCATGGAGGAGATGAAATTGTAAGAGACAGAAATTAGAAGACTTAAAAAGGAGGTTGAGAACCTTCAGGAACTTAAGTCTTCTTACCAAACCAGCTACTCCATGGAGAAACAAACATCAGATAAACTCAAACAAGAATTGCAGCAGCTTCAAAATAAAACAGTGGAAGGCAAGACACTTGCTGAGGCCAAGGAAAATATCTGGATAGACACATCCAAATCCATAAATGAAATATGGCCTATGGTGCAAATCATGTTCGAGAAAAATGAACTAGTACAAAGGAGAAGGTAGGCCATTGAGAAAATAAGAGAAGAACTGGGAGAAATGTCCACAGAAGCCACTGAGATCATTAAATTTATGAATTCCAAAACTAGGGAAGAGTTAGAGGATTTGAGGATTGAAGACAGGATGGAAACCATCCTTGAAGTCAAGAGGGTTCTAACCAAAAGAGGACTAATGCTGTAGTTGGAAGAGAAGGTTCGGACCATGGACACAGGAGTGCAAAGATTTTTCAGCAAAATCGAAGCTCTGCAGAAGAAAGGACTCCCTGGCTTAAGGGTCCTAAATGACAAGTTAATGACCCTTCCTGATTATAAACAGAAGTTGGCCACAATGGCTAAATATAGTTCTAAATTTTTTGGAATACAGGGCAACATAACGGGCAAGGCGTTCTTAGAAACCTTGCAGCCAGACATCAACATACAACACGAAATCCAGTATATTTTCATCTTCAAGCCAACTTTTTCCAAGTATACAGAGATGGATGAAATATACAGAAGATTACTCAAAATCAACATTCCCAGTTAGCTATGATGGGAAGAGCTATGCAATTTGATCGAGTAAGAGATGAGGTGTCCAGGTCTAGTCAACAATCCGATCAGATGAAGTCATGCAGATGACTCACCAACAATTTTCCCCAGAAATCAGCATGAAGATTTCAACACATCATCGATAGTTCCTGAATTTTTGTATCTTGTTGAGTTAGTTAGTTAAATTTAGGATCTACCACGTCCTGATATTTAATGACAAGATCGTATGTAATTTTGATTATAAATACTTCAAACTTTGAAGTACGTAGTGTTGATCTTTACGCCCTGTAAGCTATAAATACTGTAATTGTTTATCAAGAGATCTTTTAGTAATACAAAGGGATGTTTCACAGGATTCTTGTGTGTTATTCATTGGTGATGTTTATTTCTCTGTGTTGAATGTTTTTCTTGCTCAGTTGTCATATTGTTTTTCTAATCTAATATTTTAAAAGTAGCGTATGTTGCAGGATTTATCTTTGTATACCCTGTCTCTGACTTTAAAGATCTAAATGTTTGTCTTTTGATGTTATAGTGAAGAAATTCTTAAATGCTTCTTTACTGTAATTGATTTTCTCATCTTTTCTGCTATTCATCACTTTACTGCCAAAGAATCTAGTGAATGCATTAACTTGCCCTATGAACGAATCTTTTTATTTTTGTTAAGATTTATATCCTTATAATATAGACCCCATAGCCCAATGGATGCGTAAACCCTATTTCAGCCAACTTTACAAAAAGAAAAACAAACCATTCAATTTTATTCTGCTTAACTAGCCTAATATCTCAAAGTTAAGACATATCTAAATCTTATAGAGAGATCCCTCGCTGAAACTGGTAGGGCTAGATTCCAATTTCGAAGTGGTTGGATAAAGTTACCTCTGGCAAATTTCTTCTACCATGACAACCTCTGGGAATTTACAGAGCGATAACAACAAACCATTCAATTTTATTCTGCTTAACTAGCCTAATATCTGAAAGTTAAAACATATCTAAATCTTACAGAGAGATCCCTCTCTGAAACTGGCAGGGTTAGATTCCAGTTTCGAAGTGGTTGGATAAATTTACCTCTAGCAAATTTCTTCTACCTTGACAACCTATGGGAATTTACAGAGCGATAACAACAAACCGTTCAATTTTATTCTGCTTAACTAGCCTAATATCTCAAAGTTAAAACATATCTAAATCTTACAGAGAGATCCCTCTCTAAAATTGGCAGGGCTAGATTTGAGTTTTGAAGTGGTTGGATAAAGTTACCTTTGGAAAATTTCTTCTACCTTGACAACCTCTAGGAATTTACAGAGCGATAACAACTACCAAGTATGTTGGGCATGTTGGAGGTTGATATCAAGGGAGGAATAGATGCAAAATGTCCCCCTCCACTTCTCTTTTTCTTTTAAATTCTCTATAGTTATTTTTAGAGGGGAACTGTTAGGCAATGAAAGAGATGACCCTCTATGAATCTTCTAGATGAGATTTATCTAGAAGATTAGAAGTTTCTATACTGTAGATTATTTTAGAAGACATTAAATTAATTGAATAAAAGTGAAAAATATCTAGAGTGGGAGGAAAATTCAAGCATACCTAGCTTGAGTTGGACACGGTGGAAAGATATCAAGTCTTTTCTTGGTGCTCTGCTCCTCTCTAGCTCAATTAAAGGAAAATGTGAGGCACGGTCTGTGAAAATGTGCACAAATTACACCCATGGTCCCTTAGAAAAGGGAACAATAGGAACACATGCACATTCCTAAGAATGCGCATGTGTTCTTAGGATGTGCACACGTTCTTAAGAACACACACACGTCCCTATCAATGTGCTAAGTGGAAGTTTGGGTTTTTTCAAACCTCTAACATCAAGAATGTGTGCACATTCTTAGGAACACACACATGTTTCTACAAGTGCGTGTTCCTATTGACCCCCTTTCCGTTTTTTCGTCCACCAACGTCGTGCACTTACCCTCCTAAGTAACCTAAAGTGGGAAGGTTAGGGTAGGACCACACCAACATCTTGTTCATCCTTTCTACAACTCCATTATGGCAAAGTTTGTATGGATTTGTATTTTTTCATGCTCTCCTACACTATTTATTGAACTGCTCAAAATATTTCCCACAAAATTCTCTTCCATTATCGGTCCTCAATACTTTTATGTTCTTTGTTGGCACTAGGCTGAAGTGGAAAGAAGGACGATCATGGGAAAGAAAGCGTGCAAAAACTGAAGTAATAGCTGGAGAAAGAACAACACACGCACATGCAAGAAAGTGTGCACAAGGAAAGCGACATCTGGAGGAAGAACATCACGTGTGCATGGGAGGAAGACCTAACATTGGTAGGGTTAGGGTTTTGGTAATACGTTGTAAATGGATGAAGAGCCCGGTAGATATAAATATGGATACACAGGTATCATATAGAGGCTGGCTTATTGTATTTTTATAATTTTTTATGAGAAAGAAATAAAATGAAAGCTATCTAAGCTAAGCAATTAAAATAACAATACAAACTATAAATATGAACTATAAAAATGAACAGTGAGACGTGTACAGATTATAAGAAATTCATATATTAACTAAACTAATTGAATAACACTAATAGACTGACTTGTAGTAGCGCTTCCTATTTGTCCTGTGCACAATATTCGATTTAGCTGTTTGATGGGGGAAACCCGCACCAGATTTTCCAAAAGCTTCTCGTAAACAGGAAGCAACGATGCTCTTGAATACAAATGATGGAAAAAACAAGACATATAGAATTTTTTTTTTTTATATTTTACAAATAATCACATCAAGATAAATCCTTCTGCAAAGATTTGTACATAACTGCTCATTCAACAAAGAAGGTTAACCTTCTGTTCATTAAATTAAACATGGTAATTGCTGTAAGTAAAATGAGATACATCAAATATGGACAGTACTTTAAATCATATCGCATCAACCTGTAACAAATCTTGATATCTAAAGTAGTCAATAATTTGATTACAAATTAAAATGCACAAAACTTGAACAAAAGTAAGATAAATTGAAGCTAAAGACATACAAAAAATCCACTTTCATTCGAGTCTGTATAATCATCAGTCCATAGTCTTTGTTCTCCCAATAGTGATGGATTGTTTAAAAAAAATAATAAGTATATAAAGGCCACATGATGAAACATTTCCTGTGGAAATCATCAAAACTATTTGCACACAATATGCGAACAATCTCCCAAATTACTATTCCTATCTAAGACTAACAACCTAATCCCAAAACTGTGTAAAAAAAAGCATGTTCTAAAATTCCATTATTGATCCAACTCCCATTGGAATTCATGTGTACCTGTAGATGCACAAAAATAAACGATTTTAGATAGTGTTTAATTGTAAAATCAACAGAAATTCAAATTTTATAACTAGCTACAGAATCTCACGATTCTGTAGCTGGTCATATTTACAAACAAAATCATATTAAATTAATCCAATGGTGATAGAAATGTATGCGATCTATCAAATAAATTCTTTATTACTAATTCAAAGCAAACAAAATCGTTCATGCTAATTCAAAACAAACAGAATCATTCTTGCTAATTCAAAACAAACAGAATTGTTCTAAAATCATTGTTGAAATATCATACCTTGGCTTTAGGGATACGATTCGGTCAGGCTACTTTTGAATTAACAATGGTAGTGACTGCCTCTACATTTTTGAATACGTAGTCGTAGGGCTTGACAGAACAAAGGCCATGTGAGTATGGGTACTCCTCGGTCATAAATCGCTCAATCTCAGAATCCGAATCTTCACTCAAAACAATTGGCTTCTAGTCTGTGTTTTGTTTGGGCTTATTACGAGCACACCTAGATATCCAGTGCGCAGCCTTCTTACCCTTGCTATTGACATCGATATTAGCCTTGCCCTTTTTTCTTACAGGCCTCTTAACAGGCTTAGCACTGTATTTTAAACATGAGTTAGGCAGGGTGTCGGGTAGGTCATCATTGGGGTAGGTCAAGGGTTCGACAGGGAGTAAGAGTGTAGGAGGGGGAATGATAGGCCCGACAAGGGTTTCGGTGACCACAATCTTGTCCACTTGACCACATTTAGAAATGGCAAAGCCATTCTTCAACAAGAAAGATTCCCAACAGTCTCCACTCAACCTCAAATGATGGACTATGATAATTTTAATCAAACAGTGGTGGAAGAGGCTAGAGTCGACCTTCTCCCTCTTAAATCGTTTGGCCATTTTATACAAGCTGTGAAGGAGGAAATGCAACATATTCAAAGGAAAATCTATGAAACTCATAAGCAGCCGTAGGTGGTATAGGAACAATAAACCATATCTACCTTCACAAGTAATGAATTTCTTAATAATGGCCAACAAATCATGCCATCGATACTTAGGGGCTGTGACCGACATACCTTTGTCACAACTGATAATTTTCCTTGAGGTAAATAGGAGCGGCCATGGCACTTAATCCACCTTCAAATTCTTAAACCATTTCTGCCCCTTAGCTGGCAAACTAGTGGCTGAGCTGAAGAATTCCTCGTTCAATTCAAGTTGGATGTCTCCAAATTTGGCCCTGCATCCATCAAATGTGAGGGAAAATTGCTGAGCGACTGCGAGGTTGAAACCCTCGAATTTTTCAATGAAAAATAACCATCTGTTCCTCTCCAGGTCTTCTCGGGCGTTATCAAATAACAACAACGTTTGGACGCTGTTGGGTTCTATGTGCACTACAGGAGCCATAGCAGACAACACACAGTCAACAAGGTAATCGGTGAGGGGGTTGGACAGCGTAGACACAGGACCAATTGCCCACAGGTTTTCCCAAAACAAGCAGAGGTAGCCCGAAGTGCAAGGCAAACATTAATGCTTATGCGTGCGAGGGTGGTGGAGTGAATTGAAACCATGAAAAACATTCATGTTGGCATGTACAATTGAAGACGACATGGTAATTCAAATCACTTTTGGTGTGTGTCAAAAACAATGTAAACAACATGCCAAATGAATAACCATTGAAAACCATGACAAGTCGATCTGAATGTTTGAACAAACAATAGCATTTGTATGATTTAAAACAAAACAACATGTCGAATATTGCACCAAATATTTAATCATAAAATTAATGCGTTCTATGAAACCATTGCACCAAGGATTTAATCAAAGACACCAAAATTCATTGCATCACGAACTTATAAATTGAAACCATATTAACAAAAATGCAAAGTGAATAAAGTTTTGGTGTTTAGACAAATGTATGACCTTTAGTGAGATAGGGGTGAAAATTTTTATGACCACATGAAAAAAAGGATTCATAACAATCCAAAGATGATTTTAATGCCATCGACATGATTTCCAATTCAATGTTTTCACACTTGCAGTCGTGAAAATTGAAAATGAAAGGCATGTGTGCAAATGTGCAACATAATAGTGTCGTTTTGTTTTAAAGAATTGCGACGCGTATTGAGGGTTCAAAACCCTTGTGTAGGCAACTTGTAAGGAAAAGATAAAATTGCAAAATGGCTGCCAACAATGGCAACACACTGGTAGAAGTAGTTATCTCTACCAAAAGAACAAATCCAAATTAGGATAATGAGAATAATTCTAACTCAAAAACAACCAAAAAATTGTTTAAACATCATCATTAATCACAAAAAATTCCAGCTGTGCTTAAAAGATGAGAACTGATGACAGTCTTAATAAAAGCGAGTCATGATGTTAAAGATAAAATCTCCAATACTGTTGGCAGAGCCACTGCTGCCAGCAGGCGTCCATAGCCTCAAAAGGGTTTCCATTTAACCCACTCTGATATCTGTATCCTGCCAAGAAGTTCCAGATCAGAATAAAGGACATTTTAAGGTCAAGAGATTCCATACTTGCGAATTTTTATATACCCAACATTGCTTCACTGCCAACAGGCCTGTTCAGTACCCCGACGAAGTTGTCTTGGCGTCATGCATGCATTTACTCGTTGCCAAAAGAACTATTCAGTATCCTGATGGGTTTACAATCATGTCCCACATCTCTTTGAATGATTTGTTTAGTTTTTAAACATATATAATTGAGCGGGGTGACACTGAAAATTATGATATTTTAGACATATTTTTACAGACCTTGAATTTTTTTTTTTTTTTTTTAAACTGTCCTTCATTAAGATTCAGAGATGGTTTGTTTACAAAACTGACCTTTGAAAGCAGGGAGACATATTCTAATTTATTCCCTTAAGGAACATGGACAACGTAAGAAGAAAATGGATGATCGTGACAGGATTCACTTACAGATTGAAATCAATAAACTTCTTTCAAACAACAGGCTTTCCTCAACATGGCTGTAAATTTCAGCAGTATATTACAATTGATGTTTAGACAACTTTTCAGCAGTCATTTCAGAGAAAGAATTTTCTGTTTTCTTTGTCTGAACAGTTCATAATGCAGGTATGTGTATTTCCAAAAGAAAAAACTGATAAGCGTAAGGGAAAAATCAAAACCAAAACAACAAAATAAAAGAAAACAAAAGAAAAATATTTACACAGTATACACAGGGTTGTCATCAAGTGAAATATCTTTTTAGAGCTTGGCCATTCACTGGATAGGCGTCTGGCTATCCCTCTAGACTCTGTAATTGGAAAGAGCTGGGACCCAATTTCTCAGCAATTAAAAACGATCCTAGCCATAAGTTCTGAAACTTCGTATGCTCTCCCTTTCCCTCATGCGGTTTGTCCCATTTCAAGACAAGGTCACCTACTTCAAAGTTCCCATCAGAAGCAGAGTTGGACTCAAACCATCTTTTGACCACTAGTTGATGCTGATCTAACTTACGTTTAGCTTGAGCCCTTACCTCTTCTAGTTTTATTAAAGCATTAATTCGATTCTCAAAAGGGGGAAGTCTTCTTCTTGTATTTTCTGTGCTAGCTGGAGTGAGGGAAGAAGGATATGTGGTGGTATAATTTCTTCTCTTCCATAGACAATAAAGAAGGGAGAGTTACCCACAATAGTTTTTGGTGTTACTCTATCAACCCAGATTGCGTTTAACAGTGCATTATGCCAAATTTTGTGATTTTCAGATACCGTTCTCTTGATGATTTTAATCGGATTCTTATTAGTTGATTCTTCCAATCCATTGCCCTGATGGTAGTAGCTGACATAATATTTCAATTTAATTCCTTTTTCTAGAGCGAACTCACTCATCTCAAGAGATGAAAAATAAGAAGCATTATCGAATACCAAACAGTTAGGGATACCAAAACGAGTAATACTATTTGAATTTAAAAAGGCAATTACCTAACTGGTATTTATAGCTCTTAAGGGGGCAACTTTAGACCACCTGGTGAAGTAATCTATGGCTATTATAATAAACTTATGCTACTGTGAGGATGGTGGATTGATTGGACCTATAATATCAAGACCCCACTGCTAAAAAGGGGAGTCTACTGAAACAGGCTGCAAAGAAAAGGCTGGTTTTTGTATTCGCCCAGATGTTTTTTAACAAATAATACACTTGCGACACAAGGTATGAGCATCTATAAAAAGTGTGGGCCAGTAATAAACCTCTCTTAAAACTTTATGGGCTGTGGTGTCCCCACCAAAATGCCCACCAACTTCTCCTGCGTGCAATTCTAGTAAGACCTTTTCTGCTTCATCTTTCTCAAGACAACACATTAGTACTCCATCAAAATTTTGACGAAATAGAATACCATTAATCAATTGAAAGGAGGCAGATTTTAATCATAACGCTCTTCTTTTAGTGGGATATAGGTGACAGGGGGGCTGACCCATGTTCAAGACAGAATTTTATATCGTCATACCAGGGACTGATAGAGTTTTGTGCACAACAGATTGAATTTTGATTGTGCTGTCCTGGGTTTGACATATCATTTTCTTCTTGCTGTCCTGCTACTGAGTCAACAACTAACTTGCACAGCCCTTGGCCTCTCACTATTTGTGCTGGGGTGATTTCTATGTCATACTCTTGTAAGGAGGTAACCTAGTTCGCCATTTTTTCGCCTAGTTCTTTCTGCACTAACAAATTTCTGATGGGTGGGTAAGGGACAATAATTTTCATCCTAGATTTCAAAAGATAAGATCAGAAGTGATTTACTACTTTAAAAACAGCATAGGCTTGCTGATCTACCACTGGGTAATTAAGTTCTGCACCTTTGAAAGCAGAGCTCATAAAGGCGATTGGGACTTCATTGTTTTCAATGTTCTTTTGAGTTAGGACAACAACGTAGGAGCGGTCAGAAGCAAATGTGTAGAGTGTGAAGTCTTGCGAAAAGTCGGGGCTCATGAGAGAAGGAGCGTCTATTATGGCCTTTTTTATTGAATTAAAAGATTGGTTTTCTAGGGGTCCCCAATGATATTGCGCGTCTTTCTTAATTAAATTCTGTAAAGGTCTCACCATTTCAGAGAAACTGGGGACAAATCTCCTGACAAAGTTTATCTGGCCTAAGAAAGACTGCATAGACTTTTTGGATGAGGGAGGGGGGAAGTTTCAAGATGACTTGAGTCCTTTCAGGTCGATAATCATCCCTTTTCTTGACACAATAAATCCTAAGAGTTTACCTTGTTCTACTGCGAAGATAGATTTTTTAGGATTCAAGGAAATGCTGTACTTATGACATCGTTGTAGAACGACTCTCAAATGAGCTAGATGATCAGTTTTGTTTTTCAAGAATACAGTAACATCATCTAGGTAAACCACAACAGATTGATTGATTAAGCCTCGAAAAGCGATGTCCATCGCTCTATGGAAAGTGGCACCAGCATTAATGAGTCCAAAGGGCATTTTTCTATAAGCGTAGGTGCCCCATGGAGTGCGGAAGGTAGTTTTAAGTTGGTCTGGAGGAGACATCAGGACTTGGTTGTACCCTAAAAAACCATCCAATAAGGATAATCTTTCAGAACCAGATACCTGTTGAAGGATCTATTCCATGGGTGGGACATGGTAGTTGTCTTTATCAGACGCTCGATTAAGGTTTCAGAAATCGACGCATAGTTGGATTTCATCACTCTTCTTTCGGATAGGGACAAGGTTAGAAACCCATTGCGTGTGCCTAAATGGGAAAATTATCTTAGCATTCGGGAGTTTATTTAATTCTTTTTTGACGGTCGGTTCGAGCTTAGGGTACATTTTTCTTAACTTTTGTTGAAACGACAAGGTTTGGGGTTTCATAGGAATGACGTGTTGTATGATGTTAGGGTAAAAAGTTTTAAGGTCGTCATACGTCCATGCAAAAACATCTTTGAATTCCTTAAACAATTTAATAAATGTGGCTTTCTCTTGTTCAGAACACCCCACCACTAAATATGTGACTGTGAACTTTAGGTAACGTTCACGATTTACCTTGATTTTGTTGGGCTTGCCATTCTCGGGCAGCCACAGGTGAGACCAATCTGTCACAAAATATCCGTGTAGCTGCTCTGACTAGTCTCTTCTTAAAAACAAACCATAAACTTCTGGAATATCCACAACAATAATATCAATCACTTGATGAACTTTGGGGTTAGACAATAATCTTATAAGCACATTCCTTAGTTCGCCTATAACTTTAACACTAGTTCGATCAAGTTGGATGATTTTTAAGGTGGATGGTTCAACTTCAGCATTAATCTTATGACACACAGACCATGGCATTACATTGGATGACGCTCCTGAATCTACCATACAATTGTGCACGTTCCTATTAAATATTTCGAAAGTTAACAAAAATGGAGGTACATTTCTGCGAGTACTAATGGTGGAAGCTTGTGGCTTTTTACTCGCAGCCTCTAAAGCTAATTTATCTACATTTGTTACATTATTTACAGGATGGCTTCCCTTCTCGTGGGGATCAGAATTGTTCTTGGCGGAAGACTTCTGAGGAACTTTTGTGTTGTTCTGAACAACTTTGTTACTGCTTGGATTACCGTTTTTTCTATTCTCTGCGATATTCTGTAACATTTTTTGTAGCAGAAACGAAAATTTTAATAATTCATAAACATAAATGTTATCCCTTAACTTTTTTAGATATTCAACTAAATCATAATCTAAGTTTGGGTTTACATGACTCTGTTTAGTCTTAGCTGGTTTAGACTGTTTTGAGGGCAAAGTCCTAGTGTTTTCAGAAGAAGGTTTGTTTGATGTCTTACTCCTAGTATTGTAGGGATGTACTGTCTCGAAATTAGCTTGAAAAATGCTATCTGAGAAGTGTCCAAAAATGTTCGGAGAAGATTCTTCTTCTTCAAATATCTCTTGTTGAACTACCTCCTCAGGAATCTCAGGGGGCATCAAGTTATCCTGGGCTTCTAGAATTGTTTGAATGGCAAATTGTAGGCTTTCTAGATTTAGGCCCTCGGTATTTGAATTAGGTTAGTTGGTGGGAAAATGCTTCCTAAATAGGGATTTGTAAGGCCCTTTGCTTGAAGAAGCTTCTTCGGCCATCCTTTTCAAATCTATAACTTGATTTGACAATTTTTGAACGACTTTTGTTAAGTTTTCTAAATCTGAGCTTTCAGGTTGTGTTTTATTTTGAGCAGGTCTAGGGAGGATTTCAATTTTCTTTTTGGAAGATGAACTAGTATCTGTTTCGTTGCTAGTGGTGTCCTTTAAACTAAGGATGTCTTTCTCAATCTAACTGGCCTCTTCGAAGGCCTCTAACAACATGGATTTCTTAGATTGCTTTACCGAAATGGATATACTTTGATGTAAGGATTTAGTATAGTATGCTATGATAAGATTCTCAGCAGACATCAAATCCGTAGGGATTCGGTTATTTAGTGTTAAGAATCTTTGGTTAAAGTCTTTGATTTTCTCTTTGGGGGTCATCCTTAAACTAGAAAGCTCAATGACTAGAACTTCTGGGGACTTATCATCTCCAAAATTCTCCAGAAAGCAGGATTCAAACTTCTCCCATGACATGATCATATGGGGCTACTGGGAAAAGTACCAGGTAGAGGCATTTCCCTCGAAAGTATAGGGGAACAAACTATAGACTACATCTTCGTGCTCAACATTACAGAGTCTAATGGCTAACATAAACTTTTTAATGTGATCTTCAACGATCTGTTTAGAGTCAGGGTCAAACTTGGGGAGCCACTTATTTGGATGTTTGGGTAAGGGATGCTGAGGCCCGGGTATGGCTACTGCATCTTGTTCGAGCCAGGGTCTGGCAGGATTGTTCTGGTTGGAAATTGGTGTGGGCGGTGTGGAAGGCTGGGAAGAGGATCTTCCCTCATCGGAAGAGTCTTCTCTAGAAGAAGAAGGGGATGATGGAGGTGGTGAGGGTGGTATTCCGGATCTTCCTATTGCAGGAGTGAGGATTGGATCTGTAGGGTTTAAAGTGAGGTTAGTGCCTCCAAGTTGTTGAATGATATCAGAGAAATCTAATGGTTGGTCCAAAAGTCGATTTGGTTGTCTTAAACAGGTGAAGTCACTATGTGTTCTTATGAGAGATTGTCGGACAATCTCTTGTACGTCACCACCCATAGGATTTGGGGTTACTAGTTCAACTGTGATCCATAGATCGTCGTTTGATGTGGTTTCTGTTTGAGGGACGATGTTGTCATTTGAACAACTTCTTGTCACTATAGGTGAGTGGTTTGGTGGTGGAGGAGTCTTACGACCGCCTCGTGCCATTAATAATTTTCATGCCTCCTTTTAGCGCCATTTGTTGACGGGCGAAATTGACTACTCGTCAACTGGAGGGGTGGATCTGGTCCGAGGTTGTCTAAATAACCCAAGCCGTTTGGATTAATCCACTATGACGGGTTTAGTGGCTCCGTTGGCCGATCTAAGTCCTAGGAAAGTGAAAGAAAAACTAAACTAAAGAAACTAATCTAAGTGAAGAAACTACTTCTGCAAACTATAAACAAATCTTATATATATATATATATATATATATATATATATATATATATATATATATATATAGT
>ML785293.1:274935-286744 GCA_009831015.1 Picea engelmannii | reverse complement strand
CAAAATCACCTTGAACATAATCTAGAAAATGTTTCCTATCAGGTGTGGCATGAAATGAAGCTCCTAAATCTACTACCCAAGATTCATAAATATTATCTATAGAAAGAATCAAAGCATCTTGTAACACATCACCTGTTACATTTGCTTCCTGATTTCTCTATTGTTGTCCATCTCTTTGTTTCTTTGGAGCTCTGCAATCTTTCTTCAGATGTCCTTTCTTCCCACAATTCCAACACTCTATCTTTCCAAGTCTGGATTTGGATCTTCCCTTCCTAGAATTTCGCGGTTTCCTGAGCCCTTTCCTCTATACTTTTGTCTTCCCCTGCTCTCCATGTTCAGTGCATTTCCTGATGTTTCACCTGTGCTTTTCCGTCACATTTCCTCACTAAGGATAACACCAACAACATCATCAAATTTTAAAGTATTTGAACCAGAGACAGAGTTACTTATAGCCATGACCAAGCCATTCCAGCTTTCTGGCAATGAGCACAAGATTAGAAGAGCCCTAACCTCATCATTAAAAGAAGTTCTTCTTGCCCTCTTGACATTCTCCTGGCTCGATGCACCCCTTGCAGAGCTTTTCCTCACAGAGTGTTCAGTAACTCTGTCTCTCTCTGTGACTTATCTGCACAGATTCCTCATCTAAGGTATTCAATAACCTTGAGGTTCCTCCTTGATCTCTTATCACTCTGGTGCGCTCTCCTGGCATGTTATTTCCTTACTTTGTAGAGTTCAGATGCACATTTCTTGCACTGGCTACAAAACTTTCAATGTTCTTTTGTGCACTCCTTCCATGGCCTAAAGAACACAAAATGATGCTTCAAACCCAAACAAAGATAAATAATTTTATCCACCGACTGCATATGAAACCTATCATACATCTACAACACATTAACACGTAGATAAAATTCACAGAATACAAATAATTCATAAACACGTCATGTGTAGGAAAAACTGTTTTTCTTTGGATTAAGATGAATGTCTGTTTACAAATGTGTACATAGACTGGACTATGACATAGTGTTAGTTCTTTCTCCTATCTAACTCTATCTTGAATTCTTCTTCTTCTAAGACCTCTCTACCAAAGATCTCTCTCTCTATCTCTCAAGTCTCCTAATTACAAAGTGAGGGCTCTATGAGCTTATCCTCACCATCGCCTTAGTGCTATTGCTATCTCACTTACGTCACTGTTATAAGCAAAATTTGTTCGTAGGGATAGATCCGACCTATCCGACTATGAAGCTGGTTATAGCCTCTTTGATAGCTCGACATGAGGCAGAGACTATCCGCACCTCAGGTGGTCCTTCACTTGAGGTGGTAAAGAAGGGGAAAAAGAAAGGTGAAAGACTCACAAGAAGTCTTTCTCATGACCACCCACCCTCGATGTTATCCTTCCTTAGTTTCCTGGATGGCCAAAATGGCCTGGGGGGTGAAAATTATGGACAATGGGATGAAAAAGAGCTCGCTGATTTTTTGGACAAAGAACTAAATAAATTGGACAGTGAGCTGTTCACTTCCTTAAAGCGTTGGAAACTGTCCTAGAATGGGTTGCTGGGGTAAACCGGTATCCTGGGTAATTAACCAATGAATGCTTTAAGTAAAAGGGTGTGAAACAAGGGTGAAAAGGGGGTTTAAAAGCTACAGCCAAGTACTTTTAAATGGATGTAAATTGTGGATAACAATCTGTTCGAAGCTTTCAAGGCAGGGAAATAAGCCTAGAATGGCTTCATACCCCCCGGGGTGACCCGAGAAGTGATCCCGGAAAATTGTTAAATCAAAAAAGGGTTGTAAAAGTGGATGAACAACTTTGTAACAAGATGTTATAGCTATGATATAAGGGAAAATATACACAACCTCAGTTTTGGTTCGTGAGTGAAAAGGTGGACTAACAAAAGGTTGACTTTAAAAGTATTTTATTGGTCAATTTTTCTTTTTATCACATGCCTTGGCCACCACACTATTTTAAAGGTTATCCTGATCAGGCAAACACATCCCGGAATTGTGCCAACCAATATAAGAAGAGTAGTCCTAGCAGTCCACGGTGGTTAGGTTGAAGAGTGCCCCATGCAGTTCAGAGAAGTAGGGGTTAGCCACTTCTTGTCACTAGTGCTTTCGGTCTCTTAAAGCCGCTTGGATGGAAGAAGGATACCTGTGAAAAGGAAGAGGCTCAGGACCCCCCTAAAGAGGGTTTTTTTTTATCTTACCCAAGAAGAGTAGTATTCCAACCGAGCTAAGCTAATCAACTCCTTGACCGTGTGGTATTGAGGAAAAACCACTCGACTTATACTAACTAGACAACTTCCGAGGGGCTCCTGATGAAGACTCCTTGGCTTTGACTCTTAATATTCTATGAAATTGAAATTGCATAAAATGAAATACTAGACCATCCACATGGCAAGGTCACACCTTGCTTTCAAAAGTGTGCCTCCTGGTTACTGAAATTAAAATCTATCTTGAAACTATATACATAAAACAAGTGAATAGATAGGTGACATATATGTCACAACTAGATAATATGTGTATGTAAATATCTAAATAATATAAGTTTTTTGTTTTCTATGTATGGGGTGGACCCCTGAATTGTTTTCAAGTCTTTTTTGCGGCGTTTTTCATATATTTATCTTGTTGATTATGCATGGCCCCTTTTTGGGCAGCCACCTGTAGATTAGTGAGTGAAAAAAGATACAATGGAAATGTAGCAAGATTAGATGATTACAACATAACAATTACACCATTCAACCCAAAGGAATGAGTTGAGACTCTTTGCGAACGGCTAAGCCGCTATATGCATGAAAGCCTCAACTAACTCCTTGTATGGGGATTGGAAATTTAGTGTTTGAAATATAAAAGGTGTGACTGTTATCTACACAAGTATTAACCGGATTTTTAACATGAATTCACAAGTGAACCATTCAAACTACTTACACAAATCAAACATATAAACATTGATATGTATATCATAAATTTTTGGAGTGAGTGCAAGTGATAATTAAAGTGTGTATGAGAGTGATTGGGTAAGATTTACCGATCGAAATGTGTGTTTTTCTTCGCTGCCCTGCTGGCCCCTTTGCCTCAAACAGGTCTCTAGGTGGTCCCCAACCGCTTAAGAGAGGCAGAATGGGTGACCGATTGTATCCTTGCAGGCAAACAACGAAATTTTAGTATTTATGTATGGAAAAACTGAAATAAACATAATAGAAATTTACACATAAGAAATATATAACGGCCAACTAAGATGGCTGTCCCATGGGGAGAAATTGACCAAAATGATCCATTTTCCTATTTGGGACAACAAGGTTAATGGTAAGAAAACATAACAGAAACATACGTGAATGAAAAGATAAATCAAACAAGTATGGACAACCAACTATGAGGTCTATTTAAAGGTTCTCCTAATGGGCCCTAGGACTCCCAACCACTAGCTAAGGCTGAAAACAATTGAATACTTCAGAAAATCTACACTAAAACACATTAAACAAATTAAACCAAGTTGTTCGAAAATGAAAGTGAGCAAGTTAAACCCAAGGAAGCAACAACAAACACCTAGCTAACCAATCCCTCCTGGAGATAACTAACATATCAATCATTTACCCCTACCCCTCAACCCTTAACCAACAAATGACACATCCAACAACTAAAATTCAACAAATACACACACACAAAGAGTCTTATTAATTTCAGTAGAGCTTTGTTACTATATTCATCCTCCCTTTTTTACAATATCAACCCTCTTATTTATAAAGGAGAGTTGAAGGCTTAGGGTTAGGTCACAAGACACTTGTCACTTTTGGAAAAGTGACAAGTGGACCAACCCTAAAGTATTTTTGTCTTTTTTATAAAAAGTAACCTTATCCAAAAAGGGGATCAAATCTGATTTGACTTGACCCTTCAATTACATAATAATTACATGCCAAAAGTAAATCATACGAGAGTTTATATTACAAAAAGTCATTTTTCATAAAATGACAAAGCTTGATATGCCACATCATCATTTTCCTTGGGATTTGTGCCATCCCAAATGCTCTTTGATTGTTTCCATGTTTTGCAGCTACAGGTGATGTGTTTTAGGACAATATCCAACCATCCATGGATACCAGATTCACTGGAATGAAGGCCCAAGGCTTGGGGAATTGTTGAGTTTCTTTGGAGGGAAAGGGGACTTCGGGATTTGGTCATTGTAAGTAAGGAAATGCCCGCTGTTCAGAAAATTTTCAGACCTGATTATGCCCCCCCTTTGCTGCCTATAAGTTTCCCTGTGAGTTGGCTAAAACATGGCTTTGATTTGGGCTTGTTTCAGTAAGAGGACCTCTTCGATCTGAACTTTGAGAGGATCTTCCTCTGTACCAAACAACCAAAAATCTGTTTTTTATTATGTCCATGTTGTAGCTTTGTCCGCTACCTTTCCACTGCCTTTCATTTGGCACAAATCCGACTCTGGAGAGTGAGATATGGCCCCAGGAAGGTATGCGGATGGAGCTGGCCAATACACTGATCATGGAAAGAATTTGAAATTGGGGTGAAATTCTAGGTTGGACACCAGAATTGATAGGCTTCTATAGGCCTATATACCTATAGCTGAAATGGTTTATCCTCACCAGGCCCAATTTGACCTCGGAGGCCCCCAATTAAGCCTCTCCCAGGTGCATGCTTGTAGGGACAAATTGAGTCCCTGTTGCTCTGAGACATGTCACTGAAAATCTAGGTTGAATTTGCTGAGGTGAATGGCATGGGTGTATTATAGACTTCACCTTGGTCTTTTCAACTATTCACGGGTGAAAATCTACCTCCGTATGGTGAAGTTATAGAATTAAAAGGTCAATGACCCTGGGGGGGGGGATATTTAAAATTTTAACCTATAGTTTGGAACCCAAATAAAATTTTATTTATATTTTAATTAAACATCATAAAATGTTTAAAAATTAATTTAATTACAAATATAAAATATATCTATAACTAAACTAAAATTCCAATTAAATATAATATAAAATTAAAATTAAAATAAAACTAAACTTAAAATTTAAACAAATATTTAAAATGAAACGCCCTCCACCCGTCAGCCCCTGGTCGGCCATGTGACCAAACCAAGAGCCAAAGGAGGAGCCCACGAGTGTGGAGGAGGTGGCTGGTGGTTGGGTTTCATGCACACATAGATGGGGGAGGAGCTAGGAAGTGTGTGGAGGTCGCGTGGGAGAGAGAGGTAGAGGGTGTGGGGAGAGGAGGAGGGACAGTGCGCGGAGGTGGAAGAAAGGAGGAGGTGGCTGTGGGAGGTGAGGCTGTGGGAGGCCACGTGGGAGATGGGAGGTGGAGCAGGGGTAGAGAAGAAAGGGGGGTGGAGGTGGCATGCACAAAGGGGAGGTGCAGTGGTGAAAGAGGAAACCATGCGTAGGGGTTTGGGGAAGGAATGAGTGGAGAGTGCGAGCAGGAGGGTAGAGGAGTGGGATGAAATGGGGGTGTAGTAAGAGAGGGATGAGAGGAAGGAGGATGGATAGACCTGCGTGTGAAGGGAATGGAGGAGGTCGAGGTGGTGGTGCTGGGGGGAGGGGAAAGAGAGGGCTGAGAGGGGATTGCGTGTGAAAGGACCGCACACAAAGATGAAGGGAGAAACGCAGGAGGAGGAAGAAAGGAGGAGGTGGCTGAGTTGCAAAGGTGGTGGTGGTGGCGCCCAGGTGGTGGACGGGTGGCCAGTCACTATTTAAAAATTAAAATAAAAAACATTAGGCAAAGTGGGTTTTTCACTAGTAGAATGGAGGGGAGGTTTTGGGTTCAAACCCCCTGCCCTCCACTTGGATTTCTGGGTAGTTATTTGAGGTTTTTTGGGCAAAGGAAAAAGGGAGGGCTAGGGTTCAAATCCCAGGGCTTCCCAGTGACATGCCCAGGCCTGCAACCTCCAATAGATAGCTTTACAATTCAAAATTTAAAGGAGCCATGGAGGCTTGGGCCTGGTGCCCAAGAGGGGTTCGAATCCCCTCTTCTTTGCATCTTTCAGCACACACATAATCTGAATGAACTCAGCCACTAACAATCAGACTGAACCAGTAAGCAATATCACCATTGAAATAGGCAAACAAACACCAATTTCTTCTTGCAGGATCTCAAAATAACCAACAACATTTTTTATTGGTTTTTTTGGAAATGACATTAATGGATTACCTGGCTAACTGTTTGGAGATGGCAGCATGGAATATGTCTGCCCATTGCTGAGTTGTTGCTGCTGTCAAAAACCCCCCTCTGCTGCCATGAACATTGTTGCAAAGCTCTCCCCTCTCTGGCCAAACTGTCAAAATGCCTTGGGAGAGGGGAGAAGGGTTTTTTTTTTTTTTAATTTAAAAAAATAAACCAATTTTCCCCAAACTGCATGAGGCTATGTGCCCACTCTCCAAATTTCCAATTTTTATGAAAATATTTAATAAAATATTTTATTATTTTTTTAATATTTATGGAAATATGTGCAAGTCAAAGTTTGACTTTGACTTTGAATTTGCTGCAGCTGACTCAACCCAAAAATGTTGATTGGAGAGGTCTTGATGATTACATCAGGAATATGTCATCACCAACTTGAGATAATGCCACCTCATCCCTCAAATTCAGCCCAGAATAGTGGCCACTTAAAACCCCTGACTTGCTGGTGGGCCCAGATGACACCTAATCTTGCGAAAGGTGCCAACTCGTCATACGATATCCAATTGAGGCAAATAAGATGTCTTTGGAAAGGTGTATGAGTCTATTACATTGTGGCATCACTGAATATCTAATTTATAACTTTTTACCCACCAGTTTTAAACAATGAATCACTGCAAGCAATTTGGTGTCCACAAATGGTCATAAACTTGCGAAAGCTCGTTCTTACCAATCGGGGGTCAAAACCAAGCACGAGATATACCATTGGAAAGGTATCACACTGACCTACACCATGTATGGGTTTGATTTTCCCTTTGATACCATAATATGAACAGAATTAGACTAGGAATTCATGGCTATTGGTTTTGGCTATTCGGGTGATGTTGACTTTGCGTGCCTCGTATGGGGTCATACTGACTTGGAATCAAGTTCATGATAGCTTGTTGAAAAGCTTGTCCCGATCCCTACTTCTTGGAAGTGTTGTATTCCCTGAATCGAACAACCTTGACATGAGGAAGAAATGTCATGGGAAGGACCACAAATCCCTGAAAGCAACCAACTGATACTCTTTCAAGGGCAGAGGCCATAGTAACTATGACCCCCACCACTATCTTTGACTGGAACCATAGCATCAAGGGGTGTTTATGGAGAAGTAACTGTGTAAAACACCATGTTGAGCCTAGAGAAAATTTTTGGGTCAACATTCTTGGTGCCAGAGGGGAAATGCTTTCCAAAGCATGTCGAACAATGGGATCACCCGCATGACAAGCGAGAATACTTGGTGGAAATTCATACTTTCAAAGTGACAGATTTGGGTTAAGGGGGAATTCAAATGTAGTATAAGGACCATTTTTCACATTAGGGATAACCAAAGAATGAACGTGGTGCAATAAAGATATACAACAGAATTTAGACTGAGATTCACATAAGATGGAAGAATGGGAATAATGACTCAGGTTTTGTTGAACAATGTGGCCCAAGTGACACGGGTCCCTCACCCGGATTATGACTTAATTGTGAGAATCGAGGCTTAAGGTGAACCTTGGCCCAACACAAAGTCTCATGCATACCTTCGATTCTCAACACACAAACAAGCAAATAGGAATCTTTTGAAATCAACGACTCACCATAGGAAAACTAGCAAGCAAACCAGTCAAACAAGGGAATAGAGAAATATAAAAAACCTGTGGCAGTAGATGTTGAAATCTCAAGTGCTCATAAGTGATGGAACTTTGTAGGAAAATGACCATTTCTTGGAGAGATCAGATTGTAAGTGGTCAGGTAAAGTGCAGTTGCAATCACATAGCTATGTAAGCCATCATGCCATCATGGTTTTCAGCTTCACCAGAGAATGATATGCTACCTCCTTAGACTTTCCCTGCTGACTTTGATGAACTAACAACTAGACTTACACCCATTTAAGATGAATTTAAGATAGAGTTTCCCAAAATTTCAAGTATGGTAAAAGAGATTCTAGGTATCCAGTATTTCCATGCAACCACCCAATAACAAAGACAATATCCTTCATATTGAACACTAGAAAAACCCAAAAGAAGGCAACCTACAACTTTAAATGGAAAATACCAACCCATGGAAAAAACAAAGAAGGGATTATACTCCAAAGCTGGAACTAAGGGAAAAAAGGCTTAAGACTGAAACCATGGGGAAATGTACAAACATGAAAAGGTAACAGTAAATACATACAAGAAAGAGAATCAATAACATTGAATAGATACAAACCAGAAAAGAACGAATGGTGAGTTATGTACAAGATGACGAGGCCTCTCAGGAATAAATGAACTTTAGGTGACAACCATTCACGGGGAATTGAAGTGGTTCACCATCCAAGGTTTCTAATCTGAAAGCATTTGTCCCTAAGACCTTGTAGATTGTGTAAGGACCCAACCATAATGAATCAAACTTGCGATGTTTGGATGGGGCCTCATGTGCTTTGTCCCATAATAAAACATCATCTCCTACTTTGTAATCTACCATTGTGGCTCTTTTATTGAAGGAACATTTAACAATGTCTTGCTTCTTTTGGAGGTGTTGGAATGCGTCCTTTCTTACCTCTTATAATTCAAGGAGTGTGTCTAAACGATGTTGCAAGGGTTGGAAATCATCTTCTGCCTCAGCAATAGCCAACCTCAAGGCTAGAATTTGTAAGTGAACAGGCAGGACAACAAGAGCACCATACACCAGAGTGTAAGGACTTTGACTTGTTGCTGTCTTTGGAGTTATACGATCAACCCATAAAGCAAATTTTAACTTTGTGTGCCAATCGGGTTTGTTATCCTTAACTGTCCTCTTAAGGATCCGAATCAAGTTTTCATTCATTGATTTGGCCAAACCATTACCTTGGGGGTAATAGGTGGAAGATCGAAAAATTTGGATACCGTATGTAACACCAAGGTGTAACATGACATCAAACATGAAAGCTGATTCGTTATCAGTTAATATCTCGGCAGGGGTCCCGAAATGGGATAAAATGTTACTTTCAATGAATTCTACCACCTGTTGACTCGTAGCATTCCTAAGAGCGATTGCTTTAGCCCACTTTGTAAAGTAGTATGTGGTTGCTAAGATGAATACATGACCAACACTGGACGACAGTGAAATCGGTACAATAGAGTCCATGCCCCATATTCTAAAAGGGACTTGGACTTCAATAGGTCTAAGAGGTAAGGCAACCAACCTTTTCTTCCCAGTGAAGTGTTGGCAAGCTTCGCATTTCCGAACAAGTAAATGGGCATCTTTGTGGAGTGAAGGCCAAAAGTAACCTGCATGTAGAACTTTCACTACAGTGGTTTTGGCTGAAAAGTGACCTCCACAAACCCCATAATGGCATTGTTCAAGTGCCATTTGGGATTGATCAGGAGTTAAGCATCATGACAAGACCCCATCAAGGTTTATTTAGTAAAGGATTTGACCTTGTAAAACATATTAGACAATTTGTAAACGAAGTGTTTGTTTGGCTTTAGTATCCATGTCCGGTGGGCACACACCATTGATCAGGAAATATATGATAGGTTCGTACCATGGTTGCAAGGCTAACTCAATTTCGTTAACCAGTTCTTCGAAAGAAATCAAGTCATCTACTTGAGGTGGTTCAACTATGACCGAGGGCTGGGATCGGGTTAGCAATCCAGCCAACCCTGTTCCCCTAATGGTTTTCATTGGCTTAATTTCCAAGTCATACTCTTGCATACGCATGATCCATTTGGACCACTTACTATGCAATTCAGTTTGATTCAAAGCGGTGACTAAGAGAGATGTAGGCACAAAAACTTGCACTTTATTTCCTTGGATGTAATGTCGAACTTGTTCCAATGCTTTATACAAGGAATAACCATGTTTCTTCAGTGGAGAATAATTCAGTTGGTGGGGTTACAAATTTTGGCTCACGAAGGCGATTGGATTAAGATTTTCCTCATGGTCCTTTTGCAACAAGATTGCAGAAATTGTCTCCTCTGACGAATTAGTGTACATGACAAAGTCTTTAGAGGGATCAGGACTGACTAGCAGAGGGGAAAAAGCAATGGCTTGCTTAATGGATTCAAAATCTGTTAAGGTCCTAACCCGCACATAGGTAGATCAATGTATTCAGATGTAATAAAGGTCAATATTAATAAGACCTTTCAATAAAATAGAATAAGGCGGATGTAAGAAGACCTAATAGAAGCTTCCGTTTCTAGAAGGATCTTCCTCTAGATGCTTCTCTTAATAGACATATTTAGTATAAATAAGAGTCGAGGGTATGAAAACCATAGCTTAGAGATTATTGTAACAGAGCGTTGCTCGACTGGAGGTTGCCCCCTCGAAGAGGCCTGTGAACATTTCTTTCTGAATCAAAGTGCTTTTCTATTGCTATTTTGCATATTATTTCTGTGTATTGTGAAGATTATGCTGGATATTTTATTGTTATTCTACCATTTCTAGCATTTTATTTCTGTTCTACATATTTTATATATCTGGTATCTTGCAAGTGGTATCAGAGCACTTTCCTTGGCAGAAATTGTGGGTATTTTTTTTTCAGGGTAGAGACGTATTCCGACATCTTTAAGCCATAAAGATCTATCGTTACGCGCATAAACCCGCGGTTGTGGGATTCATACACGCAGAAAATACAAGTGGTTCTTAAGTGCACGTCTGTTGGCCACCCTTGTAACCCCTGTTGGTACCCCTTCGAGTGGTAGTGCATCAGAAAACACCTGTGTACAGATTGGCCTAGATTTCCTGAAGCCCTCTTTAGATAAACCTATCAGCCGCCAGACTGCTATAGTGTCACCGAGAACAACACTCGATAAGATACTCTCTAGTACCTGGGTAGTCGGGTAGTACGACTAAGGGTACGGTCTATTCTCCTTAGTTAGTGCCCTGAGATATTGGGCCGAGTACTACTGTTGGACCCCGCACGTATATCAGAGAGCTATAGCACAGGGCAAACCCTTGTCTGTAGAACCCTTGAAAACCTAACCCTTGGGGAACATAAACAACAACACAAACAAATTAAACCGACGAGATCTATTGACTCACATCTGTGTTCGATTTTCTAAGTAAATACTCTCTGGTTCAGAATTTGGATATTTCAGCACTGCAACATTCTTCAGACCAAAGCATAACCCTGCAGCTGTAAAAAAAAAAAAAAAAACCTGGAAATTTTTTCACCATTATTTGAGACCTATTCCATTAGATTCATCTCATCTCCCTTATCATTTTCATCCATATCATTTTTCTGCAAAAAATTCTGACCCCGTCCACTCCCTTTTCAGTTCACCCATTTTTTCACCATTATTTGAGACCTATTCCATTAGATTCATCTCTTATCCATTATCACTTTCATCCATATCATTTTTCTGCAAAAATTTCTGACCCCGCCGCTCCCTTCCCGGTTCACTCATCCTCATGGCCCATACCCGTAGCCAGGAACATGAGTCTCGCCTCAACACCTTGGAAGCTGGTTTCCTTAAGACCCAACAAGAAGTGCAACAACTCAGTGCTACTATTGCCTCCCATGATGCCTCCATAAATGCATCTGTCAATGTAGACATGCAGTCCGCCATGGCGGAAGTCAAACAAGAACTTGAAACTGTCATTGTATCAATCTGCACCAAACTCAAAATCCCTCTCGATGACTCTTTTCCTGATGCACATAAAAAGACTGAAGGTGAAACTTCTTCCCATTCCTTTC
>ML785293.1:230395-246347 GCA_009831015.1 Picea engelmannii | reverse complement strand
GAGACCAAATGAAACCAATCCACGTCCGTCACCTCCTTGTCGGCCGAGGGATCAGAGGCCCCGTCGATGAGCTCGTGCAACTCACAGAGCTCCTTCTTCGTAAGCTCATGGTGCACCGCGCTCTCCATCATTGTATGCTTGGCGGCAACCATGGTGTTCGTCATCTTGTCCTCGAGGGTGCCCTTTAAGTAGCCAAAGAAACAAACGAGCTCTCTTTTTCAGATAGTCAGAGGTGCCGAAGCCGAGGAACGCATTGGAAGTCACAATGAAGGCATTGCAGGACAATAATATTTTGGCCTTTCCAATCACATTGTTGATTCTGTGCAACACTTTTGATTTCAGTCGTCTTAATGCGGTTCAGGTACTTGTGCATTTCTTCACACCAAACAATATTTTACAGGGATGCCTATTACTTTTTATCACCACAATTGTGAATCCTTTTCCACAAATCATGGTGTTGCACCTTCTCAAATCATGGCGCTGCACCTTCTCTCACCATGATGAATTTCCATCACTGCTTTGTAATAAGTACATAATCTCTTACACCTGCATGTTCATAATTTCTATTTTCCTTTTGCCTTCGGCTGGAGATAATAAATCTGCATTCTGTTTCGAAATGAACGAGGTAGACAGGTTTGATGAAGTAGACAGAGCCATTGAGAGGGCCCGAGGATATGCAAAATGAATGTGCAGGTAACTTTTGAATCTAGCAATACCAAGTTTTCCTAACTTTTGAATTTATGATTCAAAAGTTAGGAAAACTTGGTATTGCTAGATGTACTATTATATGTTGCAAAAATACCAAAAAATGGGTATATTAGAATAAAAATGGGTTTTTAAGTGATTCACTCTCTCACTAACATAACAAATTGGTATGGACAAAATTAGCCCAATTATATTAAGGATATGCAATTTTTTTTCTTCTCGAATCTCTTTACATAGGAGATTCTTTCTACAACATCTTTTTCAAAAAGATACCACTATAAATAAAGTCCCAATACAGAAGTGCCTATACAAAGCACCGATCACACCAAAACGGTGATGCAAAAAAGGAAATTGAAGTTACATATAAGTTGTATAATTATGCATCAAACCAAAGATTCCAACAACAACAATATCTAATAACAAAAACCAAAATAGGATAGTAACATAAATCTCCAAAGTTTTAGTGGACCCTGAATTGCATTCTAGGCCCCTCCACTCCACTGATCTAATGATGACAGTGAATAAAGCCTTCACTAACTTCCAGTGCCAACTTAGATTGTTTATCAGCTTCCACATTGTATTCTATGAAAATATGCTAATATTTTATAGACCTGAAAGTGCTTGTTAATTCTTTTATCCTAATTTTCCACCCTTCCAATGCTACAACCTTGAGTCTGCCCTTGTTTAATAGCCAATCTAAAACTACTTTTGAATCGCCCAATACCTGGATATTTGTAATAGTTAAATTTTTTGCTAGCGTGAAGGTTGCCTAGGCACTGAGAAGCCCCGCTTTGGTATTTGATCCATTACCACAATTAAAAGTCCACTTATACTCTTCTGCTTCAGAGATTTTAATGATCCCACTTGCTTCACACTTGCTACCCTCCTTCTGAGTTGCCCCATCAAACCAGGAAAGTGCCTCAATACTGTTATGTGAAATCAAAGGTGCTCGAGGCATTCTAACTTTTTTTTTTGTGGGTTTAAAATTAAGAAATGCCTTCATCTTGTAGATCACAGTCATAACAGATGGATTGGAATCTTCGAAGAGTGCTTTATTTTTTTCATGCCAAATATTCCAATAGATATAATCTGGGAATTGTGGGGATGTTGAAGTGTTCTCTATCCAATACTTTATGCCTTCCACCAGATTTGTTCCATACCAGCCACACTTAAGATTAAACTCAAGTATCAATGTATCCCAAACCTGTCTAGTAAAAGTGTAGGAAATGAAAAGGTGGGTGATAGATTCTGAATCCCCCCTACAAAGAGGGCATCTCCCAGGTCCTACCCAACCCCTTCTTTGTAATGATTCCCAGGTAAGAATTTTTCCTCTCATTGCTAGCCACATAAACAATTTTATTTTTAATGGCACCCTCCACTTCCATATATTTTTTTGCCATGTTTCCACCTTGTTAAGTGTTTTTTATTAAATGATGGTCATATAAAAATTCGTCACTGATGGAACGCCCGATGCATCCCCTCCCACCCACCTTAAACAATCCTCTTTCCCTATGATGATAACGCTCGAGTCGATGAGGGCTGTTCTAAATAGTTTCCATTCCTTTTCCAGTGCACCTGTAAGTCCCAACTCCCTGCTGCCAAGCCAATTAAAGGTGGACGACTGGTCTACTATGGGTGGACAAATCTAAGCAAGTTTCTCAACATTTATGAGTTGTAATTCATTTAAAAGAATTGGAGATAGATAGGACAAATTTACCATACCAAGGATACGGTCCTTTCCTAAGGCAATCTAAGTGCCATTTCCCAGAATCCAATATAGACCATGAGTAATAAGATGTATCGCTTTTATCAGTCCACTCCAAATTCTAGATGCCCCAAGATTCATAAAAGTGGAAGATTTGAGCCAGTTTATAACTGAAGTTCCGTGAAGATACTTGTCAGAAATGACTCTATGCCAGATTCCTTGCCTTGTTAAGACTCTCCAAAGAGTATTCGCATCCAAAGAGGTATTAGAATAAAAAATATTTCGGATACCCCAGCCCCCATAGGATTTGGGAAGTGCTAAAAGGTCCCACCGACACAAATGAAGATGGTTAGAATCATTAGTTCTATGCCAAAGAAAATTAAACATCAACTTTTTCAATTCCCTCAGAACAGAAATAGGGACCACCACCAGAGACAACCAATAAATTGGTTCACTCTCCAATACTGCCTTTAAAAGTGTGAATCTGCCACCTAGTGATAACCATCTGAAACACTAGTTACTTATCTTTTTTTCTACTTTTTTGATCAACCAACTCCATTCCTCTTTACGTTGATAACCAACTTTAATAAAGAAACCTAGATACTTGAATCCCTACTCCAACTCCATAAAGTTATAAGGGAAAAATTACTTGAATGGAAGCAAATCCAAATCCGACATACCTGCTTGATGAAAAGTAGATTTAGAAGCATTAATAGTGAGACCCGAGGATGAACAAAAGCATTTAAGAATCTTATCGATTTCCCACCATTCCTGCACATTTTCATTAGTCATAATGACCACATCATCAACAAAGAGAATATGTAAGATCTTTAATGATATTGAGACTTTTATACCGATCAATCTTCCATCATTTTGGTTGTCTTTCAGCAACAGACTCAAACCTTCCATAACTAGGATAAATAAAAGCAGGGAAAGTGGACAACCTTGTCTAATACCCCACCCACTCTTAAAAAAATCAGTAGCCTCCCCATTAATCAACATTGCGAAAGTGGATGATATCACACAACTCATAATCCATTGTGTCATATTATGTTCCAATCCTATCTGGAGAAGGATCATTCTGAGCATGTCCCAATTAATACAATCATATGATTTTTGTAAATCCAATTTTAATACCAGGGATTTGGATTTTTTCTTTTTAATACTATGAATAACTTCATGTACAATACCAATTGCATCTTGTATCTGCCTTCCATGAAGAAAACCCAACTGTTCCTCTGACAGGGCCTTTGATAGAAAAGGTTTTATCCGATCTACTATTATCTTGGAGATAATTTTATAACTTAGGTTACACAGCGATATCATTCTGAAGTCTCCAAACTGGTTGGGTTTGTTGACTTTAGGAATTAGTGTGATAAAAGTAGAATTCAATGCACCAGGAATAATACCTTTTTGCCTGGACTCTTCAACCATATCCAATAGATCATCCCCCACAATTTCGAAATGTTGCTTAAAAAACTCCACGGTCCATCCATCCGGACCTGAACTCTTGTCCACTTTAAATTTTTTTATAACCTTCTGCAATTCCTCTTTATCAACCGACTTGTAAAGAGCCTCTGCTTCATATTCTTCAATCATTCTGGGAAAAAACGATGCCACCCTAGCCTGTTCTGAAATCGATACTCCATGTTTCTCCTTATAAAAATCCTTAAAATGATTTAATGCTGCAGTTTTTATCTGCTCCTTCCCCCTGAACACAAGGTCTTGGTCACCATGTATTCCCCACAGATACTTTGAATTTCTTCTAAAGATCACGCATTTGTGGAAAAATTTTGAATTATGGTCATCACTCTTGATCCAAGTCGCCCGATTGCGCTGTCGCCAAATCTCTTCCGATTCCTTTACTAAGGAATTCCTTTCCTTCTCCAGATATTCTAATGACATCTCCAGGATGGAAGAGCTAAAACCCTCCTCCAAATTCTCGATCCTATATGTGATCTCCTGCTCCAGATTGGTCAGTCGGGTCGATTTAGATTTCTGAATAATCTTTTGCCATCTTTTTGTAACAATTTTTAGGTCTTTGAGTTTCCATACCAAATTATTTTGTTTCCCTTCGTCAGTAAGGTATTTAGGATCTCTCCACACCTTCTGTAAGAGAAAAGAGAAATCAGTCTCCAAAGACCACATTGGATTGAACTTGAAGGGGAAAGCTTTAAACACCGGTGGAAGATCTAATTGGAGAAGGATCGGTGCATGGTTGGATATGAAAGGGTATTCCACCTAGGCTCTATAAATACCAACCGCCTCAATAAGGTCTTCCGACAGTAATGCTCTATCCAGTCTTTTGGCTACAAACTGTGTCCCCGAACGACCATTTCGCCAGGTAGGCACTCTTTTCCTCGGGACCACGTCGATCAACTTCTTAGTAAGAAAATGATTATTGAAAAATAAATCCATATTACCTAATAAAACATTGCCTCCCCATATTTCATCAGAAGATAATGTTAGGTTAAGATCACCAGCAATGATAATAATCTTAATGTTTAACAATACAGAAGAGGCCAGCTTCTCCCAGAAAGGCTTGCGATTCGAACATGGACCGTAAACATTCAATAAGTTTAACTGTCTCCGTATTTCTAAATAGTAACCTGAAACGGAACTTTGTAAGTCCTTGTGACTGCTGTCTTCACCCATGGGGTGAGCCTCATCGAAACCAATAAACTCCGTCTCCAAAGACAAGTCTGGTTCACTATAAAAATAATTTGAATCGTCCTGAGGCATCTCCACTGCAGTTATGCCTTTACAATCTCTTCTGAGATGTGCTGTACTCCGGCAGTAGCTGCACCTAAACGGGATGCCAAGGTAATCCAAGTTTTGATGAAAATGTAAACCCCTCCATTAAAAGTCTAAAGATTCTGACAAACCTTGGTGAATATCCATTTCTACTAAAACCTTACACACTTTGCGAGCAGGAGCATCGAGATTCACTTTATCCACCATTATGAACTTACCTAGTGAATTTCTTATCCCCAACAATGCCCCCTCATTCCAAAAAAATAAAGTGAGGCTCGGTAATAAGACCTAGAGATGACAGAAAGAGAAATAATCTATATCAGGATTAAACGCAACCCTCCATTTTTTAAGCACTAGACTGTTAGTGCCATTAACCCATGTTCCTGCTAATAGAAGTGCTACATCCTCTGGGCATTTTCACAAAAAACCAAATCAACCTTTAGTTAGGAAGAAAACCTCCGGGACATATCCAATGATAGGTGACCATGTCGGTTCAATCCATACAAAAAAATTCTCCACGTTCAAATTGCTGTAAGCAAATTTACCCACCATCCCACAAAGTGTCAATCGACAAGTGTCCTCCAGGCCAATATCTGAGCCTAGGACCATTCTTTTTATCGGTTTTTTAGCCACCCATTGCCTTTGATCCTTTGGTGAATGAGCCGTTCTCTTGTTCTTATGGCTCGAGGTTAAGAAGACTGAGCTTCCTTCCCCTTTTTGTGCGATACACCCCAACACCCGTAAGGTCTCTCCACTCACAGTATTAGCACCAGACCATCTTAATGTATCACCACCAGACTGTATGAACATATCCAATGTAGGTGCCAATCCTGAGCAGTAACTGCTAGCAGGTCTCTGTTTAGAGGGCTTCAGAATGCGAGCAAGTCTAACTGGAGGAGTACTAAGTGAAGTCCCTCCAAATGAGTATGAGGTAATACTAGCCGCCTGCCAGAAGGAGTCCTCTAACTCATTTAATAGTGCATTAAATTCTTTATTAATCACCTCCATTCGACTGAGTGCCATATGGACTCCACTAAAAATCATGCAAAAACTAATGAACGCGATCAACGAAGGATAGTGGCCCCAGATTCCAAGGAAGTAATAGTAGTAAATGTTAAGACCTCCACGGAGGCTAAATGGTGAACCACCTGTAATCAATGTACCAGAGGCTTTTGCAGAAAAGTAATAAGACAAGACTATCGAAACAGTTACCCAAAAGGGTAACTCAGCCATCGGTGAAAAGGGAGACCCAGAGTTTAAACTCAGAATAGTTACAAGACTAACCACTAAATGCCAAAAGCTACGCCAAATTAGTGGAAGCGGTAGCTAAGGCATTCAAAATCCTCCTACAAGGTCAGTTCTCCATGACAAAGTGAAAAAACACCTACTCAATGGGAAGAAAAGGAGAGCTAACTTAGTCACAACTGATAAAACACACTTTAGTAACCTGGCTATCCAGTTCCTAATTCCGGTAATCCGCCATGATAGCCAAAACAAAACAGTAAGAAATGGCTAAATTGGGATCCTGCCAAAAGCCAATTTCAAATTCCATCAGCTCCCCCTCCCGCACCTGAGAATACCAAACCTTGAAATTATGAATTGATTAAGGAAAGAGATAACTTGATATTCATTAATTTTCTTGAGAGGAATCGCTTCATTCCATATTTTATAATAGTATGTAGAAATTAAAATATACCTGCGAAGATGTGAAGAGATTGGTAGAGACTTAATGGATTGGTATATGTCACAATTTAAATATAGTTGTGAATATATGAATCAACAAGAATTTATGATTCAAAAGTTACGAAAACTTGGTATTGCTAGATGTACAACTATATGTTGCAGAAGTACCAAAAGTACTAGAATAAAAATGGGCTTTTAAGTGATTCACTCTCTCACCAACATAAAAAATTCATGGTTGTTGGCTAGCCATGGGCATTTTAGCTTATTCTTAACACAAATTATTTTTCCACATTTTCTTAAGTAAAAAAGGCATCCAAACCACAATGTGGGATGTCCATTGTATAAAAGTCTTTACCATGCAATTTAACAAGTGATCCATCTTCTTAACAAAATCTGAGGTACCATGAAAATGTAACTAAATAACTTTTGATCAATACAATTAGGGATTGTATTCTTCATATTACAAAAAGTATCAACATCTGATATGTCATTAGTTAAATAGCCATTATTTTCATAATCCCCCTAAGTTTCTAAAATAAGATTGATTAAGACATTGTAAAATATGTCATTAGTCAAATAGCCATTATTTTCATAATCCCCCTAATTTTATAAAATAAGATTAATTAAGACATTACAAGAGAATGTAAATATTCACTTCATCAAGATCAAGAACACTGCTCAAGGGTATATAGAAAATTTTCACATACCATGAAAACTATCTTTGAAATGCATTTATTCTCAATAGATGGTTGGATGAAGGTAACGGGGTGAATCCATGAATACATGTCCCAACTTTTCGTGAAATGTGGCAATACAAACTTTTGATTTTACATATTTAATGGGGGTGAATCCATGCATAGGTGTCCCACTTTTTAGTGATATGTGGTAGTGAAAATTTTAGATTTCACATATTTTTAAAATTGAATCCTTTAAAACTCATATACGTGTTGTGAATTTTGAATTTTAAAAGTGAACAAGTGACTTTTGTTCCCAACACCTAACTCACTGTTCAATGTATAATACATATTGCAATGGTGCATGCTTATTTGTTTCTTATTTTTTTTGGAAAATTATAATTTTTTATTTTATTTTTTGATTTTGACAAATTAATATTTGAATCACATTTTATACACCTTTGTGTCCTCAATTTTTTTTTTTTCACTTGTTAATGTAAAATGAAGAACCAAAAATACCCTTTTGAAGCAGAAACATCCATAGAGTGCACACATTTTCTTAATATTTTTTTGGTTGTGTAGTTTTTAAGATACATATTTTTCTATGAGGCCTTGACTAATGGAGAGGATAAAAATTGAGTAAGTTTTAAATTTTAGAAATAGATAAATATGAAATAAAAAATGACAAAATGATATGTCGTTGGATAGAGAATTCAATGATGAATCTATATGCACTAAGTTCGCCACCTTCCATGGAAGAGATAAAGGGATTTGAACTACTCGAAGTTGTAGTTCCATGAAAACTTGCAAAAATGGGGAAGGATTCTTGTTTTTCAAACCTTTGATCGAGGGCTTCTTACAAAAATGGGGAAGAATTCTTGATTTTCAAGCCCTTGATCGAGGGATTTAAAATACCTCAATCGATCGAGGTATTTTAAAACCTTTGATTGAACTATTTTTGAAATATATAATTGTTTCTGGTTTAAAAAGCTCAAAGGTTTTAAGCCCACCTTCCATGGAAGAGATAAAGGGATTTGAACTACTCGAAGTTGTAGTTCCACGAAAACTTGCAAAAATGGGGAAGGATTCTTGTTTTTCAAACCTTTGATCGAGAGCTTCTTACAAAAATGGGGAAGAATTCTTGATTTTCAAGCCCTTGATCGAGGGATTTAAAATACCTCAATCGATCGAGGTATTTTAAAACCTTTGATTGAACTATTTTTGAAATATATAATTGTTTCTGGTTTAAAAAGCTCAAAGGTTTTAAACCCTCGATTGAGGTTTGAAACCTCAATTGAGGGCTTAGAACCTCCATCATGGTAAAATATCAATTGAGTGTCTACATAAGTCATTTTAGTCCAGTGATAAATTGACTTGCCAAAAAATGAAATTGAAATTTATAGATTCACTCAATACTAAGATTTTAATCAAGTGATAAAGTGATATTCAATCGCTACTTGATATAAAATCTAAATCAATTAGATTTAACTTTATTACAAATATCCTTTGATGTAAAATCTAAATCATTTAAATTTAACTTCATTACAAATAACCTTTCATATATACCATGCAATTTTTTAACCGTTATTCCATTTCTAAAATTCAACACACAAACAAGAATCTCAAACATAAAATTACATGCATAATGTAATCCTCTCTCTGAAATATATATATTTCCCATCTTCAAAAGTTTGTAGAGATTCAAGTCCTTTAGTATATCTATCTACTTTGATAAGTAAACCCATAATGCATAATGTAATCCTCTCTCTGAAATATATATATTTCCCATCTTCAAAAGTTTGTGGAGATTCAAGTCCTTTAGTATATCTATCTACTTTGATAAGTAAACCCATACCTTTAACTTACTCTAATTATAAAAGAGAAACAAGTAAAAGTTGCATAGCAGCTAATCCTTGACAAACTTTAAAATACTAAATGTTTTCTCAGACTGTCAAATGAAAAATAACCGTTAAAACGATTGGGTGGATTGGTCTTAATTTCTACTTTATAGATCCAGTAATGAAAAATCCTTATAATGAAAATTGAAGCATTTGAGATTTGTTTATATTCATTGCTTTGCTGATTTTATTTTTTCTACATGCAAAGTACTTGCAGAACGCCCTTCTTTCAATATTTGGTGGATGTAGGATGTTGTTTTTCGTTTTGGTAGGTGCAGCTTGCAGAAAAACATTCGAGCACTACCCGGGCTTTGCTTGGAAGTCAAGAACCGAATGAGATATGCTCAAAAATATCTTCTGGATGTTGCTCTTGATTTTTGTAGATGGAGAAGGCGTTGGAACTTAAGGCAATGATACTCTTGTATCTTGGGAAATTTAAAGATATAAATTTTGCTTGAAATTCATTATAATTTCCCATTATTTTAATGGCACTTTAAAGAACACTAATGTTGACATGTTTTAAGGTTGACATGTTTTAAGAATTTTAAGTTGCCATGTATATGGAGGCGGAGATTGAATTTCCAAATGAATGTTAGAGAGTACTAATGCCCTTTTGACTTTGACTTAATGAACATGTTGTCCCATATTCTAATCTGCCATGTATATGGAAGAGAGAATGAAATTTTCAACCAAGTAGAGTGTGCGATTGTAGGTTAGCTTTGAGCGGTAGCCATTGTAACGTGGAAGCTTCTCGACAAAAGACCATCTAACACTTCATTCGCCGCACCTCCAACATATCCTTTCCCAGTTGCTTGCAAGTTTCACTTAAAGAATGGTAAAAATCTCTGAACCTTAACAATACTTGCATTGATTTTATTCAATGAGAATGAGATATTAAGTAAAACATCAAGAATTACTTTGCATATAACGTATCTTAAACATCCAGCAGAGACGAAAAACACGCAGACACAAATAAACCTTCCCAATTTCATTCTTATATGAATTTATACAAAATAAATGGAACAAAAATTTAGTTATAGAGTTGGAAATTGACAAAGCTGTTTTTTTTTTTTTTAATTTTAATGTTGTACCTGGTTATCATGTTAGGGTTATGGATCTCACTAAATCATTTTGGTACAAAGTGAAAGAATTAAGTAAACCTTAGTAAAAAGTTTGAAGTTAAAATACAAATCCCCTTACATGTTATTTTTAAAACTAAAACATTTTTTCAATTTCTTATATATATTATCGAAATAAAACTTTATTATAGAACTAATCATCTTCCCTGGCAATAAGATTAATATCACTTGTGCTGATGCTGTGAATCTTCTTGAATAAGCTTAGTATAATTTCAACTATTATTATTCATTATTTTCTTTGACTAGATTCATCCAAAACAAGTCCAATGACCGCACTTGTGACCAAGGTTCTGTTAGCGATAAAAAAAATAATGATATTTTTTGGAGATGTCCTCATTACTGGCTACTTGATTTATCATTCCCCTGGGTATTTCGGCCAGTGTCATACTCCCATTTATCGCTTTTAACTGCATTCCAAAGCATTATCAGTTTTTCCTAAACCCTAATTTTATGCTTATTTATATTTTCAAATGAAAAAATATATTTTTATTATGTGTAAAAAATGCGAAAAAGTGTGTGTTCTAATATCGCTTTTAACTGCATTCCAAAGCATTATCAGTTTTTCCTAAACCCTAATTTTATGCTTATTTATATTTTCAAATGAAAAAATATATTTTTATTATGTGTAAAAAATGCGAAAAAGTGTGTGTTCTAAGTGTAAGCTATATGACATATGCCAAACCTCAAGTCAACATATCAAAGTGCATACTGTGAAGCTACAAGTTGACACATAGCCCCGCGCAAATGCCAAGCTCCATACACACCACTCATCTCATCGACAGAATTATGTATGCACCAGTGCATATAAAGGCTACAAACTTAAAACATCCGGTGCATATTGGATAAAGCATTGAAGTAAATAAATAAAAGAAAACACAGGTGTCGAAGCCGGCAGGTTGCCAAACGCCCGATTTCCAGGCAGATGATTGTGTGCGCAGATGTCCATGGTAAACGTAGTTTGGCTATCAAAGTGTTTGACAGGTAGAAGACACTTGACCATGAGGAAGAGCCACGCAGAGGTATCATCGCCAACAAAAAAAGGAATGAAATATATACTTCTATAAATCAAACAAGTTCCATGAGCTTGAACAAGGTTTGATTTGGGCTTTGATATCGCATACACCATAACAGATTCAGCAGATCCATGCTCGTAATCCCAAAGTTTCAATATGGTAGCCGCCGCTGCAACAATGCTAATATTTTCTTCAAGCTCTCAGTGCAACACACAGAACAAGATCTCGTCATCTGCTTCATCAGGGAAGCCCACAATGCCAGTTAGCTCTCCTGAGCGTGTTGATGTTAAGTCCAAACCCACTGCATACAAGGGACTCCAAGTCAATTGAAATTCCCAAAGAGCTACTAAGATCAATGGCACTAAGGTGAACGGAACAACAGTGGATAGCATGAAGCATAACGTTGGCCTGAAGGAAGCAGCCGAGGAAGAAAGCACTGCTAAGAGCATGATCAATCAACTCCTAGATTGGAGTATGCTTCTGGCAACTATTGCTACCATTATTCTGGCAGCCGAAAAATAGTGGACTAATTTTGATTGGAAGCCAAGGAAAACAGATATGTTTGGTGACGTTTTGGCAGGTTTGTGGAAGACAATCTGGTTTTCCGACAGAACTTTGCCATTGGTTTTCCGACAGAACTTTGCCATTGTTAAATATAATGTAACCTCAACAGTCTGACTGTACACTATCAGCTGTTCTGGCCAGCTGTACTATCATTTCTTGATTTGCTTGAGCCTATTTAGCTCAACTATTTTCCCTTTGCTCATGTACTCTTTTACTTGCATTCCTAATATACTGAATTCTATTTCTGCTCTTTTCTTGCTCTGTATTCTCTACTTCTCACTTTATCATGGTATCAGAGCTTCAGCAGTAAGCCTCTTCACACAGCCTGGAGAGCAACCCGATCCTCAACAACGCAGAGCTTACACTGTGAACGTGAGCATAGGACGCGAGATTCTTCACAAAGCTTGGAGAGAAATCCGTAGTCCGCCATCCGCTCAAAAGATCGTCGTAGAAAACACACACAAGGAAGCAGAGCGCAATATGCTCAAAAGATTGAGGAGTCAGAGCTGCAGAAGGCAGAAAGATTTAAAGATCTCGTGAAATTCTTTCAAATTCGTGAAACATTGCTGCAGAAGGAAGAAACATCTAAAGATCTCATTAAATTCTTTCAAATTCATGAAAGATTGTTGCAAAGGGTAGAAAGATTTGAAGAATTCATGAAAGTCTTTCAATTCGTGAAAGAGTCACGAATTTCCTGCTTCAGGAGAAACTCTTTGTAAGAACAATAAAGAACACGCTAAAGCAGCCAAGAACGAACAGACGCAACCATAAGATCGGTCCTGCTAATAGATCTGAGGCGTTGATTGAGCTCAGAAAGGACGAGGAGCGCGCAGAAAAGGAAGAAGATTTTCAGCCTTCAGATTTAGAGCATAGGACCGATAGCCGTCGGATCCGTGAGAAAGTGCACGAGGTTTAGTCCTCTGGAGTGCACAAGAGAAAAGCTGATTCGAGAAATTCCGACATCGCGGGGTCGAATTTCGGCATTTCGGAGTTCGGGAGCCGGAGTGTCAAAGGATTGAGGAGTCGCTGCATCGCGAACTCCTGATTCGCGAAGTCCCAAAGAGATCAAGACCGTCCATCTGTAGAGGACACGTGTTAAGAAATATGGAGGCCCATCAGGGTTTCGGATACCGGGAACTCGAGGAGGAAGAGTCGTGAGACGTAAAGTCCCGACCCCCGAAAAAGCGAAAGCATCGGGACCGTTCATCGTTGCAAGGACGCGTGGCAGAGATCCGAAAACCATCGAGATTTTAGATACCGGAAAGTTGGAGGACCAAGAATTGGTCACAGTGGAATCGCAAAATCCCGAGTTCCGAAACCCTGAAAGATAGACTGCGGTCGCGGGGAGCTATTGGTACTTCGGCTACTGGGAAAGCAAAAGGGTAAGAGTTATGGACTTTTGACCCACGAAGTCCCGAAAGGATAGTGCGCCGTCCATTTTGGAGGATAGGTGTCGAAGATCTAGATCTACTGGGAATTCAGGTACCAGGAGATCAAGGACACAAGAGTCGCGAGACAATAAGTCCCGACTCCCGAAATCGCGAAAGAAGAAGTCGCGATTGAACGAGCATGAGAGATTTTCGGCATTTCGCACACCAGGAGTCCGAAGGACCCAGGATTGTTACAGCGAAACTCCCAAAGTCTTGAATCCCGAAATCCTGAAAAGGCGTGCGAGAGGAACAGGCGCCAAGATATTTTGAATTTCGGCACATTGAGGGACAGAGAATCGGCGGAGTGCTTGCATCGCAATTCCCCGAATCGCGAAAATCTGGTAGCGCTTGAACGATTAGGCGCGTGGTCACCGGTCGTGGTCACATAGATAGAGGCTAAGGGCCAATACAAGGGTTGCTAACCTTCTTTTTGTGTTTCGACGACCGGGAGCTGGGGAGACAAGAAATTGAAGGACTCGTATACAGGAGTCCTGAACTCCCGAAGTGCGAAAGGTCGAAGTCGCGAAGTTGAGACTCGCGAAATCTTGAATCATGAAGTTTCGAAGTCACTGCAAGAAATTACTTTACGCGCAGGAAACAAGTAAATACGAAATTTTCTAACAATCTTTTTTCTGTTTTGGTAAAATTCTTTAAAGATGGCCACGTCTAGCAATTTAGGACCAACTCAAGGTTCGATTCTTCTTGGAAAGAATTATGAGTTTTGGTCTCTTCGAATGAGATCCTTCTTACAAGCACAAGAGTGCTGGGATCCAGTGGATCTTGGATATGTGGAACCAGATCCAACAGACCTGTCCGCCATGACAAACCAACAGAGAATTTCTTAGGCAACACAGAGGAACAAAGAGAATAAATCCAAATTTTGGATTCAAAATTCAGTGGATGATTCGATTTTCTCAAAAATCATAGGCGCTAGTACTTTAAAACAGGCCTGGGACATTCTTAAATCAGCCTACCAAGGAAATGACAGGGTCAAAACAGTTAAACTGTAAACCTTGAGGACGCAATTCGAGACTTTAAGAATGATCGAGTCTGAAAATGTGGATCAATTTATGACCAAAGTCATGGGAATCGTGAACCAGATCAAATTGACTGGTGAAGCCATCCCTGATTAATGCATTGTTGAGAAAGTCCTCAGAAGTTTACCAAAGAAATTCGAAATGGTTGTTACAACAATCCTTGAATCCAAGGATCTGTCACGTTTTTCAACAGATGAACTAATTGGTTCCCTGGTGGCACATGAGACCAGATTGCACCTCACAGACGAGTCAATCGCCAATGCCTTCAAAACTCAATTCTCCTTCAGTAGAGGGAGAGGCAGAGGTCACCAAGGACGAGGGAGCACTACAAGTAACCAACAATGAAGTGGAGGTAACAGACAACAGGACCATAATCAAAATTTCCAAGGTCACAGACAACAACACCAAAATAAGAATTTCCAGCCTCAAAGAGGCAGAGGGAGAAGATCAAATGACAAATCAAGCATACAATGCTATTACTACAAAAAGTATGGGCACTATAAATTTGAATGCAGGAAGAAGCAAGCATATCAACTATCAGGCAGAGCACATATGTCAAATCATACGGGAGAAACCTGAGGAGGTATGTTTCTCTCATGCCACAAGACTGAAGAACACCCTAAAGATCTCTGGTTGTTGGATAATGGATGAAACAATCACATGACAGGTAACAAAGATTTACTTTCATGCATTAATTCTTCAATCTCATCTGATATTACACTTGGAAATGATTCCTTAGTCAAAGTTCAAGGAAAAGGAACTGTACCTATTCTTACTAAACAAAATGTAAAGAAAGACATAAACAATGTTTATCATGTTCCAGATCTAAAACATAATCTGCTAAGTGCAGGACAACTCATTGAACATGGTTTTAGGTACTTTTTGAGGGATCATCTTGCAGGATATATGATAAAACTGTTGGATTACTGAGAGGGGGGGGTGAATCAGTAATAACGTAATTATAATCCTTTTTCTTCAAATGTTATATCAATGTAGAATTATTATCCAATAATGAACAATAATAAATAAACAATCACACACATACACAGTACACCAGTGTTTTATGTGGAAACCCAAATCGGGAGAAAACCACATAATGTTTTTTCTTATATGTCTTTAAGAATTGAATTCATTGGAAGCACCAACTTCCTCTGTTTTCCAGCTGCAACTGGAAGGAGGCTCCAACCCCCTAGTTTCTCAGGCTACAACCTGAGGGAAGCTCCAACTCCCCAAATCTCTGGCTACAACCAGAAGGAGGCTACAACCCCCAATGTTCTCCGGCTACAACTGGAAAGTGGCTACAACCACCTGTCCTTGCCCCGTCCTGCCACCCTGAAGTAGAAGTAGAAT
>ML785293.1:212334-229167 GCA_009831015.1 Picea engelmannii | reverse complement strand
GATTACTTTGACCTTTTGGGGCTTTTAGATGACATATGAGGGTCCTCCAACTTTGTAAGGCCATAACTCTCAAACCGTGAGGAGTTATGTGACATTCTACATACCACCAGAAATGGCATGACATGTACTATCCATATAGAATAATACTATCTGAAAATATATCATAACTCATATCGTTACCCATCAAACAAACTTGGGTCCATTACCCAAACCTGGGGTCTCCAACTTCTCATGGCCATAACTCACTAATCGTGAGGAATTATGTGACGTTCTACATACCACCGAAAATGACATGAAAATAAATATCCATCTAGGATATTTTCCCTGACAAATTCACTTTCCTTCATCTCATTATTCCACAACTAAGCATGGGTTCTCTTACTCCACAAAGCGTCTTCCTGTGAGGGCTTTCACCATAAGGGGACCACTTTGGAGTTCATCCATATTTACTTCTTATCAACCATGACAAAAAAATAATGAGTCATATTTACATCAAACACTATTGGTTCCATTACCCAAACCTTTGTGCTACGGGTCTTTCTTCAAGGGTTGACATCAATGACAACCAACCTTAATCAACAAAAACCCCCAACAGAAAATTGATTTTTGAAATCCACATGACACAGAATAGGATGTTTCCCCTGACCCCTAGAACTGCAAATCTGATCCAAACATATGCACAAAGTGCATCCAACCCTAATGAAACTATGGTTTGGCATACAATATTTGGACATCTACCCTTTCAGAGTCTAAGTCTTCTACAGAAGCACTCCATGGTCAAAGGTCTCCCTATCTTCAAAGAGCAAAATTCCCCATGTGAGTCTTACATACTTGGAAAACATAAGAGAACTAGTTTTCCACAGTCCTCCACTCAAGCCAAACAACATCTCGAACTTGTTCACACTGACCTATGTGGACCAATGCAAATAGAGTCAATAGGTGGTAGCTTTTATTTTCTAACGTTTATTGATGACTTCTATCTTATGAAATTGGTGCAGACAAAACAACTTCTATTGAAACCTTGATGAACCATCTTCAGGAAACTACCCTTAATCATGTTTGGCTTTCTGGGCTAGCCGAGGATGGATTCGGTGCTACTCTTGAGATGAGCTGGAGAAATCTCCTATAGTTCGTGGCTCGCATAGAGATATTTGAATGATAGTCATAATCATGAAGGTTACATCAACCACCGCATATTCATAACATTCCAAACCAAAGTGTACAACCACAAGTTCAATGATCACAAGTGCAACAATTGCCACAACAACAAACACAAATAAAGCCACAATCTCTTTCTCAACAACCACATTTTCAACAACGGGCTTAGTTGCGCCCTAATATTTATCAAGGCCAAACTCATGGAGTTTCTCCTGAAGCATTTTCTTATCAGGGGGTCACGTCTGGTATTTCATCTGAACCTTCAATGTATAATTATGGAATCCCTTCTCAGACTATCCAACCATCTTCACAAGGGCCGCTTCATACACAGACATTATATCCACAGCTTAGTCAAGGTGGATCTCAAACAAGTGATAATAGCAATGCTAGATCTAGTCAAGTGCCACCCCCACCTATTCATTCAATGCATGGTTTTTTCAACCTATAATTTGCCTCCCATACCTCTTACTAATCCATATGGAACATTATGAATGGCTATGAGTTGAAAAGTGGATATCTGAAGCTTGGTGGTACAACTTTTAGAAATGGTTACAGCAGGTTGCAGTAGAGCATGAGGAAATTGTAGCAGAGCCAGATCTTCAAGGAGTAGTCCCAGCTGGAGAACAGATGACAGAGTCTGCAGACTTGCCTTCACCTACACCTAACAAAGAGTAGGAGCTGCAAGATGATGAGGCATCAACCAACAAGCCAAAATTTTCAAAAATCAATCAACTGCTAAGCTGAAAGATGATGAGGCATCAACCAACAAGCCCAAATTGTCAAAAATCAATCAACTGCTAAGACAAGTTTATGATCTTGAACTCCTTGATAGAGAAGTTAGGACTAGTAATCAAACTTTGACAGAAAAGGATATTGAATTGTATGATTCTCACCAAAAGATTACTAAACAATATGCTAAGCTGGAGGAAAGGAACCAAATGTTGATGCTAGGTTGTACAGGAAGATCAGGCTGCTAAGAATCAAAATGAGGCCTCCAAAACCTAAGGCACATATTGCTCTGGAAACCCTAGCAGAAGCAGCCATTAATCTTGTTGATAATCCAGGGGCATATATCAACTCTGCTGTGAACCCAGACTCTACTCAGGTTGCAGAAGCCTCAAATGAGTAGAAGTGAAGATCAAAAGATGGAAGGAAATACATTTTTGCAATTTTGAAAGCCAGTTTCAAAACAGAGCTTTCGGTGGCTTAGGCAGGCTTTCACAACTTTTTTTAGCCACCAAAAGCAGAGCTTTCGGTGGCTTACATGTTAAGATTTCTGGCTCTTTAGCCATTGAAAGTGCAGAGAAGGGAAGAAAGCCACTCTTTTGGCACAGATCTAAGTTTTGTTGTTCCAGTTGGCACAAGAAAGGTTCCTAAGTGATGATCATAATTTAGAGCATCCATTTTATTACTCTGTTTCAGTTTTGGAGGTGTCAGCATCATGAGGAAGATAAAACTTCTTATCTATTTTTGTCAAAAGATGACTTGTTTACCAAGGTGGAATTTTCGACCTCATCCATCAACATCTGAAGATCACTACAATTGTCGAAGACTATGAAGACTTTCAAGATAAGGGTTTGACCCCTTAAATAGGATCTTTTCCTATTTTTGTGAATCTAGTTTTGACTTTCTATTTTGGGTAAATTTGATCCAGTTTCTCAGTATCTGAAACTGCTTGTAAAGGCCATAAAGCTTATCAAATTTATAGACTGAGGTTCGAGTCTGGAGAAAAATGATACTACTTCTGTAATAGACTTTTCTCATATATAATACAGAAGCACATGTTCCTTTCATTATTACTATCAGATTACCATCTCTTTTCTTTTCTATACTTTGATTCAAGTTTGTCTTAACTGCTATTGACTGTTATCTCATTTTGTTAGTTCATAAGCTTGATTTAATAGTAATCTACACTATCCTTATTCAACCCATCACCCATCTGATCTGGTTGATAAGTATAGAATTCTTCACCCACAGTTCAGTCACTTATCTGATATTTAATTCTTGAAAGCCTTGTCTCATCTGGTTATGTATTTGACTGTCTTGAGAGTAAGTCAGTTATCTAGTATCCCATTTGATCCAATAAACATATAAAACCAAACACATTTTAAGTTACTAGGCTTCTTCAAGCTACAACTTGAGAAGCACTCCTAGAGAGATAACAAATTGGCGTCGTTGTCGGGGATAGGAGATTGAAGCTTAGCTTCCTTGGGAGATGACAAGATCCAGCTTTGATGATAGACATAGTCAGGACATATTTTCGGTTGTAATCATCTATCTGGCGACTCCATGAAGGACAAATTCAGTGGCGACTCCATTGTTCTGAAATTTGTCGGCGACTCCACTGGTATGAAATGAACAAGATCTTAGCTAAGAGATATGCTTTCTGTGATTTTTAAAAAATCGTTGGTTTTCCTAATCCAGTGCCTAGTAGAGATGAATGGGAAAATAGTATTCCCATATTTCAAGGAGAAGATTGAGAAATACCAGCTGAACATTTGTTGGATTTTCACGATTGCATGCATCGGTTGCAAATTGTGCATGAGGATGTTTAAATCGGGCTCTTCGGGTTTTCATTAGAGGGAATTGCTCCTGATTGGTATCGGTCTCTTCCTCTTTCAAGTGTCATCTCTTTGGCAGATTTTCATGCTGCTTTTCATGTGTTTTGTAAAGAAAAATTTTCAGATGATTTTTTCTATCCCGAGTGTTGCCATGAATTCAATCTTTTGAATAAAGAATTAGACATTCATGAAGAGTATGTTGCTATAGAAAATACCCTTCATTATGATCGAGAGATTGGTGATCCACATTATGATAACTGTAGTGATGCTTTTGGAATTGTACCAAATGCATCTATTGTTTTAGGCTGTCATGAAGATCAGATTGTCCCCTCTAAAAACTTAAAAAAAGATGAGCAGATTTTTACATCAACATGTGATAGATTTGAATCTACAACAGATACTAAGGGTAGCCCTCAATTTTCAGATTTGCAGACTAAGGAAAGTGGTAGTAACCACGAGGAACAAGATTTTTAGGGACTACATAATCTCCAGCTAGAGCATCAGGAGGATCCTTCTTCTACTTATGAATATGTTGTTTCAAATTATGATAAGGAACAAGGTGATATTTTTCCAAATCTGTTTCAAGATTTTATTGTTGATACTCCTATACAAGAAGCTTCATCTCTGTCATTAGGATCTTATCTTGATGCTCCTATATTCAACCAATACAATGATGAGGAAGAATATTTTGAGATTTTTGAAGGCTTGTTGTCTACCGTAATTTCATTTAGTTCTACTTTTCAGGAGAGAGATGATCATAAATGTGTGCATGCTATGGTTGATGCTAGTTATGAATCTATTGATCAAAATTGCAGTGAAGATAAAAAACATACCTTTTCTTTTCTTTCACAATGTCAGTTGTGATAGGCCAGTGTATCATCATGATGAATTCAAATTGCAGAGATATGGTGAAGAGGAGTAGAAAGGTTCATATCAACAATTGAGCTTGCATTTTCCTCTGACAGAGGGAGAACAATTCACATTCAACATCGATATCAGTGAGGGCAGCCAACATCACTTCAATTTTCAGTTGAAACAATATCATGAAGAGGTATTTCTTTGCGACATTTATGACCCTATTATCGATTATTTGGAATCTATGAGTAGCTTGAATGTCAAAACATTTTTGTCAGACAAAGATTGTTTTTGTTATCAACTATATTTCTGCATGATATGGCTCCCATTATTTTTTGAGTTAAGATCAAGAATAGGTTCAGTAAATAAGTTTCTGACATGGCTTCATTGGAAGCATGAGCTTACTTGATTAACAAGTAGTACAATGGGTTAGTGTAAGAGTAGGCAACATAATAAGCTCTTCATATGAGCAAGTAGATCATGTTCAGTTGTTGATTTCTTGAATAAGCGGAACATGCTACAATTTTTGCAGGGGATCAATTGCACATGCCAAGTGACTCCATAGCCCAATACTAAAGGCACAAGGTCTACTAGGTTCTTGGAAACCTCGTTGGGAGGTATCCATCCTAGTTGGAGCCAGATGTTAGCGATAAAAAAATAATGGTATTTTTTTGGAGATGTCCTCATTACTCGCTACTTGATTTATCGTTCCCCTTGGTATTTCAGCTAGTGTCATACTGCCATTTATCGCTTTTACCTGCATTCCAAAGCATTGTCAGTTTTTCCTAAACCCTAGTTTTATGCTTATTTATATTTTCAAAGGAAAAAATATATTTTTATTATGTGTAAAAAATGCGTTTTATGCTTATTTATATTTACAAATGAAAAAATATATTTTTATTATGTGTAAAAAATGCTAAAAAGTGTGTGTTCTAAGTGTAAGCTATATGACATATGCCAAACCTCAAGTCAACATATCAAAGTGCATACTGTGAAGCTACAAGCTATAGCCACAAGTTGACACATAGCCCAACGCAAATGCCAAGCTCCATACACACCACTCACCTCATCGACTGAATTATGTATGCACCAGTGCATATAAAGGCTATAAACTTAAAACATCCGGTGCATATTGGATAAATCATTGAAGTAAATAAATAAAAGAAAACGTAGGTGTCGAAGCCGACAAGTTTCCAAATGCCCGATTTCCAGGCAGATGATTGTGTGCACAGATGTCCATGGTAAATGTAGTTTGGCTATCAAAGTGTTTGACAGGTAGAAGACACTTGACCATGAGGAAGAGCCACGTAGAGGTATCATTGCCAGTAAGAAAAGGAATGAAATATATAGTTCTATAAATCAAACAAGTTCCATGAGCTTGAACAAGGTCTGATTTGGGCTTTGATATCGCATACACCATAACAGATTCAACAGATCCATGCTCGTAATCCCAAGGTTTCAAGATGGTAGCCGCCGCTGCAACAATGCTAATGTTTTCTTCAAGCTCTCAGTGCAACACTATTATCGGACAAATCGGTAGGTGTGGACACTAATAGATCTCCCTAGATCCACCTGGATCTAGAACAAAACACACCAGAACATGACGCTTTCCTTAAGTTTTAAATATTGAATTTACTAACTAAAGAGAGACAGGTGACATACCGTTTAAATGTCGCTTCCTCTCGCCATCACCATCCTAGTTCCATTACAACACTCATACAATGATGAACTTGCAAAAGAACACAACCAACCAAAGTGACAGTAATAGCATAAACTCAATATAAACCTATGTATGTGATCAAGGAATCATACAATAAAACACAACAAGCTTTATATGAAAGAATCATATTATTGTATCATATTAAATGTGAAAGAGAGATTACAACCATGGCCTTGATGTCGTAAGGTCCCTTCCAACTGTCCTTCATTCCCCACACACTTCTTGCTCCAAGGATTCTGAGAGCATGGATCTGATAACTACTCACAATCTACCTTGACAAAGTAAATCTCAAAGCCACTCCAACCAAGCTAATAATTCCAAGCCAACCAAAGCTAACTTTCTCCATGAGAGCTCCTCTCCTTTTATAAGTTGAGGAGGATAAGGTGAAGAGGTTAGGATGATCCCACTAAATCATGAAAGTGAGTAAGATCCAAACCATTCGGATGCCACCTCACCATGGAAGTTTCTCCTTCTCGAAGATTCGAGAAAACGCTCGTTTTTCCCACATGTAGGCATTATCGCACCCTGCCTATAGAGCAACCTACGAACCTCTCGCACCCCAGCTATGGTACAACCTACGAGAATTAGGCATTCTCGCACCCTGCCTATATAGCAACTGCAAACTTCCTTTTTAATAAGGTTTTTACAAAGGAAAATGAAACTTCTTTTCTTAGGAAAAGTTCTTCTCCCTTCTCTCCTCAGGAACTTAGGCCACTGACCCCTCTGAAGGCAAAAAATAGGTTTATATCATTAACGGTCATAGGGATGGCAAAAATAATGTGTAACAAACACACAGAACAAGATCTTGTCATTTGCTTCATCAGGGAAGCCCACAATGCCAGTTAGCTCTCCTGAGCGTGTTGATGTTAAGTCCAAACCCACTGCATACAAGGGACTCCAAGTCAATTGAAATTCCCAAGGAGCTACTAAGATCAATGGCACTAAGGTGAACAGAACAACAGTGGATTTCATGAAGCATAACGTTGGCCTAAAGGAAGCAGTTGAGGAAGAAAGCACTACTAAGAGCATGATCAATCAGCTCCCAGATTGGAGTATGCTTCTCGCAACTATTGCTACCATTATTCTGGCAGTCGAAAAGAAGTGGACTAATTTTGATTGGAAGCCAAGGAAAATAGATATGTTTGGTGACATTTTCAGGCTAGGCAGGTTTGTGGAAGACAATCTGGTTTTCCGACAGAACTTCGCCATAAGATCTTACCAAATTGGTGCAGACAAAATGGCTTCTATTGAAACCTTGATGAACCATCTTCAGGAAACTGCCCTTAATCAAGTTTGGACTTCTGGGCTAGCCGGGGATGGATTCGGTGCTACTCTTGAGATGAGTCGGAGAAATCTCCTATGGGTCGTGGCTCACATAGAGATATTTGAATGATAGTCATAATCATGAAGGTTACATCAACCACCACATATTCATAACATTCCAAACCAAAGTGTACAACCACAGGTTCAATGATCGCAAGTGCAACAATTGACACATCAACAAACACAAATATAGCCATAGTCTCTTTCTCAACAGCCGCATTTTCAACAACAGACTCAGTTGCACCCTAATATTTATCAAGGCCAAACTCATGGAGTTTCTCCTGAAGCATTTTCTTATCAGGGGGTCATGTCTGGTATTTCATCTGAACCTTCAATGTATAATTATGGAAGCCCTTCTCAGACTATCCAGCCATCTTCGCAAGGGCCTCTTCATACACAGACATTACGTCCACAACTTAGTCAAGGTGGATCTCAAACAAGTGATAATAGTAGTGTTAGTTCTAGTCAAGTGCCACCCCCACCTATTCATCCAATGCATGGATTTTTCAACCTATAATTTGCCTCCCAGACCTCTTACTAATCCATATGGAACATTATAAATGGATATGACTTGACAAGTGGATATCTAAAGCTTGGTGGTACAAATTTTGGAAATGGTTACATCAGGTTGCAACAGAGCATGAGGAAACTGTAGCAGAGCCATATCTTCAAGGAGCAGTCCAAGATGGAGAACAGATGACAAAGTATGTAGACTTGCCTTCACCTACACCTAAGGAAGAGCAGGAGTTGCAAGATGATGAGGCATCAACCAACAAGCCCAAATTGTCAAAAATCAATCAACTGCTAAGACAAGTTTATGATCTTGAATTCCTTGATAGAGAAGTTAGGACTAGTAATCAAACTTTGACAGAAAGGGATATTGAATTGTATGATTCTCACCAAAATCTTACTAAACAATATGCTAAGCTAGAGAAAAGGAACCAAATGTTGATGCTAGGTTGTACAGGAAGATCAGGCCGCTAAGAATCAAAATGAGGCCTCCAAGAATCAAAATGAGGCCTCCAAGAACTAAGGTACATATTGCTCTAGAAACCCTAGCATAAGCAACCATTAATCTTGTTGATAATTCAGGGGCAGATATCAACTCTGTTGAGAATCCAGACTCTGCTCAGGCTGCAAAAGCCTCAAAGGAGCAGAAGTGAAGATCAAAATATGGAAGGAAATACATTTTTGCAATTTTGAAAGCCAATTTCAAAACAAAGCTTTCGGTGGATTAGGCAGGCTTTCACAATTGTTTTTAGCCACTGAAAGAAGAGCTTTCAGTGGCTTATATGTTAAGATTTCCGGCTCTTTAGCCACTGAAAGCACAGAGAAGGGAATAAATCCACTCTTTTTGCATAGATCTAAGTTTTGTTGTTCCAGTTGGCACGAGAAAGGTTCCTAAGTGATGATCATAATTTAGAGCATCAGTTTTATTGCTCTATTTCAGTTTTGGAGGTGTCAGCAGCGTGAGGAAGATAAAACTTCTTATCTATTTTTGGCAAAAGATGACTTGTTTGACAAGGTGGCATTTTCAAACTCATCCATCAACGTCTGAAGATCACTACAACTCTCGAAGACTATGAAGACTTTCAAGATAAGGGTTTGACCCCTTAAATAGGATTTTTTTCTATTTTTGTGAATCTAGTTTTGACTTTCTATTTTGGGTAAATTTGATCCAGTTTCTCAGTATCTGAAACTGCTTGTAAAGGATATAAAGCCTATCAACTTTATAGACTGAGGGTCGAGTCTGGAGAAAAACGATACTACTTCTGTAATAGAATTTTCTCATATATAATACAGAAGCACATGTTCCTTTCATTATTACCGTCAGATTACCATCTCTTTTCTTTTCTATACTTTGAGTCAAGTTTGTCTTAATTGCTAATAACTGTTATCTCATTTTTTCAGTTCATAAGCTTGATTTAATAGTAATCTACACTATCCTTATTCAACCCATCACCCATCTGATCTGGTTGATAAGTATAGAATTCTTCACCCACAGTTCAGTCACTTATATGATATTTAATTCTTCAAAGCCTTGTCTCATCTGGTTATGTATTTGATTGTCTTGAGAGTAAGTCAGTTATCTAGTATCCCATTTGATCCAATAAACATATAAAACCAAACACATTTTAAGTTACCAGGCTTCGTCAAGCTACAACCTGAGAAGGACTCCTGGAGAGATAACAGGTTCCATCTTTGTTTTCTCTTCGCCATTGTTGTTGGTCTTGTGGTTGGATCAAGTCTCAAGAGAGAAATTTCAAGTAGTGCTTCACATGTTCCTTATCGATATTATGAAATTCGTGATGCAGTTCCTGATGATCTAAATAAAGCACCACAAATAGAAGCAAAGGTGGCAGAAGTCAAGCCAGATGCATTAGAGGCAAACTACAATTTTCTCTAGGTTCTACAACCAACTCAGGTAAGCATACATTATTTTTTTCCATGCATAATGCTTTGAGATATCCCGTTTTACTTCATTTCAAGATACTCTATAATGGAAACAACATTTACAATCTATGGGGATTGAAACGTTCTCCGAACCCGATGATTTCACACATAAGATGTGGAACAAAGCAAAATGTAGGAATAATGTATGGGTGCATTACCCTCGCAGAAGTAATGATATGACAAATTGTGATTCCCAGGAACATGAAAAAATAGATGAATTGTTGGAATTGTTTCCTTTACATTGCGACGGTAACCTCAGGTCCAAGTGTAACAATAGTTTTTAGGGTCACAAAGAAACCAAAAATATCAGGTGGGAAAGTGGTGAATGGTTGTCATTAAAGTTTGTACCTTAGACATACCAAATTGCATACTATCGTTGAATCTACAATGGTTTAGATTTGCAAGTAGAGATGACTTGGTTCAAATTCGTAACGGTTCCCTCATTAATATTTTTCTATGCTTATTTGCCAAATGTGGAGTTTCATCGTTTTCAAAAGGGTTATTAGAGGGGGCATTTTGTTGTTGTTGTTCCTCATTCTCCTATTGCAATGTCTAAATTTCGCTAGCATATATTCAGGTTTGGGGAAAGTTATGAATTGGCTTGCATGATGATGTTACCTTAGGACCACATCGATAACTATGATTTGCAAAACTTTGAAACAACTTTCTTAATATGTTTACAATTGAGCCAAAAAGTTTTGTTTTCTTTACATTTTATTCTAAGAAACTTCATTTGTGAGCTTCTCCTATGAATTTGATTGAACATGACAATTATTCTGTTATATAGGAACATATTCATAAATTGCAAAAAGAGGCTTAGTTTCTAAGAAAGTGGAGCTTTATTCCAGTCGAAGCATCATAATTATTTGAGACTGGAGATGTTACCCTCTTTTGCACTAAATATGGATCCTTGCTTATGACACACACATTGATTCTGGTGAGTTTTGTGGTTTTTGAACTTGTTTTAAATCAATATGGTGTTTAATAGACTTTTAGTTTAAAACTGAATTATTATTATGATGTTGTGTAGTCAAGTAGATCAGATGTTTTCCAAGCAATGCTAGAAGAAGTAGATATTAAAGAAAAAGAAACAAAATAAGTGGAAATTCATGAAACTGGAAGATAAGTCGTGAAATCTTTTTTGAAGTTTTTGTACATTGCCCAAGTTAGTGATGAAGAAATGCATGTCCATTACAAGGAACTTGTTCAGGTTGCCCATTTCTACCAAGTAGAAATTCTTGTCTGGAGGTTGAATACTTTCCTCTCCCGACAATCCATAGATAAGGATGCATTTACTGAAATTGTAAAGATAGCCTACTTATATGATTTGAATAAAACTAAAAATGTTGCTCACAGTTTTTAACATAGTAACCAACTTAATGAGAACTCTACAGAGTTCTCGTTTTTTGGGGGTCACATTTTTTACCCCATTTTTAAAAATGGTGCTACCGATAACACCCCCCTCCCTTTTTAGGTGGTTTTTCAATATTTAAAAATTTTCGATCCACAATGTTTCCACATTAGTTTTTTAAATGCTTATTTTTCATCTATTTTCAAACTTTTCTATTTTATTTTTTAAATTCAATGTTGTTTTTAATCAATTTTCCATGCTTCATTCATTCTTAAAATTATTTTTAACAATTTACTTTTTTTGAATTACAAATTTTCATATAATTGTGTCTCCTTAATTAATTTATTGTTCCATACTTTTAAAATATAGTGGAAAACATAATTTTTAACACATTGTTTACCTTACTTCAATACATAGAAACCTATACATTTTGGTACCTATTCGTTTAAAATAACATGTGAATAAAACATTTTTATGGACATAATTGAACAAAAAAAAGTAAAAAATTTATAAAAAAATTAACATTTTTTATCCATATTTTTATACATTTGAAGTAAAAAAATGACAACATTTAATAAAATTTTCCCTAGTATAGAGATTCACATACAAATAAAAGGAAAAATAAAACAATAAAAAGATTCATCATAAAACAATAATAGATACATATTTATTCTTATTTTAAAATTTTAAAGTCAAAACATTATAGGTATAGCTCATCAAAAATTTGCAAAATTGAGCATAGTCTTCAAGGGCATCTTAAAACTAATCAACAATATCATATATCCCAAATTCATCATTCTCAACAGACACATTATCATCTTCTTCAACATCATTTTGTTCTTCCATTGTGTCATTTTGCTCTTCCATTGGGTCTTTGATATCTGCAAGTTCTCCAAAGTGATCTTTTCCAATCATTCCTCCTAATGGTACTTGAGGTTCCTTTGACATTTTTTCCACCTTTGATTCACTAAAATCTCCTTTCCTCAAGCCATCTTCTTGCATTTTATCTGGAAGAGCTAGAATAACTTTAATTCTTTGTTGAATAAAACTAGGTCACTTTCAATGGCTATGCAATTTCTTCCTTTCTATAAGGAACACGCTAATGTTGTATCTAATCAACAAATACAAAATAAATAATGAAGTTAAATACTGTAAAAAGACATTAATTAAAAATAATATAAGATTGAAGTATGATTTCATAAATGTTAGATCATAATTCTTACTTGAACCCGAGAACAAATCCAAAACTCAATTTCCTTCATTTGAAAATGTATCTATAAGATAATTAATTAATGCTTGTAGTTTTTGATAAATGTTAACCATCTCTCCTTTCAAATCATTTTCCTCATATGTTAGCTTTCTAACCACAACATTGTATACCAATAAACTACTAGGAATCTCTCCATCCTTTACAATGACAATAATAGAATTATAATAATCATCTTTTGTCCAGATTGCATATGTATACTCTCAAAATCAAGTTTAAATGGTTCTCTATTGGAGCACTAAATATTAGGCTTGTGCCTGTAACATAAATAAGTGCAAATTCAATTAACTTGTGAATTAATAAAATTGTTTTCTAATCTTAATTGCTAAACATACACTTTCAATATCTTACCAAATAAACTGCATCCTTATCTTTTATTTCCCCTTGAAGCTTGATTGTACTAATCCTTGTTGTGTGTTTGAATGAAATGCCAAAAATATCCAAAATGGTGATGTTGTAACTTCCGTAAATACCATAACCACTTTATTGAAAGGTTGGTAAGTATTGTTGGATTACTGAGAGGGGGGGTGAATCAGTAATAGAGCAATTTAATCATTTTTAACCATAAAATGCAAGTGTTATATCAATGTAGCATTATCATCCAATAGTCGTAGAGTAAATAAACAATAAACAAATGATCAATCATACACATACACAGTACACCAATGTTTTTACATGGAAACCTAAAGGGAGAATACCACATAATGTTTTTTCTTATATGTCTTTAAGAATTACATTCATTGGAAGCACCAACTTCCTTTGTTTTTTAGCTGCAACTGGAAGGAGGCTCCAACCCCCTAGTTTCTCACGCTACAACCTGAGGGAAGCTCCAACTCCCCAATTCTCTGGATACAACCAGAAGGAGGATGCAACCCCCTATGTTCTCCGGCTACAACCAAAAGGTGGCTACAACCACTTGTCCTTGCCCCGTCCAACCGCCCTGAAATATAAGTAGAATGACAAAATCACTGTCACACTATCATTGTGAGATATAGTTATACCAAACAACCTGCACCAAACAACCTGTAACAAACTGTATCAATAACTTGTGCCAACATGTACCTCAACTTATACCATAAACAAGTGCATCAACCATGCATCAAACCTGTACAAATAACTTGTCACAATAACCTGTCCAAACAACCTATCAAAACAACCTATCTCATCAATTTTATCAACCAAATCTCACCAAGATAAATCACCAAGACAACTCTCAACCATATGCACAATATCACCAAGATGTGCATCAACCAAGCATAACACAACAACTCATAATCATCACCAAGATCAATATGTGCTTCTAATAATATACCAAGACCAATATGCTACATCATCCATAAACCATGTGTCAACAATACTAATAACAAGTTCCTCCAACCATGTTCTAAGTATGTACCAATCATGCATCAACTACTCATCAACTATGACTCATCAAGATTGTAGTGTCCCCAAGGCTGAGCCCTGATGTAAACCATGATCTGAAAGAGATTGTAAATATGTGTTATAGGTTGGTGAGCCAAGTTTTGCATAAGCCGGTAGGCATATGTATTTGATTAGGCCAGAGAGCCTAAGGGTAGAAGGTCACGGGCCTGGATTTTGTATCTGTATGTATGCAACATTTCAATAAAATATAAAAAAAACGCCAGGTGCAGACCGACCACGATGAAAGAGTGATGGGGGACTGAGCGTCCATAGAGTGGGCAAGGGATTAAGGGCTGGAAGGTGGGATTAAGGGGTTGGGTGTTGAACCTAGGGGCTAAGCCTAGGGGGCTTAGGCCTAGAATAATATTTTAATATTATTTCCAAAAAGAGCCATGTGCATATTATTTTACCCTAAGTTCTTTGGAAGGACGAGTGACTTCCAAATGTGAAGGAACGAGCTTCATGGGTGACAAGTGTCAACCCATGTGCATGCAGTTAAAACTGTCGAAGCAAGCCGTGTTGGGGGTTCCGCTCCCATTCCCGTCAACTGCTGCGTAGGTTCCTCCTCGATTCGACCAGACTGTCTAAGCGTGAATGGGTCGAACCTTTGCATAGATACCCTCGTGCATCTTCTGAAACGTACACCCCTTGAACCGGAAGCTTGTGTAGACTTTGGGAAAAAGTTTGTGTTTGTTCCGGAAAGCTGTTTCATCCTCCAAACCGAAAAAAGGCCTGTGTCATTCTGAGATAGCCCGTACATTCTGTTCTGAACCATCAAGCCTGTGAGTGGAAATCTCTGTACACCTTGTGAAATCTCGAAACCAAAACCGTGAGTCTATTTCGTGATTGTTGAGCCTGTTTGGGAAGCCCGTGTCTGTTTTCCCAGTTGGATGTTGTGGCCACGCCGTGCTGGACTGCGCGTGGCTTACTGGCCAGTGTGAATTCATGCTTAGCCTATGTGTAACCTCTCTCCAGGTGAGGGAGGTGATTGTGGTTTGAAGAGGCAGGTTGTCAGGCCTTCGAGCAACTCTTTCCAGGTGAAAGAGTTTGCTGGGAAGTGTCTTCTTCCAGAGAGTGTCCAGCACCAGCTACAGGCTCTGAGACTTCCTGATCCGGCCTATTGTCGAGACCTAGAAGGGGAGGTTAGCACCGATGGACTGTGCGTGTGAAGGTGTATACTCTCGGGCGGAACAGGCATGTGGGGAATGAGGGTCTGGTAGTAGTGGGCATAAGATGGCATCTCTGGGAAGAATACTTCCAGATATTTCTGTGATGTCTTCCCTGTAATCTCATCCTAGCCTAGGATTCCTTGCCTTGGGGTGGAGCTCGGTCCCAGCTCGGGGGTGACCCACTGTTGAGCTGATGAATAGTGTGGTCTAAGGAGGTTCGTGGAAGGCCTGCACTCAGTTGGTGTTTTCTACAGCTGTTAAAAGATAAGTATTTGAATTATGCTTTGATCATGTTATGCGTGACTAGCTGCTTATGTATCATGTTTCCGCTGTGTAAATGAATTATTGTTAAATGCTATGGAATGTGTGATTATAGCAGTAATGAGATACGTTTATTCAGAGAATTAAATGTGTTTAATTGTGTTTAAATCCATGTGGTTATAATTCTTGTATGAGTTATGTAAACATTCATGTATAGAATGGTAACTGTGAGGTTGTAAACCTCGGTAGTAAAAAGGTACACTACAAATTGGTATCAGAGCTAAGGTTTCGACACTGAGCCTAGATGGGCCAGTGGAGCGGTCTTTGGACCGAAAATGTGAAGAGAAATTGGGCCTGGAATGGCCAATTTCGGACGTTGGTTGTTCCAGTGTGTCAAGTAGATTGCTTGACCACGTTACAAGCTCAGGAGGTTTAGCGGTGCGGTGAAAACCGCAGCTGGTATGGTCTATGACCACAGGGAGACAGGTCTCTACACCAATGGTGTTAGAACCGTTGGATCTATTCGGGAGGGAAGGTGAACCCTTGTAACCGTCAGATCTGGAGAATGTGCACAACGTTTAAAGCCTTTGGATACTGCACAGGAGTTCTCGAACACAAAGAGATCTCGTCACACGGAATTGCGATCCGCAATTTCGCGACAAATCTGGACCGTTCATTTAGTGGACACGTGGCAGAGATCTGCACCATTGGGGAAAGTCCCGACAAGGAGTAAGTCCATCAGTGTTTGAAGTTCATCGAGAAATTGGGCACCCCGGTGACAAGTGATTCATACACTTTGAAACTTCGAACCCCGAAACCCCGACGAGAGATTTGAGTACGGTCACGGGGTAGAGGTCACATGGACCTGACTTAACCGCGAAGGGTTAAAGCCAAAAAGGCAAGTCGGCATATCGGGAATCGGGACATCGGAGATCCCGGAAGAAAAGGTTTCGTGCATTGGAAAATCACGATACGCGATTTCCTGATAAGGCCTAGGAGAGTGGGGCCACACCGACTGTCGGGAGGACAGGTGGAAGATTTTTAGCAACAGGAAAAAGGACTGTTGACAAGTCAACGACTAGGACCCATCGGGGATCCCATGAGCGTAGGAGCATAACATTGAAATCGCCGAAACCCGACGGGGTAGGGTTGTTAAGCCCTAATGTTGGCTCATTACCCCTTAATTGGGGCATATTAGATTAGTAATGCTATTTTATTTATGTCGGATTTAGGCCATTAGTTGTAATTTAGATTAGTAATGTTATTTTAATTATGTCAGCTTTAGGCCATTA
>ML785293.1:194764-205303 GCA_009831015.1 Picea engelmannii | reverse complement strand
GAGAAGTCTTGGTTAGTGCAGTTAGCCACAGGGACCAAGAGGAAGGTCACTGAATTGGTTAAGTCCTGTTCAGTGGACATGAATGGAATGAGCACTAAGGCTGAATTGAACATTCTGCCTTTAGGCTCATATGATTGCTTAATCGGGATGGACTGGTTGGACCAGAACCATGCCCTTCTGGATTGCCGTAACAAGAGATTTACATGTCTGGACGAAGAAGGAAATCGGATAACAGTCCAAGGAATTTTCAGAGCCGTGGCTATTAGAGAAATCTCAGCCATGCAGATGAAGAAATGTTACCGGAAAGGCTATCAATTATTTGCAGCCCGAGTGGAAGAAGTATTCCAAGATGTGGTCTCGAAATTGGAAGACCACAAAGTGCTCAAAGAATTTAAGGACGTATTTCAGGAGGTGCTTGGACTACCTCCGAAGAGGTACATCGATTTTTCTATAAATCTGATGCCTGGAGCAACTCCAATTTCAAAGACTCCGTATAGAATGAGCACACCAGAACTGAAAGAGTTGCAATTGCAGCTCGAAGAGATACTAAAGAAAGGGTACATTCGTCCTAGCGTGTCACCGTGGGGAGCCCCAGTCCTATTCGTAAAGAAGAAAGATGGGACAATGAGGCTGTGCATTGACTTTCGGCAGTTGAATAAAGTCACTGTCAAGAACAATTATCCTCTGCCAAGGATTGATGATCTTTTTGATCAGTTGAAGGATGCAAAAATATTTTTGAAAATAGATCTTCGATCTGGATATCACTAAGTGAGAATAAGGGATGAGGACATCAGGAAGACCGCCTTCAGAACAAGGTACGGTCATTATGAATTTACAGTGGTGCCGTTTGGACTGTCCAACGCGCCTGTTGTCTTCATGTGCCTAATGAATGGAGTGTTCAGAAATTATCTGGACAAGTTTGTCATAGTCTTCTTAGATGATATCTTGGTGTATTCCAAGACAGAGGCAGAGCATGAACAACATCTTAGAATGGTGCTGCAGGTGTTGAGAGAACACCAGCTTTACGCAAAACTGAGCAAGTGCTCATTTTACCAAAAGTAGATCCATTACTTGGGACACATTATATATGAAGAAGGGATCACTGTGGATCTTGAGAAGGTATAGGCCATTCAAGAATGGCCAGTGCCAAGGAACGTAACAGAAGTTAGATCCTTTATGGGTCTAGCAGGCTATTATAGGAGGTTCATAGTCGGGTTTTCAAGGATAGCTCATGCCATCACTTCCTTGCAAAGGAAGGGGAAGAAGTTCCAGTGGACTGAAGAATGTGAGAGCAGCTTCCAACGATTGAAGCAACTGCTCACTAGTGACCTAGTCCTAAAGATTGCTGATCCAAGTAAGGATTACATAGTGTGCACGGATGCATGTAAGGAGGGGCTGGGAGGAGTTGTCCACGCATGAAAAGAATTATGCCACTCACGATTTAGAACTGGCAGCAGTTGTCCACGCATTGAGGAAATGGAGACATTACCTCATGGGCAAGAGATTTTAATTAACAACAGACCACCATGGTCTGAAGTATTTATTTGATCAACCAACTTTAAATGCAAGGCAAATTAGATGGCTGGAATTTCTGTGCGAATATGACTTTGATATCAGGCATATCAAAGGGAAAGACAATAAAGTGGCTGATGCACTCAGTAGAAAAGTGCATGAATTACATGCTACAGCTATTAGCATGTACCATATTGAGTTGAAAGACAGAATTATGAAGGCTGCAAGTGCTGATTTGCAGTACCAAAATCTGGTAACAAAGCTACAACAGTGTGAGAAACCACAGACCCAGAAAAGTTACACTTTGGGAACTGATGGTTTACTTCTGCATAAGAATAGAGTATATGTACCTAATGATCGAGAATTGAAGCTGGCAATTATAAAGGAGATGCATAACGTGGCTTATGTTGGACATTCTAGATATCAGAAGACTATGGCAGTAGTCAAAAGCCATTATTTTTGGCTAGGTATGAAGAAAGAAATTGCTGAATGCATCGCTAGATGTATGGAATGCCAGAAGGTCAAGGCTGAGCACAGACACCCAGTAGGGTTGTTGCATCCTTTACCTATTCCTGAGTGGAAATGGGATGTGGTAACAATGGATTTTATCACAGGATTGCCCAGAACAAGCAAGCAACATGATTCAATCATGGTGGTGGTGGACAAGCTTACTAAAGCTGCCCATTTTATTCCGTTGAAAACCACCCACAGAGCAGCAGATGTTGTTGCTATCTTTCTAAAAGAATTTGCACGCTTACATGGAATTCCTAAGACAATTGTGTCTGATAGGGACCCGAAATTCACCTAGAATTTCTGGAAAGGACTGTTCAAAGGATTCAGAATGAATCTGAACTTTAGTACAACATATCATCCCGAGTCTGATGGACAAACTGAGAAAGTGAACAGAGTAATCTAAGACATGCTAAGAATGTATGTGATGGATAAACCATCAAGGTGGGAAGACTACCTACATTTGGTAGAATTCGCTTACAATAATGGGTACCATGCATCATTGAAGATGAGCCCATTCGAAGCACTTTATGGAAGAAAGTGCAACACTCCAGTGAGCTGGGATAATCCAGTTGACAGGGTAGTAGTAGGACCCGAACTACTCAAAGAGATAGAAGATCAGATGATAAAAATCAAACAGAATCTGAAAGCTGCCCAGGATAGGCAGAAAAGTTACGCTGATAGTAACAGAACCCATAGAAAATTCAAAGTGGGTGACCATGTTTTCCTGAAAGTGAAAACTAATAGGAGTTCCCTAAAATTGGGAAGTTGCCAAGTTGGCAGCAAGATTTTGTGGGCCATTTGAGATTCTAGAAAGGATTGGGCCGATTGCATACATGCTTGCATTACCTACATTTATCACTGTATATAATGTATTTCATGTTTCACTGCTTAAGAAATATGTACCTGATGCTAATCATGTTATCGATTGGAATGTGATCCAGGTGGAACCAGAAGGTGTCCTGCAAGTGCATCCTGTGCGCATATTGGACAGGAAAAGAAAACAGCTCTGGAATTGAGCTATAGAGCTTGTAAAGGTCCAGTGGACCTGGTACAGTCCTGAGGACGCGACATGTGAGCATGCGGATGTTATGCGGGCAGAGTACTCGCACCTTTTTGACGATTTTGAAAGGCTTGCAGAGACCGTGTAAGTTGCACTGGGGATAGTGCAAAAATAAGGGGAGGGGGATTGTAGTGTCCCCAAGGCCGAGCCCCGATGTAAACCATGATCTAAAAGAGATTGTAAATATGTGTTATAGGCTGGTGAGCCAAGTTTTGTATAAGTCGGTAGGCATATGTATTTGATTAGGCCAGAGAGCCTAAGGGTAGAAGGCCACGGGCCTGGATTTTGTATATGTATGTATGCAGCACTTCAATAAAATATATAAAAAAATGCCAGGTGCAGACCGACCACGATGAAAGAGTGATGGGGGACTGAGCGTCCACAGAGTGGGCAAGGGATTAAGGGTTGGAAGGTGGGATTAAGGGGCTGGGTGTTGAACCTAGGGGCTAAGCCTAGGGGGCTTAGGCCTGGAATAATATTTTAATATTATTTTCAAAAAGAGCCATGTGCATATTATTTTACCCTAAGTTCTTTGGAAGAACGAGTGACTTCCAAATGTGAAGGAATGAGCTTCATGGGTGACAAGTGTCAACCCATGTGCATGCAGTTAAAACTGTTGAAGCAAGCCGTGTTGGGGGTTCCGCTCCCATTCTCGTCAACTGCTGCGTAGGTTCCTCCTCGATTCGACCGAACTTTTGAGCATGAATGGGTCGAACCTTTGCATAGATACCCTCATGCATCTTCTGAAACGTACACCCCTTGAACCGAAAGCCTTTGTAGACTTTGGGAAAAAGTTTGTGTTTGTTCCGGAAAGCTGTTTCATCCTCCGAACCGGAAAAAGGCCTGTGTTGTTCTGAGATAGCCCGTACATTCTGTTCTGAACCATCAAGCCTGTAAGTGGAAATATCTGTACACCTTGTGAAATCCCGAAACCGAAACCGTGAGTCTATTTCGTGATTGTTGAGCCTGTTTGGGAAGCCCGTGTCTGTTTTCCCAGTTGGATGTTGTGGCCACGCCGTGCTAGACTGCGCATGGCTTACTGGCCAGTGTCAATTCATGCTTAGCCTGTGTGTAACCTCTCTCTAGGTGAGGGAGGTGATTGTGATTTGAAGAGGCAGGTTGTCAGGCCTGCGAGAAACTCTTTCCAAATGAAAGAGTTTGCTAGGAAGTGTCTTCTTCCAGAGAGTGTCCAGCACCAGCTACGGGCTTTGAGACTTCCTAATCCATCCTGTTGTCGAGACCCAGAAGGGGAGGTTAGCACCGATGGACTGTGCGTGTGAAGGTGTATACTCCTGGGCGGAACAAGCATGTGGGGAATGAGGGTCTGGTAGTAGTGGGCGTAAGATGGCATCTTTGGGAAGAATCCTTCCAGATATTTCTGTGATGTCTTCCCTGTAATCTCATCCTAGCCTAGGATTCCTTGCCTTGGGGTGGAGCTCTTTCCCAGCTCGGGGGTGACCCACTGTTGAGCTGATGAGCAGTGTGGTCTAAGGCTGGGAGGTTCGTGGAAGGCCTGCACTCGGTTGGTGTTTTCTACAGTTGTTAAAAGATAAGTATTTGAATTATGCTTTGATCATGTTATGCGTGACTGGCTGCTTATGTATCATGTTTCCCCTGTGTAAATGAATTATTGTTAAATGCTATGGAATGTGTGATTATAGCAGTAATGAGATACGTTTATTCGGAGAATTAAATGTGTTTAATTGTGTTTAAATCCATGTGGTTATAATTCTTGTATGAGTTATGTAAACATTCATGTATAGAATGGTAACTGTGAGGTTTTAAACCTCGGTAGTAAAAAGGTACACTACAAAGATGTGCCAACATCATCAACTATACACGTCATGTATGTGCCAACTCATCAACTACTTGTCTCAACCATGTACCCAACATGTATATCAACCAAAATCCCTCATCAATTTCATCATCCAAATTTGATATGTAACTCTGTAACAAACCTAGTGTATATGATCACATACATGCAAACCTTCCTTAACTCTAACAACAAGAGACTAGCATTTTCATCAAACTTTACTTTAGTCTCACACGACTAATTTTGAATTAGTCAACAACCCTAAATTGCAATAATCATAACTATGTACCTGTAATGAATAAAGATCTAAAAATGGTACACAATGTTATTCAGTTTCTTTTATTCAATTCCTCTAGGTCTCACTACTTGGAATCTCTCAGAAAAGGAGTTATAGAAAAAATTGCATACCTTGTTGAATTCTGACTTATTCCAGAGAGCGAACTTGTAGAGCATTCCCTGCATGAAATATTTTTTGTATGGATCTAAAAATGGTACACATAATACTAGAGACTGTATTCTAACCAATACATTTGGTCTTACTGAATTTGGATCTTTTATGAAGAAGTTATGACGTTTTTACCCAAAACACCTGTTTTAGACTAGTTTCAGACTAGCCACAAACCCTATTTTCCACAGAGTGTAACTCAAAAAATACAATGACCTACAAGATGAAATGTTTATCAAAAATACTTGGATATGTTTCCTCAACGGTCTCCATATTTTGGGGTCTAACTAGAAAAAAAGTTATTGCGAAAATGGTGAGATGACCTGTAAATAACATACCTTAGAAAGCATCATCAAAATAATTTATCCTCCCTTGAATTTCATCCTTCTTTACTTCACCTTCCCTCTGAAATTCACCTTAGATATCCTTTGGTTACCTCAGTCACTTGTAGATATTCAATATGTTCAATTGTGATTAAATGAGAGACCCTTTCCTCTTATTTATACTTTCATGTAGCTTCCTCAAGGGGTTACCTTCCTCAAGGGGTTACCTTCTAACCATATTAAATCACTTTCCTTATTTTAGGGCTAACCCAGTTCTAATCACTTGTCCACTTAATAATTTATCCATTAACTTTATTATTTAAATAAATTTTTTTTCATCCACTTTGAATTGTAGTACACTCATCAATTCACTTTATTATTTAGATAATTTCTTCTTTGCAACCACTTTGACTACTTTGACCTTTTAGGGCTTCTAGATGACTCATGAGGGTTCTCCAACTTCACATGGCCATACTCTCTAACTGTGATGAGTTATGTGACGTTCCACATACCACCAGAAATGGCATGAAATGTACTATCCATATAGAATAGTCTTACCTGCAAATATATAAAAAATCATACCATTATCCATCAAACAAACTTGGTTCCATTACCCAAACCTTTGTGCTACCGGAATTTTCTACCGTATTTTCTTCAAGGTCTGACATCAATGAAAACCAACCCAATTAATCAACAATATCCCCCTTTGGCATTGATGGCAACACTCTGATGCAATATTGAAGTCATATCACTCATGCTCCCCCTGTGACCATCACTCCCCTTGGAACCATACATCTGTGCTCTTTCTCCAAGCATTTACCTTTGCATCTAATAAATCTCTCCCCCTTTGTCATCAATGGAAAAGGTATCTTTCCATCCGGGGCTACTCCCCTTGACTGAACTTTTCCTGAAACTGATATCCCAACCTGAACTATCCTCTTAATGGTGCTTCCTAGTGTAAATCTAAGACATATAAGATAAGCATTCAAAAACATTCATTTTGGAGTAGAAATTACTTCGAGTCTCTGGCGAAGATACTCAAAGGCTTCCCGTGGAAGCGATTTTGTAAAGATGTCTTCCACTTGTTCTTTCGTGCCCACATATTCAACTTTGATGTTCTTCTTTGCAACCTGTTCCCGTAGAAAGTGATACTTGATTGGAATGTGCTTTTTCTTGGAGTGCATCACCGGGTTCTTTGAGATACTGATGGCGCTTGTATTATCACAATAGATTGGAGTGGGATAATCATACTCAATCTGTATATCTGTCAAAGTTTGTTTTATCCATAGAAACTGTGTACAACATCCTTCTGCTGCAATATACTCTGCTTTGGCTGTAGATAAAGATATTGATGATTGTTTCTTGCTTAGCCATGATACTAAACACTCACCCAAGTAGAACATTGATCCACTGGTTCTTTGTCGGTCATCAATGCAACCTGCCCAATCTGCATCTGTGTAGGCAATAAGTGATAGATCCTTTCCTTTTGGATACCATAATCCAAACTCTTCTGTTCCTTTGAGATATATAAAAATCCTGTTCACTGGTAAGAAATGTGATTCCTTTGGTGCTGCTTAAAATCATGCCACCTATCCAACTTCCTGCATTACATCTAGTCTGGATGTTGTCACATATAGTAAGCTACCAATCATTGACTTGTATTTCCTCTGGTCTATAGACTTTGAATCATCATCTTTACTCAACTTGCAACTGGTTTGCAATTCTTCATCCATGGCCTTATTCCAATTCTTCATTCATGATCTTATTCCAGAATTTATCCTTGCTGGCCTCTTCAAAACTATTTGGTTCAATCGTAGATGAGAGTGCTAGGTGCATTTGTTCTGGTGAACAGATTCTTCTTCTAGTCTTAATTCCTGCATCTTTGTTTCCGATAATATGATCTGAAGGATGATTCTTTTGTACTTGTTTGCTAGGTGTCTTCGGAGGCACTTGCTGAACTTCCTCTTCTACTTCTGTCTGATCTTATTCATCTTCCCCTTCTACTTCTTCTTCATCTTTTGCTTCTTCTTCGTAAATCTGTCCCACTGACTCATTTTATTCTTCTTTTAATTCTCGTCCACATGTTTCATCAATTGTTATATTGATTCTTTCCACAACTTTGTTCAACCTCAGATTGTAACACTTGTATGCTTTCCTTGTACTTGAGTAACCAACAAGTACTCATTTTTCCACACGAGAGTTAAACTTTCCCATTCTGCCATCTTCTCTTTTGATGTAGCATTTGATTCCAAATACTCTGAAGTGCTTCACATTTGTTGGTCTTCCTTTCCATAGATTGTAGGGAGTTTTGTCATTGTTGTTTCTCAGTATTACTTTGTTTTGAATGTGAATTGTTGTATGCACTTCATGTGTCCAAAAATATTTGTCAATTTGGAATCCATTAGCATTGTTCGAACCATTTCCTGTGTAATTTTCATCCATTATGATAATGTTCCTTTATCTCTAAACCACTCTCTGAACCAATCTATGAATCCATTCTCTCATCCACTTTCATATATCTTTCCAAACCTGCTAAGTGTTCTTACAAATCCATCTCTGTCCATACTGTGCAAGGCTCTACTGCACAACTGTCCATAATGCTGACCCATTTATCACTATACTATCATGAAGTCTTCACTACTACAACTGATTAATCTATCAAACTGTACTTCTGCTAACTGACTGCTCTGGATATGTCTACTCAAACTCTGCAAGATGCTTGAAGGATGGTTCTTTGGTCTGTCACAACTATTGCATAGACTCCCCCTATCTAATATTCATATTACCCAGGAGTCTCTAAGCCAGATGGCTCAGAATAATTCTTGCTCTGATGCGTATTCATCATCATCTTCATTGTTAGATTCATCATCTCTCCAAGCTCTGACTTCTTTCTTTCTGTCTGTGGATTCATCTTTCACTACAATACTTGAAAGTACAATCTCTTGAACCTGTTTCTTATTTACCTGTCCTTATTCTCCTTCATTTCTTTTCCAAACCTTTCTGTATTTGACATCTTTCTTTTTCTTTGTAGATTTTTCTTCATCTCGTTTTATTGCCAATCTTGCGATCTATGGGACCTGTTCTTCCTATTTTCTTAGCCATACTTTCTTATATCTGATATCAATGTTCTCTTTCATGGAAGTATCGATCATGCGTCTACAATCATGAGCTATGTGTCCATAGTTATGAAATTTGTAACATTCAATGTTACGTGGAGCCACATTGACATTTCTTGCTTGAACATTTCTTTTATAATCCCTGCAATCTGCAACCTTATGTCCAAAATTAGTACAATAAAAACAATGACCATAAAATAAATCTGCATACCCGGGAGTGAATGATCTTCTTTGTGGCAAATTCATTCTGAATTTCTGCCTTGACTGATCATGATCATGATTGAAGCTTCTTTGTGTCTTGAACATTGATGGTATTCTTGAAGATGTACCCTTATTAGTTTTCTTAGATTCTGGTTGACCATGATTTCTTTCTTTGAGTACTTCTGCATAACTCTTGCTCTTTTCTTCATTCTTATTTTCTAGCAACCTAGAGTGTTTCTCTTCATTCTCTACAACTGATATAGATGTTTCTGTCTCTTCAACATTCTTGCTAAGATTGACGATTTTACTTCTCAATGTGACAACTTCTTCTTCAAGCTTCTCAACCTCTTCTTCTTTCTTTAATATTTGAGACTTCATGACTTCTTCTATTCTCTTCGCTTCTTCAAGCTAAATTTTTAATGTGATTATTTCTTCTTCAAGTACTTTCTCTTCTTGACCAAAATCTGAATCAAGCTAGTTTAGATCGTTAGTTATTTCCTCAAGATGATCTGTCAATATCTTCTCTCTCATTTCTGCTTCTTCCTTCTGTGCTACTATGTTGGCTTCCAAATATTTTTTTTGATCTTTAAGATTTTCTTCGATATTTCTGGCTTCTTCTAGCCGAGTTCTTAAGTTCTTGATGACCTATTGGACTTCTTAAAAAACGTGAACACTTTCCTTTTGTTTCATAAATTCTTTCTTGAGTAACTTGTTTTCTTCTCTTTCTTTTCTTAGTTCATCTAAAACACTGATCAATTCTTCTTCATAATTGTCTTCTTTTTCAATTAGTTTTTCTGTCTCATTTCCTTCATGGCATTCCATTTCAAGATGTACGCGTTTTTCACAATTAAAGCAAACCAACATACTTCTGCAAGGATGATTTTAGGGGCTAAATTTCGCTCATGGGCTAATTTTCCATGGTTTTTCCAAAAATGAGATTCGTTATTTTAAAAATGATTCACCCAAATTCTATAGGATTAAATTATTTTACGTTAAAAATCGCCAAAATTTTATAAAAACTATATAAAATCCTTAGAAATTTGAATATTTTTACAAAAATATCGCCAAACATTTATAGTTGGCATATGAAGGATTAGTAAGATTCACCAAGGTTTCTACATTTTAAAATAAATTTCCATCCTTAAAATCATCCCTGTACTTCTGTTGATTATGTACTCTTCATCTTCTGAATATGTTTGACATGGTGAACATATTTCTTCTTGATATGTAACTGCATCTTCTTTGGCATTTTCTGAATCTGTGATGTGTGAAGAATATATATCATGTAACTTATCCCAAATTTATTTGGCTGATGAACATTTACCAACCTTTTCTCTTACTGGATTAGGTAATCCTTTCCAGATGAAATCCATTGCTATTTTGTTATTCTTCTTCAATTCCTTCTTGGATGCAATCTTTGTTGGACACACCTACCACACTTAGAGGGGGGGGTGAATGAGTGTGGGGCTCTTTTTCCCAAAACTTCCCTCTTGCACAAAAACTCATCAATTAGCATTCAACATTTATTCATTACCCATTGTTGTCATTTATAACCA
>ML785293.1:169684-193480 GCA_009831015.1 Picea engelmannii | reverse complement strand
GCATGGGTCCTCCAACCATTCTTCTAGGATAACTCAATCCGTAAAGCGTCTTCCCATGAGGGATTTCACCATAAGGGGACCACTTTGGAGTTCATACATTTGTACACCTTATCAATCATGATAAGACAATAATGAGAGCATGGGTCCTCCAACCATTCTTCTAGGATAACTCAGTCTGCAAAGCGTCTTCCCGTGAGGGCTTTCACCATAAGGGGACCACTTTGGAGTTCATCCATTTGTTTACCTTTGCATCGATTGGTTTCCACTTGGACATATAACATTCTCATCAAGGGAATCATATCAATCAATTACTTGACATCAACCAATGACATCAATCAAACCAAACCATTTACATCAATGACATATGATCCAACAATCTCCCAAGTAATCAAACCATTGGCATCAATGACAACATGATCCAACAATCTTTGCCCTTTTTGAACTATCATATCCTGTAACGACTGATAGCCAAATATAATACCCCTGTGCCTGCAAAAATACTTTCGTCCTTCCACTCCATATCTCATACTTTAAACCATTCTGACCATTAAACAGTGGTACTCCATTCTCAGAATAATCCATGATCTCCTTCCAGTGGTTAAACTGTTTCATGAAGGAACCTACCCTGATTCCAATTGTTGGATTACTGAGAGGGGGAGTGAATTAGTAATAGAGAAATTTAATCCTTTTTAACCATAAAATGAAAGTGTTATATCAATGTATCATTATCATCCAATATTTGCAGAGTAAATAAACAATGAACAAATGAACAATCATACATATACACAGTACACCAATGTTTTTACGTGGAAACCCAAAGCGAGAAAAAACCACATAATGTTTTTTCTTATATGTCTTTAAGAATTACATTCATTGGAAGCACCAACTTCCTTTGTTTTCCAGCTGCAACTGGAAGGAGACTCCAACCCCCTAGTTATAGAGTTGGAAATTGACAAAGTTGTTTTTTTTTTTTTTTAATTTTAATGTTGTACCTGGTTATCACGTTAGGTTTATGTATCTCACTAAAGAATTTTGGTACAAAGTGAAAGAATTAAAAAAAAATTAGTAAACAGTTTGAAGTTAAAATACAAATTCCCTTACATGTTATTTTTAAAACTAAAACATTTTGTCAATTTCTTATATATATTATCGAATTAAAACTTTATTAGAACTAATCATCTTCCCTGGCAAGAAGATTAATATCACTCGTGATGATGCTATGAATCTTCTTGAATAGGCTTAGTATAATTTCAACTATTATTGTTCATTATTTTCTTTGACTAGATTCATCCAAAACAAGTCCAATGACCATTATAATTGTTGCCAGTGCGCCCTCATGGAAAGGCACTCTCCTCGAGATGTGTGTTGCTGATTAGTTTAATGTTTTGTAACTAAAATTTAAAGTTTAAAAAATATAATAACATGCAAATTTCGTTGCAATTAAGGAATATTAAAATAAAGTTCAAAATGTTAAAAAACACACATGTATGGCATTGCATGCAAGGGCCTCCACTTGGTTTTCATGTATCTTGCCCATGCATTGGCCTACACCTCATTTTCACACAAGACACTTGTGACCTAGGTTCCATCTTTGTTTTCTCTTCGCCATTTTTGTTGGTCTTGTGGTTGGATAAATTCTCAAGAGAGCAATTTCAAGGAGTGCTTCACATGTTCCTTATCGATATTGTGAAATTCGTGATGCAGTTCTTGATGATCTAGATAAAGCACCACAAAGAGAAGAAAAGGTGGTAGAAGTCAGTCCAAGGCATTAGAGGAAAACTACAATTTTCTCTAGGTTCTATTGCCAACTCAGGTAAGCATAAATTATTTTTTTCCATGCATAATGCTCTGAGATATCTTGTTCTACTTCATTTCCAGATACTCTATCATGGAAACAACATTTACAATCTATGGGGAATGAAATGTTCTCCAAACCCGATGATTTCACACATAAGATATGGAACAAAGCAACATGTAGTAATAATGGATGGATGCATTACCCTCACAGAAGTAATGATATGACAAATTGTTTGGATGCCCAGGAACATGAAAAAATAGATGAATTGTTGGAATTGTTTCCTTTGCATCGCGATGGTAACCTCAGGTCCAAGTGAAACAATCGTTTTCAGGGTCACAAAGAAACCAACATTATCAAGTGGGAAAGTGGTGAATGGTTGTCATTAAAGTTTGTACCTTAGACATACCAAATTGCATACTATCGTTGAATCTACAATGTTTCAGATTTGCAAATAGAGATGATGACTTGGTTCAAATTCGTAACAGTTCCCTCGCTAATATTTTTCTATGATTCTGTGCCAAATGTGGAGTTTCATCATTTTCAAAAGGGTTATTAGAGGGGGCATCTTGTTGTTGTTGTTCCTCGTTCTCCTGTTGCAGCATATACATTTCGCTAACATATATTCAGGTTTGGGGAAAGTTACGAATTGGCTTGCATGATGATGTTACCTTAGGACCACATCGGTAGCTATGATTTGCAAAGCTTACTCTGAAACAATTTTCTTAATATGTTTACAATTGAGCCAAAAAGTTTTGTTTTCTTTACATCTTATTCTAACAAACTTCATTTGTTAGCTTCTGCTATGAATTTGATTGAACATGACAATTATTTTGTTATACAGGAACACATTCATAAATTACAAAAAGATGCTTAGTTTCTAAGAAAGTGGAGCTTTATTCCAGCCGAAGCATCATAAGTATTTGAGACTGGAGATGTTACCCTCTTTTGCACTAAATATGGATCCTTTCTTACGTCACACACATTGATTCTGGTGAGTTTTGTGATTTTTGAACTTGTTTTAAATCAATATGGTGTTTAATAGACTCTTAGTTTAAAACTGAATTATTATTATGATGTTGTGTAGTCAAGTAGATCAGATGTTTTCCGAGCAATGATAGAAGAAGTAGATATGAAAGAAAAAGAAACAAAACAAGTGGAAATTCATGAAGCTGGAAGAGAAGTCGTGAAAGCTTTTTTGAATTTTTTGTACACTGCCCAAGTTAGTGATGAAGAAATGCATGTCCATTACAAGGAACTTGTTCAGGTTGCCCATTTCTACCAAGTAGAAATTATCGTCTGGAGGTTGGATACTCTCCTCTCCCAACAATCCATAGATAAGGATGCATTTACTGAAATTGTAAAGATAGCCTACTTATATGATTTGAAGAAAACTAAAAATGTTGTGCACAATTTTTAACATAGTTACCAACTTAATGAGAACTCTACAGAGTTCTCATTTTTTTGGGGGTCACATTTTTTACTCCGTTTTTTAAAATGGTGCTACTGATAGCACCCCCTTCCCTTTTTAGGTGGTTTTTCAATATTTTAAATTTTTCGATCCACAATGTTTCCACATTAGTTTTTTAAATGCTTATTTTTCATTCAAATTTTTCTATTTGTTTTTTAAATTCAACGTTGTTTTTAGTCATTTTTCCATGCTTCATTCAATCTTAAAAATATTTTTCACCATTTACTTTTTTGAAATTACGAATTTTCATATAATTGTGTCTCCTTAATTAATTTATTGTTCCATACTTTTAAAATATAGTGGAAAACATAATTTTTAACACATTGTTTACCTTAGTTCAATACATAGAAAATAATTGCAGTTAAATAACAATATTAGAAAATAATTGTAGTTAAATAACACTATTTTTGAATATTTAGCAAAACAATATACATTTTACAACCATATATAATAAAAAACCTACACATTTTGGTACGTATCGTTTAAAATAACATGTCAAATAAAACATTTTTATGAACATAATTGAACCAAAAAAAGTGAAAATTTTATAAAAAAATTAACATTTTTTTTTCCATATTTTTATACATTTGAAGTAAAAAAATGACAACATTTAATAAAATAAAATAAAACAATAAAAATATTCATCATAAAACAACAATAGATACATATTCATTCTTATTTTAAAATCTTAAAGTCAAAACATTATAGTTATAGCTCATCAAAAATTTGCAAAATTGAGCATCGTCTTCAAGGGCATCTTAAAACTAATCAAAAATATCATATATCCCAAATTCATCATTCTCAACAGACACATTATCATCTTCTTCAACATCATTTTGTGTTTCCATTGTGTCATTTTTCTCTTCCATTGGGTCTTTGATATCCACAAGTTCTCCAAAGTGATCCTTTCCAATCATTCCTCCTAATGGTACTTGAGGTTCCTTTGACATTTTTGCCACCTTTGATTCACTAAAATATCCTTTCCTCAAGCCAACTTCTTGCATTTCATCTGGAAGAGCTAGAATAACTTTAATTCTTTGTTGAATAAAACTGGGTCACTTTCAATGGCTATGCAATTTCTTCCTTTATATAAGCAACATGCTAATGTTGTATCTAATCGGCAAATACAAAACAAATAATGAAGTTAAATACTGTAAAAAGACATAAATTAAATATAATATAAGATTTAAGTATGATTTCATAAAGGTTAGATCATAATTCTTACCTGAACCCGAGAACAAATCCAAAACCCAATCTCCTTCATTTGAAAATGTATCTATAAGATAATTAATTAATGCTCGTGGTTTTTGATAAATGTTAACCATCTCTCCTTTCACATCATTTTCCTCATATGTTAGCTTTCTAACCACAACATTGTATACCAATAAACTACTATGAGTCTCTCCATCCTTTACATTGACAATAATAGAATTATAATAATCATGTTTTGTCTAGATTGCATATGTATACTCTCAAAATCACGTTTAAATGGTTCTCTATTGGAGCTCTGAATATCATGCTTGTGCCTGTAACATAAATAAGTGAAAATTCAATTAACTTGTGAATTAATAAAATTGTTTTCTAATCTTAATTGCTAAACATACACTTTCAATATCTTACCAAATAAACCACATCCTTATCTTTTCTTTTCCCTTGAAGCTTGATTGTACTAATCCTTGTTGTGTGTTTGAATGAAATACTAGAAATGTCCAAAATGGTGATGTTGTAACTTTCGTAAATCCCATAACCACTTTATTGAAAGCTTGGTAAGTATAAGGCTCAATATCATATCCAATGTTTTGGATATTATAACCATGAGGGATATTCGCAATAACTAAGGAGTATTCTTTGTTAGGAACAATATTTGTAAGTCGTTCACAATCACCTAATATCACTTTATACTAAAAAATGTCAAGCCCATTTCAAATGTAGTGATCAAAGGTGTCATCAAGTTCAATAGTTTGAAGGTTGAATGTATTAAGAAAATATGTATTCAAGAGCCCATTTTTCATATATTAGAAGAAACCGTTGACATGCGAATATTTATTCATGGATCGCATCGTGAAGAAAAATGTATTGAGCAACTTAATGACATTAGCTTCCAACATCAATTTTGTTTTAAAAAAGTTGATGGGAAAACACTTATACGGGGAAAACAATATTCAAATACTGCAGGATGGGGGCCTTCATCAGGTTTAACATTTTGAAGTTCATTCCAGATCGTCCAATATTTGCATCAAAGTTATTATTTTTACAATCAATTGCTGAAATTCATAATGCATTGAGGCGTAATAAAGATGTAGATTATTTTGAATGCTTGGAAGAAATAAAAAAGTCCACTAAAGATACATATGAGTACTTTGATGTTGCTGATTCTGTTTGGTGGCAGTCTATTTTCAATATTCAAAGTGACATAATTTCAAGCTCAACAAATGAAGATACATTTTTGAAGACTCCATTTCATTGGCCACAAAAAATGCCAAATGAATCCGAAGAAATAAACATTGTTGAACAATAAGAATCTCAAGGTGCTATTGAGTTTACACAAGAAAAGGAAAGATAAATGTATATTGTTTCTCAAAGGTCATGTGCACAACGTCAAGCCATGTAATACCTTTACAGGGGTTCAATACAAGATATTAAGGAGGGTGGCATGATTGCAGTCTTAGCGACTGAAGATCCACATGGTTATCCATTCTGGATTGCAAAGGTTATAAAGATTGAGAAAGAAAATGAAGATGTTATTGCAATTGAAGTGCATTGGTATGCAACAGGTACACACCCATTCAATGGTGTGTACAAGTCAAACATGGTGGTTGAGAAACATGTCAATAGAAAGAGAAAAAGAAAGGGTCAAAATACAACTCATTGTTGCACCGACCTCTTAAAATTAGATGATGTTGACATACTTGTTTATGACTTCAATTTGACAAAGAGAGGAACTCTTTGCTCCAAGAAAACATAGATTATCAAGAGGTTGTTGCCACAAGAAATAAATGCAAGATAGGAGTCTGCTGAACCTAGTTGTAGATCTAAAAGGTTTTTGACATCTGAAATGTTGGGCATGCATGTAGACTCAGATGATGCATTTATCGACAATAGAGAAGATTATGAATCATCTACATCTTCATTCAATCATTCATCTAAAGACAATGTAGACTTTGATGGTATTTCATAATCCATGAGTCAATCTAAATAAGTGTATGAAACATTTTATGTATTTTTGATCCATATGATGTTTGTATGGTAACTAGAAATGAACATCTAACTTACATATGATCTTACACGAAGTTATGAATCATTTTTATGTTTTATGAATTATATGTTTTGATTATGGAGAATATAATAAAATTTCTTAGCTCATATGTTTTGAATATGGACAATATAACAATACTTTTAAGAAAAAAATTATGTTTCATTCAATGTAACTTGTATTTACATTTTTTTATTAAAAGTAAAAAAATTTAAAAAGTGATGTTGAATTTTTAAAGTATAGTGTGATATTTTCATGGCATTATGTATTACCTTGTGCTTGGAGTGATAAACTAAGATTTAAAAAGTAAACATTTAAGAGTTGATTTTATGATTTTGTTTACAGTAATGATGATTCTTTTACCACTTTATAAAAATGTGTCATTTTAATACCCCAATTTTAGAATGGGTAGTACTTTTCAATTTGATGGTTGATTTTGAGGTTTTGGTTTTAATGGTACCAACTAATAAAAATATGATTTCAAATTGTCTAAAATTTTAACATTTTTATTTTTTCATGTAACACCATTTTTTTTATTTAGGTGTTGATTTTAAGGTTTTTTCTGAGCTATTGTTTGAGTTTTGAAGGCCATGTTTGAAAAATGTTGTAATTTTGACCCCGTTTGAAAAAATGGTGCTACCGGTAACACCATTTTTTTATTTGGGGGTTGATTTTCATGTTTTTTATGCAAAAATATGGGTTTTTTGGGCCAGAGTTCTCATTTTGAGGTCATAGTTCTCGTTAAGTCGGTAACTTTGTTTTTTTTTCTTTAGAGGATCTAAATCTAGAATTATACCTCATTGAAGCCACAAAGGTTACATACAAGTTGTGGATGTGAAGACTACCATCAAAAGCACTTGAATGATGAAGAAGTCAGAGGCATTACTAGGAAAACCTACATTTTGACATGAAACATGGAGGTTTATCAGGCATTGATAGAAAAACATGGTGGGACTTTGCAAGCATGGTGGGAGTCTACACTAGGGAAGTCTGGGTTCAAGTGCCTCTTCGATGCTGGGTTTTGGCTTTGTGGAAATTCTTGTCACTCAGGTTGATGGATTTAAGTTAGATCATGGAACTAGGTGGAAGGATTGCATGGCGTTATATCATGACATTAGATGAAGGAAAACATAACATTTTTCATGCAGATAGCCACGAAAATTTGGGAGCTCTGAGGAGGCGAAAAGGCTTCATGCAGAGAGCCACAAAACTTTGGGAGCTCTAAGGAGGCGAAACGGCCAAGGCACGATCTATAGCAGAAGGTTGAGGCAAAGTGACATAAGCAGCTTAGTCGAGTGGTGCAGGGAAGTGATGGAAGTGCAACACAATGATGGAAACTTAGTAGAGTGTAGTGTGTGCAACACAATGATGGCATCGTGCAGTGTGTGAATTGTCCAACCAACCAACCATAATTTTTTATTTTAAAATTATTTTCAAATCCTGAAAAATATAGAAAATAAGTTGGCGCATACCAGGGCTAATTAAGTTAAATCATGGTTGACGAATCGATAAAAAAATTCCAAATTTAATTTCAAAAAATAATATAAAAATCATTTTTCAAAAAAATTCAAATAATACAGATTTTTCAAAAAAAATAGTATAATGTTTGGGAAAAGAAAGTCACTCAAGTGAATTAATATGAAAATGAACGAAACTTAAGTTAAATAAATTAAGGTTTACAAATGAGAGTGCAATATGTACCAACTAATGTAATAAAATGCACCAACTAATATCATTGACCGCCATGCGAAATCTAGAGTCCTTGGTCAGAGGCGAGGACTAATAAAAACCTAAAACAATGTTGGTCAGTGTTCCAAGGGTTATTATTTTTGGCTTCACCCATCATTATATTCCTTGCGAGAGCAGTGCAATAATCCTATGATACAAAAGACAATGATTGGTTTTCTGAACTATTTAAAAAAAAATGATCTCAAGAAATTATTTCAAAATGCCTTACCTCATTCTCCTCTTGGATTCCTACAAAAGCCTTGTGAAGATACTCAAACCCCAAGAAAATGGTTAAGGAGCTTTGTGAATAGTGACTCCAAAGAAAAATGGTTAGGATTCCAAAGATCTCAATGGAGAACGTAGTGTAAAGCAACCAAATCAAAATCAAGGATTTAAGATAAATAATAATAATAAAAATAATAAAATGAAAGTAGAAAATTCAACTTGATATTTTGATATTTTATGTAGTTTGTTTAATTTCTTAAATATTTTTTGAGTAAGAATTAAAATGATTTTGATTGGTTAAGAGTTTTTGTAAAAATATTAATTTTTTTAAAGATTTTATATAGTTTCTGTAAAATTTAGGCTAAAATTTAGGCTATTTTTAAGGTTAATTAATTTTAGGGGCTCTACGACTAGGTCAGATGTGGGTCGTTGTTTTTTTGGGCCCATAGGCCCAGGAGCGAGGGCTGCATAATTCCCCCCTCTCGATTTGTGACTTGTCTCCCCAGAATATTCCCTTTGCTCGGATTTAGACGTGGAAGTGTAGGATTGAGGTGGATTCGCGGTACCATGGATGGATCTGTCAAACATCATCCTAGTGGACTATGAGGTAAGCCTGAAGGCCAAACGAGCCTTCTGCACTCCCGTGAAAGTTTTGGGAATTTTTTTTGTCTGAATACTCTTTCCTCGTGACAAACAAAGCTCCAGTGTATGGCAACAAGAGACATTCCTCTCGAGCGAACAGTTTCGAGGCTTGAGCTGATGGGAAACAAATTTATGGCGCCACAGGAGAAACCATGTTCTTTCCTAGTGACATTTATTTTTCTCATAGAGAATTCAAAATTTTAGACCTCCCAACGCTGAAAAGTTATGTAGGTTAGGTATCTAGAGGATATTCTTCCAAAGGTTTATGCAAGGAAAAGAATGAAGAAAGATACCCTTCTGAGATAGGGGAAGCGAGACCGAAGAAGAGCTCAAGGTGCATCAAGGAGAAAAGAGGACATGTTCAAATGGTGGTGGGTATAGACATCCCAATCTCAGAAGTTTTGAAGCTCGCTGGAAAATCTTTGGTCAGTTGTTTTAATGGGAAATGGGCAGGAGAAGCAACCCTTAGCAGATGGATGGATCAGTTATGGAAACTTATATCAGGGTATACCCCAAAGGATCATGCCCTAGCCAGAGGTTGGAACTCATTTATGCTACGATCGGAGGAAGACTATAACATATTACTACAAAAGGATTGGAATTGGAGCCTTTTTGTCCTAGTTCTAAAACCTTAGATGATAGATTTTGATCCAGTCAGGGAACCAATGACAATTATGCAGGTTTGGGCCATCTTACCGGGTCTTCTAGTTTCTTTTTGGTCGAGGGAGGCCCTGGAGGCTATACGAAACAAAATAAGCTCCTCGATATGTCTGGAACCCAACTGGGCCTCCAAGGTAGACAGCCGTTGGGCTTGGATCCAAGTGGAGGTGGACACTAGAGAAGGGTTGGTTGGAAACGTGGATATCATTTTCGGTGATAGAGTTTGGCATCAAAAGGTAGATTACTGGAAGCTACCTTTCAGATGCCATGGTCATCCTGGAATCAGTGATTTACGCACGTAGTGTGGCTGCTATATCCTCTCACCCAAGAGGTTTTCAAAACCTGGAAAGAAAATCCCACATTGGGAAGGCCAAGATCAGTGGACGTATTCTCAGTGGATGGAAGAAGTTTGGAGGTCATAATCCCCTTAGAAGGGAACCATGCCAGGGGCTAATGACCTATCGAAGATGCTCCAAATTCAAGTAAGAATGAAAATTTCCCTTTTTCAATTTCTCTCATTTCTGAGAAAGATGAAGAAAATGCGTCTCTAGCTACCATTGAGACCCTTGTTGTTTCTCCTCACTCTCTCGGTTTACTCTTCCCCCTGTGATTGTTTCCCCTCTAGGCAGAGAGGCTTCTCCACCTTCTCTTCCCCCGACTTGTCCCAACTCACCAAAATTTGCAAGTCCTATCTCGCTAGATCTCGACCTCTCAAAGTTGGAGGACCCTCCCCTTCTCCTTTTCCCCAATATTCTTTCCCTGATATTCCCCTTTCCCCATTTAAGGAAAACTCTATTGCACTTTCCCTTTCTCCTCCTCCTCCCAAGGTCCCCTCGAATTGCATGAAACTTTATTAGAAGAAAACCTCTCCCTCCCTCCCCCCGCAACTGATCCCACTCCCCCTGTCAAGGGTTATTCTCTTCAATATAGAGGTCTCCAGAATGATGTGCCTCCTTCCAAAGGAGGCCTTGTTCTTGATCCTCCTCAAGCATCACAGGTGGGAAGGAAGTCCTACCTTCACAAAGCCAAAGAGAAGGTGACGGTGGAGATTCAAAAAGGAAGACAAGTTCCAATAACTAGGGCCCTTAGAGCAGGGAGCGCCCACCATCCCCCTGCAAAATGATCATTCTATCCTTCAACTCAAGAGGGGTAGCTCCCCCCAAAAGAAGTTAGCCCTCAAAAGGATGATTAGAATGTTTAAACTCAACATAATACTTCTTCAAGAAATAATGTGTTTGAACGAAAAATGAAGGGAGACTCTTGAGTCGTGGCTCAAAAATTGGTCTTTCTGTGTTGTTGAGGCAGAGGGAATGTTTGGAGGACTTATAATAGGGTGGAGCCCAAACTTTAAGGCCTCATCATATTCTTCTTTCTATTCTTCAATTTCAGTCAAGTTGAGACACAAAGACAATAATTTTTTCTTTTTAGTTCTGAACATTTACAGTCTTTGCACTGACATGATTCTCTTATGGGAAGATTTGAAAGATGCAGGAGCGTTCAACAATCCCCTAACAGTGGTAGGAGGTGATCTAAACTTCACCCTCTCTTCTAGGGAAGTGTGGGGGGAGTCTTCTAGGGAAGATTGATAAGGAGGGTTTTTCCGCTCCTTCCTTGAAAATCTACATCTGGTAGATATGGAACTGGCCAAAATTACTCCAACATGGAGGAATCTTCAAATAGGTAATGAAGCAGTAGCTAAGAGACTCAATAGATTTTTAGTTTCAAAGTCTTTATTGGAAACGAGTCTTCACTTTTAAGCTATGATAGGATAAGGGGGGATATCAGACCATAGACCTATACTCCTTCAATGTAAATTAGGAGATGATTCCCCCCCAATTCCTCTGAAGATAAGCCAGGTCTAGCTGGAGGAGGAAGGGTTTAAAAGAATTATCTACTCTAACTAGATTAAGTTGGCCTCATCAAAGTTGAACCCTTCGATGTTTCAATTCGCAGAAAACCTGTTAAGCATTCAAAGAGCTACAAAAAAAGGATTATCCAATTGGAGGACTCAAAAGTTAAGATCCATCATTGAGATAGAGGAGAACTTGTCAGTTTTGATCTCAAAAATAGATGCATGACCCCTTAGCCCAGTTCATGTGAAGGAGTTAAAGGAACTAGATGAAAGAAGGTACTCTTGGTTGGAAAAAGAAGAAAATGAATGAAGACTTAAACATAGGGCACTCTGATTAGAGGTCAAAGACAAAAACACAAAATATTTTCATCAATTTATGAATCTTAGAAGGAATGCAAATACTATTTGGGAAATAAAAAATGAGGATGGGTCGATAAGTAGATTCTTTAAGGAGAAAGCAGAAGCAGGGGCAAGCTTCTTCACAAAACTCTTCGCAGCTCCAGAAGGTTTTCCAATCCAAGAAATCCTTGAAGTGGTTTCAAAATTCTAGTTGGTTTTCTCTAATGAAATGAATCAGATTCTGGAGGAAGAAGTAACAGAGGCTGAATTACTTGCTGCTCTCATGTCCATGAAAAATGGGAAGAGCCCCGGTCCAAATGGAATCAAAGTAGAATTCTTCAATCATTTTTATGACCTCATAAAAGAATACTTATTGATGACAATCATGGAATCATAGAGGGTCAAAAACATTCACGGGGCCCTTAACTCTACCTTCCTTTGCCTAATTCCCAAGAAGCAAGATGCATCTTCTTTCGAGGACTTCTGCCTCATTTCCTGTTGTAATGTCATATACAAATTAATCTCCAAAATAATCGACAAGATATTAAATCCTACGCTGAGTGAAGTAATAGGGGAGGAACAATTTGGATTTCTACAAAATAAACAAATCCATGATGCGGTAGCAATAACACAGGAGGTACCCCACTCGGTAAAAAAAAGGAACTAGAAAGCGACAATCTTGAAACTGGACTCATCGAAAGCCTATGACAGAGTTAACTTGACCTTTTTGAGGATGGTTCTAATCCAATTAGGGATGGACTTAAACACAATTAAATAGATAATGGGATGCCTCCAAAGCTTGTCCTTCGTGCTAATAAATGATTCCCTTTCTAGATTCTTTAAAACTTCGAGAGGACTCCGCCAAGGATTCCCTCTATCACAATTTCTTTTCTTGATTATAGCAGAAGCCCTTAGAAAAATGCTTAAGGAGGCAAGAACAAATGGAGTATTGCAAGGAGTTAGGGTGTCGAAATCGAAACTTGTTTCTCACTTACTTTTTATAGACAACATCTTTTGTAGTGTGAATGGAACATGAGGAGATATCCAGGCCCTGAGAAAAATCATAGACTAGTATTGCGAGGCTATAGGTATGTCCATCAACCTAGAAAATTCATGCATTATACTCAATAATTGCTCGGAAACAAAATTTAGTGAGTTGAGAAACATTATTCCCACGCAAAGAAAGAGCCTCGATGAAGGGTCCAAATATTTGTGCTTCCATCTCAAACCAGATTGCTATAAACGAAGAGACTGGGAATGGTTAAATAAAAAAAGTAGAAGCCAAGATTTCAATCTGGGTGAATAAATTGTTATCCAGAGGGGGAATATTAGTCTTGCTCAAGTCAGTATTGGAAAGCATACTGGTGTACCAGAATTCCATTGCAGGCATCCCCAAGGGGGTGCTGAAGAAGATTCACAAAACAAGTTTACATTATCTATGGGCTGGAAATAAGCAACCAAGAGGCATTCACTTAGCTAAATGGTCTTCCATTGATCTCCCCAAAGTCTTAGGGGGGTGGGCACTGAAAGATATCTTCCTCTTTATGAAAGATCTGGTAGGAATAAACCTATGGAGGTTAACTCAAGGAAATTCGTTGTGGATGCGAGCTATGTATTCAGAATACTTTGCTAACCAAACTATTGAGGGATGGTTCCGTGTGCCCTTAAAATCCCCTAAAGGCTTGATCATGTGGAAGGCACTTGTTAAAGCTTCCCCCTTAGTAAGAAAATGGACAATATGGAAAATAGGGAACGGACGTAGTGTCTGTATTGGGAAGGATCCATGGTTGGGAGTGGGAAACAATTTTGAACTCTCCACCCCCCTTCTGCAACACCTTCATAACCATAACTTAGTCGTGTTACATGATGCCTGTATAAGCTTCCCTCAACCTAGAGGACATCTAGGATGGAAAGGCATCACAACCCTTCCTTCTAGAATCTTTGGCTGAAGAATGGGAAAATTATATAGGATTGTTATGCGAGAAATTTATTTCCTTGGACGAAGAAATAGATGAAACTTTGTGTTGTTCCAAAAACCCAAAGAACATAACCTTCACAACCAAGCTAGGTTATAAATCTTGGCAGGAGGAGAAGTTTGAAGGCCCCCCAAAATGGTGGTGGGGACATATTTGGAAAATAAAATCCCCCCCTAGATGCAAAATAACCTTATGGCTAACACTCAATAGCAAATTATTAACGTGGGATAATGGATTAAAAAGGGGTTGGATTGGTCTAGGAAGATGTTCTCTTTGCAAATCCAATTATGAATCAAATGACCATTTGTTCATTTTCCACCCTTATGCAACACAGGTAATGAAGTCGATAAAAGAACAACTTAAGGTTAATTTAAGCTGGAACAAGGAAAACCTGGAAGAATGCCTAAAATATTGGCTACAAGATAGAGCATAAAAATTATATTCAAGGTTTCAAAACATTATCACTTCCAATATCTGGTGGGCATGCAATAATGCAATCTTTAATGACAAGTTCATGTCGCCAAAGCAATGATGAACCTAACTCTAAATCAAGCAGTTGAATTATGAGAGGATCCAAAAGCTATAAGAACACGCTTCTCAGTTCCTCCAACAATTGATTAGGAAGTGCCCTGAGGGTATTTCGACGGTGCCAGTCAGGGTCACCCTCCAATGTGTGGTGTTGGGGTAGTTTTATTCATGAAACAAAACCATAACATACATATCAGATATGCTCCAGGTACCGGAAGCAACAACAAAGCATAATTCATAGCACTTTGGACACTATTGGAACAACTATTAAAAAAGACGCCAGAAAAATCCAAGTCTTTGGAGACTCCAAACTGGTTATTGATTGGGCCAATGGAAAAAACTCTGCCCAAGACATAAGGTTAGCTAATATCACGAGAGACAGTAAGCTTCCCTTCCAGTCTTTTGAATGACTCTCTTTCCACCACATCCTCCTGGAGCTTAATTCCAAGGCAAATGAATTATCAAAGGAAGCCCTGTTACTTCGAGTCGGGGCCTTTAGATACTATGAATTCATAGAAGGTGAAGAGGTAGAGGCTATGGAGTTTCAACTTTGAGAATTCATGGGAGCAAGGAATAGAAAGAAAAATCTAGCCATTATTGAATGACAAAACCGTGTTTTGGTATGTTGATGTGCAAAGAACCTAGAAGACAATGTAGATTGTAAGAATTTTGTGAAGGAAGGCCTGTTAAAAGGTAGAATTTTGTAAAGGAAGGTCTGTTAAAAGGCAAATGGATCAAACTGAAACATGTATATTTTCCGCTTTGGATTAATATAAAAGCTTTTTTCTATTAGGAAAGAAAAATTAATTTTAATCTATAGAATTTAGGCAAATCATTTTAAAAAAAATGAAAAATGACAATTTTTTTTTTAGGAAAAAAGCATGGAAAATTAGTTCATGGGTCAAATTTAGCCCCTAAAATTTTCCATACCTAAAAGCATTTAAAAAAAAACTCAAAGAAACTCTGCATAAGGCTTTAAAAAAAAACTCAAAGAAACTCTGCACCCTTATGGACTACCATTTTTATTAAATAATTGTGACAAATCAACCTATAGCTTCTTATCACTTAATAGCTTCTTCTAGTCGTCCGAGAGAAATTGAGAAAGGCAATTGTGAGCAGAGAAGATGAGATTATAAATGCGCAAAGATGCAGATGACTTCAATCCTACTGAAAAGTCATAAAAATATTTCTGTGTGACGAGGGTAGCTGGTTTCTGAATATGATCCGGGTGTGAACACTTCACCACGCTAGTACGGTTTACCGTTAAAATCTACATTCGTTGCTTTGGAAAAATAGCTTATTACTTGTTCACACGAATACGATCCTCTTCAATGGAAATCAACTTTTTTTGCTTTGAAAATAAATAAATTTTGGAAATTATGAGATATCTCTAACCCCATGATTCTCCGATTTTTAAATTAGATTTGACTCTAAGTTGTTATTCCCCACACAACCCAATTGGAATCTACTTTTGTTGCTTTCGAAATTATAAGATTTACATATTTTTTAATGGAATATCTCGAAGCACCCGATAAAAACATGAATGTATCTTTCAGTTTTTAAATTAGATTTGAAGTCCTTTGTTCTACTTTAGTTGTAATTCATGTCATGATACATATGGTTGAATATTGATTAATAATAAAGGTTTGGATCAATAATATGTAATTTTTACTAGAGCCGTGAATACGTGTAAGTTGGAATATATGCATCACTGGATTTAAATAATATATTTATTTTAGTTGTAATTTATGTCATGATACATATGGTTGAATATTGATTAATAATAAAAGTTAAATTTTGAGAAATAATATGTATTTTGTCATAGAGTAATAAATGGGGATATATATTTTTGAATTTAAATACTACATTTATTACTTTATTGCGGTGTGTATATTGTTTGTGTATAGTGCATTTATTTTAAATGGATAGTGCCCTTATGGTATTACATCTTTGTGCTTCTACCCTTCTACCCATAGGTTTCCACATGCGATTCAATGTTACTGTTGAGTGTGTTAGATTGCTTAGTCACGTGTACTGTTTGAGAAAGATCTCGATCAATGATCAACATTGAACTCTTCTTAGTTCTTTCAAGGGGTTCAAACCCAACTTAAAAGGGCAATTCAAAAACTCCCCTTCATAAAAATGTAAATTTTTGAAATCATTTATGAAGGGCAACAAATATTTTAAAATTTCAAAAGAAGGGTTGCATTTTCAACAACTTGTCAATGTCTTGACCCCCAACTCTTGGGTGCAGAATGATCATTGTACCTTTAGTATTAGGTGAGGATGGATGTGAATCATGATCAAGATTTAGGGTTCGAGATCATGTACTTGCTTTTGGCATCTAAAGACTAAATTAATGTATACTTTTGTTGGCTCTCATCTATTCCTTGACACAATGCACCCTTCCACAATATTAAATTTATCACATAGCTCATATCCATGTAATCCTATCACCATATTGGTGTATTCACCATTTTAAGTGTCACTTAATAAAACTTTCATAGAGAAGCTTGGGAACCTTGTCTTTTGGAGTCATCACTTAAATCCATGCATTATGAGCATTGTTGATCCTTGTCGATATGAGTATTAGCATTGCATTCTCTGTCCATAATTGATGTGTTCAAATCCCACCCTCACCATAATGTCATCTAGTTTGTTATCTTTGCCTTTTTTCTTTCCTTTGCAAAACCCCCAAAAAATAATCACGGGTTATGGGTGTAAATTGTAATAGCATTAGAAAAACTGCAAATATGTGGCTCAATGACAATTTTAAAGAGTAAAGACTATACATCAAACAAACTCAAGGAAATGAGGTCGTATATGTTTCTTCATGTTCAAATACTCCATCTCTCTAAAGATATCTAACATGCATGTTGGTTCATAGTTGTTTTGTTGCATTGGTAATTCTATGTGTCTATCTCTCATTAGTGATGACATAGTTATAGTGTTGGCATCTAATATTTGATTATTATTTGAACGTATTCGACGTTGACCTCTTAACCATTTAGTATGTAATTCACGACATCCCTATTATTGCAATAGATACTTTGTAACATTCCCCAACTTAACCGAGGAACTTACTAGCGAAAAAATACACAAATTCGAAAATTTTCTTCTAATTAACTTTCTGTAGCTTATCAACTACGAATTATACATAGATTTAACCATTCCAGATAACATTATTTAAATGCAACTACATCATGCTGACCAACATGAATGTCGCGCCCTCACTAAGACAAACCATGCACATAACCACCTTTGTACTACACACGACAACTATTCACAGCGTGCACACAACATACTTATTACTGCACGTGACAACTATTCCTAGTGCGCGTGACGATTTGAGCATCACACCAGAACCCCATTTCCGTTACCACTAAATTTGACTCACAAATGCAATTAAGTACAAAATTATGAACAACATGACATTCAAGCTCTTGCAATTGTCCATACTAGTCAAATAGGAAAATGCAACTAATAAATTTCACCACAACAACATAAAATTCATTCTCATGCACAGAGTGAAACGCACAACAGTTAAACTCATAAAATTAACATAGGAAAATAGATAAACACTTATCTTTTTAAAATGGTTGTGAAACCAATTGCTTGGGAAGGACGTTCCACCCAACCGTAGACTTGTTGTTCCAAATATCAATAGCAAGTCACCCTTGAGCTGGGGCTAGGAATCCACAAGAAAAGGGTGTCTCTCACAGTCCACTCACAACTCAATATCCCATGACCCACTGGTATTCTCCTAAAAATATCCAGAGTTTTCTCCAACTCTCTTTCTCTTGGCCTTTCCAACTCAGGGAATGTACCCCTTCACTTCTTTCAGTCCATAGGGCATCCCATTCATTTATCAGGGTCTCTCTGGCACATATAACTAGGAATCTCTTTACTGGGAACTCAAGGGAACTCACTGCCAGGAAAACTACCAACAACAACAACAACCACTTGCTGTTATAGTGAAAATCACACAAGAGTTCACTCTTCAGGCTTGACAACCTGGCTCTTCAATATTCAACTCCAAAGCGCTCCAATGCGCTCTGACATGCTCCAAAATTTTCCCAACCTTCTTGCTCTATCTCATGTTCTCTCCTCCTATACTCCCTGCCTGTTGCTCATGTAAAAATTAATGTGTAAAAACTGTCTGTAGCTTCCCATACAAATTTTCCTCTATTTTGGCTTACTTGCTTGACTTACACTCTTTCCCAAACTGATTGTACTTAGCCCCATGCTCTCTAATAACTATGGGATGTGAATCTCACACCCACCCTCTTACATTAGTTTAATGGTTGGGCTCTCATACACTCAAACATAAATTAGAAGCCCCCCCAATGGTAATAAAATTTAGGAAAGTGGGTTGAATTAATACCCATAATTAATTTCCCCCTTGGAACCCTCTTAAACACTCTCTTCTCTTGTAGAAAACTCAACCCCCATCTTTTTCCATATTCCCAACAACTGGTACCATGTTTTATTTATCTAAAAACAAAAAATACATTCGTAGATTACATTGCTTGGCCATAGCCACATTCATATCTATGTTATGCATAAATTAAACTAGGCATTATAGTGGGGATGTTACATTCCCCCTCCCATACCATTGTGCATCGTCCTTGGTGCACAACACCATGCCGAATACATATACACATACACATACACATACATATTTACATTACATTACAATATTAAGAAAATAAAGCAAAATTCTGCAATTTTTACCCTTCAAAAACAATCCCAACCAAAATCTCATATTTCTCTCAACCTACTGACCCAAGGAACGCGCCCCTTCACTGCTCTCAATCCATCGAGATGCACCATTCTTTTATCAGGGATGTCAATGTAGGTGACCATAATGTTGAGATGTGTTTTCTAGAACTCTAGCTGCCCAAAAATGGGGTCTTGCATTTTCAATTTTTGTTTTCTTCAAAATTGACAAAAATTTGCGGGTATTCCTCCCACATAGTTTCTTCATGTTCCCATGTTGCAAATTTAGGATTGTAACAAGTACATTGAACCTTTACCAACCCTATGGATTTTTTCCTTAGCACTTTGACTTTCCGGTCTAGGATGCGTACTGGTTCCACCCAAAAATCCCCTTCGTTTTCCACCTGGATCACAGTCCAATCAATTATTTGGTTAGAGTCAGGAACATATTTATTTAATAATGACACATGAAATACATGATTCACTCTCATGGATGCATGAAATGATAGCATGTATGTAATTGGCCCTATCTTCTCTAAGATTTCAAAAGGCCCACAATATCTTGCTGCCAACTTTGGGCAGCAACCCAATCTTAGCGAACTTTTCACTTTCACTTTTAGAAAAACATGTTCGCCCACTTTAAAATCTCTAAAAACTTTGTTCTTGTCTGCATAAATTTTTTGCCTGTCCCGGGAAGCCTTTAAATTCTGCCTAATCTTTGTCATATTCTCTTCCATTTCCCTCAACAAATCTAGCCCAATGATAAATCTGTTTGTTGGGTTATCCCAACTCATCGGTGTATTACACTTTCTGCCATACAATGCTTCAAATGGGCTCATTTTTAATGAGGCTTGATACCCATTATTGTAAGCACAATCTACTAAGTGGATGTAGTCTTCTTAGTTTGATGACTTGTTCATCACATACATTCTGAGCATGTCTTCAATGATTTTGTTAGTTTTCTCTGTTTTCCCATCTGACTTTGGGTGATACTTTGTACTAAGATTTAAGTTTGTCCCAAAACCTTTGAACAAACCTTTCCAAAAATTATATGTGAATTTTGAATCTCTATCTGAAATGATTCCCTTGGGCATCCCATGTAGCATGACAACCTCTTTCATGTAAATCTCCGCAATGTTTGTTGCCTTGTGTGTTGTCTTCACATGAATAAAATGTGTTGCCTTGGTTAATTTATTTACCACCACCATGATGGAATCATGTTGCTTCACTGTTATGGGAAACTTTGTAATAAAATCAATTGTAACCACTTCCCATTTCCACTCAGGAATGGGCAATGGATGTAATAGCCCCACTGGATGTCTATGCTTTGTTTTCACTTTTTGGCATTCTAGACACTTGGCTATGTAATTAGCCACTTCTTTCTTCATTCTTGGCCAAAAGTGTTGGCTTCTTATAGCTATAATTGTCTTTTAATATCCTGGGTGCCCAACATATGGCACGTTATGCATTTCCCTTAGAAATTTATTTTTCAGCTCTCTGGAATTTGGTATATATATATTTTCCCTTTGTACATGATGATTCCATCCTCTTTCAACTCATAATAATTCATTTCTACTATAAATTACCTTGCTGTAACAATGCTTTTATTTTTAGATATCGCTGATCTAAATTTGCAGCCTTTAAAATTTTGTCTCTTAAATCTGTCTTGTACATGTTGATGGCTAAAATATGCATTTCATGATCTCTTCTGCTGAGTGCATCGACCACCTAATTTTCCTTTCCTTTGATATGATTAATTTCAAAGTCATATTCACTCAGAAATTTCAACCACCTAGTTTGCGTGACATTTAATGTTGGATGTCCAAACAAATGCTTCAGACCACAGTGGTTTGTTCTTAACTGAAATCTTCGACCCACAAGGTAACTTCTTCACATTTTTAATGCATGAAAAATGGATGCCAATTCCAATTCATGTGTAGCATAATTCTTTTAATTCTCTTTTAGTTTTCTAGACTCATAACACACCACATGATCTTTTTGACTGAGGAATCCCCCAAGCCTGTCCTTTCATGCATCCATGCATACTGCAAAATATTCATCTGGATCTACAATATTTAATATGGGTGCACTTGTCAATATGTTCCTTAGTTGTTGAAAGATTTCTTCACACTTGGAAGTCCATTCAAATTTCACTCTCTTCTTTTTCAAAGAAGTGATTGGGCTTTCAATCTTTGAAAATCCTTTTATGAATCTTTGGTAATAACTGAATGTTGGCATGTAGTGGGTAGACCCTAGGTTCAAATATAATAAACCAACAAAACCCTTAGACACCGAACCTTTCGACATCACCTGGAAGCAAGTGAAGTCTCACCCGAGGCATCTAGAGGGGTTGTAGGAACTAATTTTCTGCAGTGATGAGGGGAAGTGAGGCACTCCACATGTCCCTATTGTGCATTATCCATTCACCTACTGTGTGCACAATTTACATTACTTAACATTCCAGCATCATGCAATATATCCTGTGTGCAACATATCTTTACTTAACATTTATTCATTCATCATTAGCTTAAGTGCACATGATCATAACAACATATATCAGTGACATATTTAGAATATTAAGCATTCACCATCATTGCGTAGTAGGCACAACTACTAAACAAATCTATTCTAATCATCTATCACATGCGTCAAAAACATAACACACATAATCAACACATCAAGACACAAGGTTTTAGCATGGTTCATCCCAAATTGGGCTATGTCCACAATGGCTAGCTTCTTATTCATTCATTCATAATCTTTAGTTCTTACATCAGGTGTGCACTGTGCTCATAACAAGTACATCAATTTTATCCCAACATGTCCTAGCTGTTCACACATATAGTGCACACTAGCTCCCCAAATCTTCCCAATACTCGTCGAACTCTTCTTTTCAACTACTCCAAAAAAACTACTTCTACCCCAAAACCCATAACAATTTATATCTTTACAATAGGGTTAAACCCATTACAAAATGGTTACAAAGTGGACTTAATGTCCCAAAACTCCTAACTACTTTCCGCCTTTTGCACGTTGGCTCCAAAAAATGCTCCAACTGCTTTGTGTGCGCACTGCTCCTTAGCCAAAATGTCACGTGATCCATTCCTGTGCAATTCCTAAGAGTTATCCAAAATAGCCTACTCCAACGGGCCCCCAACACTCACATGTGGCTCGTACCGAGCAACTTCAGATCTGCTTCCATGTTGCCAAGAAATTTTGTAGTGTATCACTGGCCATTGCAACTATTTCTCCGACTTGTGCTTCATGCTGTACAATTTCCTTTGCCATTTCTTCAATTAAGTGAGTCTTCAATTTTTCAGGGGTTTCCTGCGCTGCCTGTTTTACCTTGCCTTGAGTGGTTGCTAAATTTGCTGTCACCTTATAGGATTCTTCCTGCAATACCTCAATCTATAATATACCAAATCTAAAAAGTATGAAAAACAGAAATAAAATGCTAGAAATGGCAGATGAACAACAATATAACTAGAATAACACCACAATAATACTGAGATGATAACATAATAACACCAGAAAGAGTACTTTGATTACCGAGAGCAATGTTCACTTTCCTCTTCGAGGGGGAAACCTCTAGTCGAGCAGAGCTCTATTACAATAATATCCAAGTTAGGGTTCTCATACCCTCGAATCCTATTTATACTAAATATGTCTATCAAAAGAACCATCTAGAGGAAGATCCTTCTAGAAGTGAAAGCTTCTATTAGGTCTTCTTACATTCGACTTATTATACTTTATTGCAAGGCCTTATTAATATTGACCTTTATTACATCTGAATATATTGTTCTACCTATGTGAGGGTTAGGTCCCTAACATGTCCTCCCCCTTAAAAACAACCTTGTCCTCAAGGCTTGAGGTGTGGAAATTTCTGCAGAATGGTAGCTGTTTCCCAAGTGGCATCTACTGGAGTTGTATCTTTCCACTAGAATAACACTTCCTTGATGGTTTGCTGATGTAGGCGACGCTCACGCTGGTCCAAAACTGCTTGCGGCTATAGCCAAATAAATCCTTCTTCGTCCACCTTGGGAAGGTTGGTTTGAATTTGGCACTTAGTTCCAATCACCTTCTTTAAGCATGAAACATGAAAAACAAGATGTAGCTTAGAATGACTAGGCAAAGATAATTGATAGGCCACTTGTCCCACACGCTTGAGAATGATATAAGGACCATAAAATTTGGCTGTCAACTTCTAACAATGCTTGGCCTTGAGGGAATTTTTCTTGTAAGGTTGCAGTCGAAGAAACACCTAATCTCCTTGTTGGCATAAGGGCAGACCCAGGGCTCAACTCTAAGAGAACACCGACAAGCCCTAACTACTGGCCCTTTTGGCAGCACCTGCAAGGCAAATGTAGTCTCACCTGAAGTAGCTATAGGGGGTTGCAGGTGTTTGCACCCAATTCGTCACTAGGTGAGCAAATTAAGAGTGCTTACATGCCCAGTTGGGCTCTGCTAGGCATGACAGCTGTGAGGTAAAGGGTTAGAAAGAAAAACAACAAAGCTATTAACAAAAATTAAACTAAAACAAATAAAAACTAAAAGCATATGAGAAAATGAAAAATAGAGACAAATGGACCAATATCACCAATGTATAAG
>ML785293.1:143071-153330 GCA_009831015.1 Picea engelmannii | reverse complement strand
AGGGCACAATTAGGTCTTTGACCAGCCCACCATGAGGATTGAGCTCGGATTTGGTGTCAAATCGACTTGGGAGCTGATCCATTAGTGGTTGGGAGGCTGACCAATTTCAATAAATGCGCCGTTTAGCAGGCGCGCGGGTTTTTCACCCAACAGCCGTGCCTTGTGCACATATGCACGCTTTGTACGATACTATTACGCGCATACGCACGTGCACCCAAATGATGCAAAGCACCCTTCAAATATTTGGTCATTTGGTATAGTTTTTGACCCTTTTTGCAATGCTGTGGCATTAATCCTGTGCCATGAATGACTCCAGTCCTGTTTTGATGATGTGGAGTTCTTGTCACCACGTGTGGACGAAATTTCAATGATAACAGCAGGACACAGGTGTCTACAACCAGAGGGAATACAAAGTGGATCCAATATAAGAATAACACAACATCTAGATATTAGTTACCAACTTAGACCTACTTCGCACATTTATCTATCAGATCTAACACAATAATGTAACAACAATATATCAAACTGAAAAAGAACACAACATCAATCACACACAATGACAAGATGTACGTGGTTCACCCTCTCCCTAGGGATACATCCACATAATTGTGCTTTATAATATATTAGGCGGAAGCATATAGTTCTATCTGTGCTCTTAGCTATCATATCTTCTCTCTTTCTCTCTTCTCCTTTCCCTGCACACCTAGCTGCAGGGTTGATCTTCTCACCCAGATAAATATCTTACAATACAGAATCCTCTCTCAACACAATAATTCTCTCTCTCTCAGTAATCATTCATAACATCAATGAACTCCCAACTCAGGTCGAACCCATCCTAGGTCCTCTTGACATTTATTTATACATTACAATAACTCACCGACAACCTTAGACTAAAACCTAAGTTACAAAACCCTAGATACCAAAACCCTAGGTGTCTAAAACCCTAGGTCAACTTGACCTGTGTTTCCAGGGCTTCACCAGCCCGTCTTTCCTTCTTTCTCGTGCGGTGGTCCAAAGCATCCATTGATGGATTTTTTCGCTTGTTGGGTTGTCCACGATCTGTCTTCCTATGTGATATGTCATCCTCGATCTCCTCATCTAACGAATTGCTTTCTCTTACTTCACTCTGTCTTTTCTGCTCTTCTTCTCACTTTGACCCAATATCCATCACTGTGTCTTTTGCGTAGTTCACATTTCATCTTTTCTGCCTTAATCTTTGCTTACTTCCATAACCAAGGGCCAACATGCCCCCAACACTCACCTATGACTCGTCTCGAGGCACTTCAGATCTAATCCTTCTATTTTCCTTCGAATTCAAGCTGCACGAAGCATCTTGTGCTTTCTTCTCTATCCTCGCCCACTGTGTGCAGACTGTCTTTTCTATGTCCGAGACCCAGTTTCAACTACACCTAGTACCTGGACCCTTCCTTTTTTTCTCTTACTGATGGTTGTGAGGTAGCAGGTTGTCATAGTACATTTTCAACCAACTCCCGTTCACCAAACCTTCCTTCCATTCTCCATTCAAAGTCTTCAACTACGCAACTCCTCCTTCTGTGACATAGAAAACCTCATATGGCCCAACCAATGTGTTATGAACTTCCCTGGATGCTTCATGAATTTACTGTCATATACCAATACCAGATCTCCATGCTTAAGCGCTTTCTTCTTGATGTGTCTGTCATGGTAGGACTTTTCTCTTTCCTCCTGCACTTACTGATGGAATCCTGCAATAAATCTGTCTTCCTCTAGTTTGACCAACTGCGTGAGCCTCTCTTGAACAACGCCAATGTCATCCATATCTATAAAGGATGTGATTCTTAAGCTAGGGACCAAATATTCCATCGGGACAACTGCTTCTAGACCATAAACCAACTTAAAGGGGGTCTGTATTGTTAGCTTCTTGCAAGTGGTTCTATAGGCCCATAAGACTATTTGTACTCTCAAGTTCCAGCCATCCCTGTTCACACTGCAAATCTTCGTCAGTGCTGTCTCCAAGATCTTATTGAATGCTTCAACTATCCCATTCGCTCGTGGATGGTAGGGTGTGCTCTTCTGATGATGGACTACAAATTCCCTAGTCAAGGCTTCAATGGTCTTATTAATAAAATGAGTGCCTTGATCACTCATAAGGATCTTCGAGCATCCAAACCTGGTTATGATGTCATCAAATATGAAGCATGCAACTATGGTTGCAATAGAATCCTTGACTGCTCTTGCTTCGGCCCATCTAGTCAAGTATTCTGTCGCAGTTATTATGTACCTTGCACCTGTGCGCTTTCCTGGTGGGTTTATAGGTCCCACGAAATCAATGGCCCACTTCTCAAATGATTGTAAGGTTAGCTGGGGTGCTAATGGAATTTCTTCTCTTCTGGATGGTTTCCCAACTCTTTGGCATACATCACAGGCTTTGTAGTAGTCTTTAGCATCTTTGTGTAAAGTAGGTCACCAGAGGCCAGCTTTAAGAACCTTTTGTGCTGTTTCTTTTCCTGCGTAGTGTCCCCCTGCGATTCCTTCATGAGATTCTACTAAAATCAGTGGTATTTCTTATTCCATAACACATCTCCTCAGGATCTCATCAGGTCCCATCTTATATAGTTGGCGGACTATAAGTGAAAAACTTGCAGCGCACACTACCAACTGTTTCTTCTGGGTGATTGTGTATTCACTAGGTGCCATTCCTGTTGACAGGAACTGGACTGTCTCGATGAAGTGATCATCAACCTTTCTAATGGCCAACAACTGTGCATTCGATAATGTATCCTCCAAACTAATAGGTTCCTCTCCATGTTCCAATCTCGACAAGTGGTCAGGTCCTTTGTTCATCCTCCCTGGCTTAACCATGATCTCAACATCATATTCCTGAAATAGCAGAAGCCATCTGCATATTCTTCCCCCCAACACTGGCTTGTTGACCAGGTATTTCAGCGTGGAGTGATTAGTGAACATTTTAAAGTGTCCTCCCAACAAGTAGTGGTGAAACTTCTGCAACGTATACACCATGGATAACCCTTCTCTCTCAATGGTGGTGTAATTTATCTCAGCTATTGATAGCTTCCTGCTAGCAAAGGCTAACGGGTGGTCAATGTCTCCAGCTCCCGGTTGTGCTAACAAAACTCCTAATGCAATGGAGGATGCATCAACATGCACGTGAAATTCCTTGCTCCAATCTGGTAAAACCAGAATAGGCGCAGTAACCATTTTATGTTTTAGTGCGTTGAAGCTTTGCTGACATTCTTCTGTCCATTGAAATTGACAATCTTTCTTCAAAATATTCTTCATGGGTGTTGTGATCTGTGCATATCCTTTAATGAACTTCCTATAGTATCCAGTATGTCCCAGCGTGGTGCGCAACTGTTTGACTGAAGTAGGAGAGGGTAAATCAACTATAATGGCAATCTTAGATGGGTCTACCAACAATCCCTGCTTACACACAATATGGACTAGCAACACTCCAAAGAGTGAAAAGAATATGCACTTCTTCAGGTTCAAGGAAATCTGACATTGCCTGTACTTATCCAACATTAGTCTTAAACATTCAATATGATTTTGAAATAAGCTAAAAACAATCCAATCATCAAAATATGCTTCCATAAATTTATGTAAAAACTCCTTGAATGCTTCGACCACCACCCTGGAAAAGATGGTTGGTGCATTCTTCAATCCAAACAACATCACTGTATACTGGTAGGATACCCATTCTGTTGAAAATGTGGTCTTATGGCGATCTTCCTTGGAAATCCTGATCTGATGGTATACTGAAAATCCGTCTGTGAAGGAGTAGACCTCCTGTCCTCCCACATTGTCTAATACTTCATCAGTGAATGGTGTAGGGAATGGGTCATGCAAGCAGGCATCATTCAACTTCCTGAGATCTACATAGATCCTAATTTCTCTAGTATTCTTATCCTGCACCACCATAGGGCTAATCCATTCTGACTCTTCAACAAGTTATATGATTCCTGCTTCCAACATTCTATCTAATTGAATCTTCACTTTCTACTTATATTTAGGGTTCAATCTGTAGGGTCTCTGTTTGACTGGCCTTGCATCTGGTTTCAAATGGATCTTCATCTCTCCCATGGGCCCTTTAATTCCCTTCATATCATTGAACTTGGTTGGAAACAATTCCTGATATTCATGCAGTAACTTTGTGATCTTGTTAATTGTGGCAACATCCCAATAATCTCCAACATTTGCAAGCTTCGGTGTTTGCTCTGTTGAAATATTGAATTTATTGATTTTAATTGGCTGTCCAATGAAAGGTATCTCAACTCCTGGTCCTTCTATGTCTCTCTGTCTATTATCGGACTAATCGGTACGTGCAGACACTAACTGATCTCCCTAGATCCACCTAGATCTAGAACAAAACACACCAGAACATGACGCTTTCCTTAAGTTTTAAATATTGAATTTACTAACTAAAGAGGGATAGGTGACATACCATTTAAATGTCGCTTCCTCTCGCTATCGCCATCCTAGCTTCGTTCCAACGCTCATACAATGATGAAACTGCAAAAGAACACAACCAACCAAAGTGATAGTAATAGCATAAACTCAATATAAACCTATGTATGTGATCAAGGAATCATACAATAAAACACAACAAGCTTTATAGGAAGGAATCATATTACTGTATCATATTAAATGTGAAAGAGAGATTACAACCATGGCTTTGATGTCGTAAGGTCCCTTCCAACTGTCCTTCATTCCTTACACACTTCTTTCTCCAAGGTTTCTGAGACCATGGATCTGATAGCTACTCACAATCTATCTTGACAAAGCAAAGCTTAAAGCCACTCCAACCAAGCTAATAATTCCAAGTCAACCAAAGCTAACTTTCTCCATGAGAGCTCCTCTCCTTTTATAAGTTGAAGAGGATAAGGTGAGGAGGTTAGGATGATCCCACTAAATCATGAAAGTGAGTAAGATCCAAACCATTCGGATGCCACCTCACCATGGAAGTTTCTCGTTCTAGAAGATTCGAGAAAATGCTCGTTTTTCCCACATGTAGGCATTCTCGCACCCTACTTATAGTGCAACTTGCGAACCTCTCACAACCCAGCTATGGTGCAACCTGTGAGAATCATGCATTCTTTCACCCTGCTTATATAGCAACCTGCAAACTTCCTTTTTTATAGGGTTTTTACAAAGGAAAATGCAACTTCGTTTCTCAGGAAAAGTTCTTCTCTCTTCTTTCTTCAGGAACTTAGGCCACTGACCCCTCTGAAGGCAACATATAGGTTTACATAATTAGCAGTCATAGGGATGACGAAAATAATGTGTAATAGAGAGCCCCCCAAATTATGAAGTTAGAACATAGTGATAACTAAAATACTTTGTCGTGTGTGTGTAGGGAACAAAGAACAGTCGGTCGGAAACCTGCCAACAAACAAGGAAATCCAGTACAATAATATATCATCACTGAGGTAGGCATTCCCATACTCAGAATACAAATGAATCAAAGCATAAATGCTGACATGCGAAGATCCATGTCATGTAATACAGGTCATGGCCACCAAACATACACTGTGGATCCATGCCATTATGAATCAAATCTGAACATAGCCACCAAAAATACACTGTGGATCTATGTGTTAAAGACTCAAATTTGAACATAGCCACCAGATATACAATGTGGATCTATGCAATAGTACAAACTGAATATACTCCAACGCGACCTGAATCTGTCAAAAAATATTAAGGGTCTTCATCTCCAGCACTCTATAGCATGAATCTAACCATGTGATTACATGTGTTGAAGTCGAACATGGTAGAAACCACTTGATTACCGGTCAATGATGATAACCATTAACAAGTGCGAGGGAAATCACCATTAATGTCAATGACTCCCAAGGTACACTGGTACAATCCAACGAATGTGAATCAATGAGTTGAGGTCAAACACTCGGTGGAATCTCCTAATCAGGGGTCAATAATGTCGAAAGCGAGGAAACCTGCCATTAAGGCATGCAAGTTCCAAGGTACCAATTAGTTTCTAAGTCTAATTCCTGGATAATGAATTGAAGTCGACAGGAAAAGACTCGTCACAGGAGGGCCTCAATGTATCCCACATCAATGACACGAAACAAGTAACAAGATTTGATGTAGCTCAGAGTAACAAGTGATTCAGGACTAACTCAGGGATGGTCAATGCAATAGGAGGCTTAAGGACTGTAGAAATGGCCGATGCAAGAGAAGGCTTTCTGGGTTGAACTTATTTTTTGAACATATTGACGACACGACAACTGTATTGGAAATACTAACTCAACAACATGGATCACAGACCAATTTGTAATCTTATAAAGGAGTATGATCAAGAGACAAGCGGATTTTCCAACCTAGACACAAAGCGAGTGAAAGGGTGTCATGTTCAAAAGTGACTCTTCCAGAGAATACAGGTTTAGATACATTTCTTTCCCAATTTTTCCCCCACCATTTCTGGTGAGTACCTCTTTATTTTTACGCAAGCTTGAGGAGGATAACATATGCTTGTATATATAATCTCATCCTTCAGATGATTCCTTCGGAGTATGTTTAACGAACCCTAGGAAGGAGTGGTTCGGTCCCATTACAGGTCTTTTGATGTTTGTTTAACGAGTCCAAAGATAGAAAACTCAAAGGTTTTTCATGATTATAGAGTCTGGAAAAACACTCAAAAGAGAACTCTCCCAGTTCCTTTTTCGTAAAATAGTCTGATGAGACCGAAAAAGAGATAAACTATCGCTCAACAAATGTTTTATTCAAATACTTTAACAAGTGTGAAAAGAACAATGTCGCTCGACAATCTTTTCATGTTTAGAGAGTCTGAAAAGAGATTAAAGGGAACTCCAGTGGGTTCGTTTTTCATATAACCTTTATGAGTCTGAAAAAGTGATAAAAGTATACTCGGTTTCATTCTCACATATTTACGAGCACAATAAAGAACAAATACTAAGCTAAGTAACGTATTCTCATGTATTTACGAGCATGAGAAAGAACAAAGACTAAGTTCGAGATTGTTTTCATTTTTATGCAAGCTTTAAAACAAAACAAAACTATGCTTGGAATAGATTTTAATTTTTACACAAGCTTAAAAACTAAACGAAACTATGCTTGGACCTGGTTTCATTTTTAGACAAGCTTGAACCAGAGGAAACTATGATTGAGGTAGGTGGTTTCATTTTTACACAAGCTTGAACCATAGAAAACTATGCTTGGGACTTCCCAACGCATGGTTGGTACTTAGCCCCCAGCTTAAGAAACTAGCGGCTCTACTTCAGCATGAAGTCTAGAGGCTAAGGAAAATGCCCCCCAAGCTTTGTTTCATCCAACTGCAAAGGAGAATGAAATGAAGCTTCAAATACTATACGAAGGACTTGAATCAAATAGAGAGGGGGAAAACTATTTCATTTTTTAATGAGCTTGACACAGAAACAAGAACTATGCTCGTAACCTATGTTTCATTTTTTAACGAGGTTGCCACAGAGACGAAAAAACTATCCTCGTAAGTGGTTTCATTTTTTAACGAGCTTGAAATCAGAAAACCATGCTCAAGTCTGGTTTCATTTTTTAATGAGATTGAAATCAGAAAATCATGCTCATGACCTCTATTTCATTTTTTAACGAGGTTGCTTCAGAGATGCAAAAACTATCCTCAACTCTCTTCTTGATCATGGGTTCCAAGAGGACAATTCTCTGGAATGAAACCATGTCAAGGGACAAAATTTAGTCATGGCTTCCAAGAGGTCTTCACTAGAAGGAAGAAACACACTCTAGAAGGACACCATGTCGAGGGTCTCAACAGGAGTTAAGAGATCAGGCTCTAACAACCCTATAGAAGAGATCACCATGTCAACTACTGGATCTAAGTCATCAGAATTTGAATCCATGGGCGACAATGCCACATAATTGATCTGTGGCAGGGGTGATACTGTCTGCATATGAGAACCATGTAGGGAGGAAAACCAGGCAGAGTCAATGAATGAAAGTTGATCAATAGTCACAACCTGTCCATCATGAGGGAAAGATATCACACGAAAAAGAGTGGATAGAATAAATTTCATAGCATAGACATAATCTCGCCCAAGGAGTAAAGAAAAATCCAAGGGGTCTTGGACTACCATGACGTCAATAAAGACAGTTTTCCCTCCCAAAGTTACAGGAAACTAAGGAAGGGTCCCTAAAGGTTGACTGGTTCTTCTGTTAAAAGATAACAGATTTTGCGTAACCAGTGCAAGTGGAGGATAACCCAAAGCTTTCCAAGCAATAGAGGACAAAATACTAACAGACGAACCTTCATCTATCAACGTTTGGGGAATGTCCCGACCACAAACCTGTACTGTAATCTGGAAATGAATGTAAGAGGGAAAACAAGGTCCAATTAGCACACCCCAATCAAAATGGATGGACTCATAACTTGGAGGGGGTTCCACAGGAGAAGGAGGAATACCCCTCGACACGGGAGATTATGTATCAATGAGAAAAACATGGGAAGTATCGGGTTTACTCTCTAGCAGGAGAGTAGGATCGACCGATGGAGAGATCAGATTGACCACTAGAGTTTCATTCTCCAAGGAGAGAATGGGGTCAACAGATGGAAATGAATCGACCACTTGGGTGACACTCTCTAACAGGAGAGTGGGATCGACCGAGGATGGGATGGGATCGACCGCTTTAGTTTCACTCTCTGAGGGGAGAGTGGGATTGACTGAGGATGGTATCGGATCAACCACTTTGTCAACTGGTTCAACTAAGGACATGACCAAATTGACGACATGATCAACCAGATTGACCGGTGAAGGGACCGAAGTGATCATTCCATCAACTATTGGAGGGTTGAGAGAAAGCTTACGGTAAGCAGCTGGAAGTTGAGGTTGTGAAATAGTCATGTATTCTAGTAATTTAGAGGCTTCGTCCATACAAGGGCAAAGGTGAGTGAGATGACTCCCTTTGCATAACATGCATGGGAACTTGACTCTACTTTTCTTCTTCCCAATGGTATCGTGAATAGTTGACAAGAGATCATCAGCATGTTGTTCAGAGGCTGATGATATGGGTTGGTGAGGGTGCGTAGACCATACTTATATAACCTTGGATAGACCCGGGCAATCCTTAAGAAGAAGGCTACCCTTACAAAGTCTGCAAGGGTACTTGGGCTTACGAGTTGTTTGGGTGATCTTGACATCATCAACACTCCTAGCATGATTAACAGTAACTGGTTGTTTTCCAACATGTTTGAAAGTGGTTGGAGGTTTTGACCCTTGTTTATCTTTCTTCTTCTTAATCTTCCTTTTCTTCTTCTTCTTATTCACTGGGTTACTAACTTCAGAACTTTTACTCGATGAAGAAGATGAAATGGAAGGTGACCTTGCAAGCAAAGAAGGTGAAGAAGACCTTACTGGTGAAGAAGGTGAAGGATCAACCTGAGGTTGATGCTCATGGGGGGAAGTGCTTGTGACTGAAGCACTAACTACATTTGGGATTACCTGAGTGGAAAACAACCATACCGGTAATCCAATTGTGAGACCTGGAAGGCTCAAAGTAGCAATATGAGGAGGACCAATGTTTCCATAAGAAGGAAAAATAAAAGGTTCCCCTGGAGCAGGGTTTCCTTCATTGGTCATTCTGGGAACTGATGCCATTAAATAAATATCCAATCTAGAGTCCTCTAAGGAAAACAAACAACACACGCTAAAAATCTAGTAAGTAAACAAGCAAAAAAAAACTTCTCACAATGAGCACACTAGTTGGTGATGAAATCCAATGTCATAGGAACAATGTAAAGAGGGGATGAGATAGAGCGGGTGGAAAAGTTACGTTGATGACCTGCTTAACGGACTTACACCCTGGTGGAAGCTCCCACGCATAATCGTGGGTATACCCTCCAAGGAGCCCGAGTGAGTTTGGCTAGCGTCAATTCCAGGTACCGTGAAGACTTGCCCCTCCACAGTCACCTCGTGTAAAGAACCTAGAGAGATAGGCCACTAAGGTTACCAATCACTACAGTGATGCCTGGGGAAACAGTCAACAGTCCGATTCACATGCAAGGGCAGGGTATCTAGCCCGAAATCAACTTGAAAGGCTTCCACTCATCATTGTGGGTATACCTTCAAATGACCCCCATAATATGCACAATCCCTACACCAAGACCAACAAAGTAGGGTGAGTAACTCTGCTAGTCTCAATGCGACCTCGTGATTGACCCTTGTGTTAGAAGGGCTTCCCAGGACAAAATGTAGTAAGTGGATTTAACTCTCCCTATCACAAGATACTATGTTTGT
>ML785293.1:125617-142293 GCA_009831015.1 Picea engelmannii | reverse complement strand
AAGGAATCATACAATAAAACACAACAAGCTTTATAGGAAAGAATCATATTACTGTATCATATTAAATGTGAAAGAGAGATTACAACCATGGCCTTGATGTCGTAAGGTCCCTTCCAACTATCCTTCGTTCCTCACACACTTCTTACTCCAAGGTTTCTGAGACCATGGATCTGATAGCTACTCACAATCTATCTTGACAAAGAAAATCTTAAAGCCACTCCAACCAAGCTAATAATTCCAAGCCAACCAAAGCTAACTTTCTCCATGAGAGCTCCTCTCCTTTTATAAGTTGAAGAGGATAAGGTGAGGAGGTTAGGATGATCCCACTAAATCATGAAAGCGAGTAAGATCCAAACCATTCGGATGCCACCTCACCATGGAAGTTTCTCTTTCTAGAAGATTCGAGAAAATGCTCGTTTTTCCCACGTGTAGGCATTCTCGCACCCTGCTTATAATGCAACCTGCGAACCTCTCGCAACCCATCTATGGTGAAACCTGCGAGAATCGGGAATTCTCGCACCCTGCTTCTATAACAACCTGTGGACTTCCTTTTTGATAGGGTTTTTACAAAGGAAAATGCAACTTCTTTTCTCAGGAAAAGTTCTTCTCTCTTCTTTCTTCAGGAACTCAGGCCACTGACCCCTCTGAAGGAAACATATAGGTTTACATCATTAATGGTCATAGGGATGACGAAAATAATGTGTAACACTATCCTTCTATTTCCATGATGTTCACATTCCTAGGATCTTCGTCTTCATCAGTATTGATATTGTAATAGCCTTGCAATTTCTGAAGAGGCACAGTCCATTCATCCTCTTCTTGCTCCAAAGGGAGGCTAGGTTCTTCCTCAAATAATTTCTTTCTGACATCTTGTAAATCTTGATCTACCATAGGGTACTGAATTTCAAACAAGAATGTAGCTACAAAGTTCTATGTCATACCTTGCTAATATGCAATGATGAGGCGTAGTTCTGCTTTGAGGTACCAATTGATAGGCGTTTTATCCAGGGTGTTAGTGAATTTTTTCACCCACTGATCTTGAGGAATGCTACTTTAGGCTTCCTCACAACTTCGTACATGGTCTTTCAGACAAATTTGACCTGTGTATCTAACTTCACATCCTTCGATGTTGTCTGAAAATCGCGTTGTCATCAAAGTGTGACATTGCACCCAGTCCACTATGTGCTGCTTATGTGTTCCCCACCATCTTGCTGGAGTTTCTTTTAAGGCTTCATCCAGTTCCAATAGTCTCTCTTATACTTATAAAACTTCTTCAAGTTCCAGTAAGAAAGTTTCTAAGTGAGTCAAACCATCAAAGGTTGGAAAATTACTTACTGTTGTGCTGATCCAGCGAACTTCTTTGGTCAGTCTAGCACATCTTCTTGCAGATACTTCATACATTTTGTTCTGCCAGTTCTCCAGTGCTTTTTCTAAATCTGATGAACATGTGGTGTCACTTCACCAGCTTAGGTTCCCATCTACCGTAGGATTAATGTAATCCTACTGTCTGGCTGTCAATTTATATATGTTTTCTAGTTCATATGTGTGATCTTCTTCTCTGATGGGCTCGATATACCTGCGACCTTCATCAAGATCCAAAGGTGCAATGACCCTAAGGCCATATCCTTCTTTAATGTCCCCGACCACCCAAGTTGGGCCACGCTACATGAGAGAACTCTCTTGTTCTCTTAGCAGAACATACTATAACATACCCAACATCCAACTGAGCTATGACACATAAATTTTTTGAACTGGATGCAAATAAACATATACACACAAAATTTTTGCGAAAACATATACATAAAACATAAACAGACAAATACATTTTGTAATTGCACAGATTTATACTGAAATAACAGTAAACATATACATGCAACATATATAGACAATACCCACAAAAATAAACACGTATATCATAATGCAACATGTAAATTTATCACACAATTGACACTTATGTTTGTAAGAATATCACCAACTGCGTGCAGACCTTCCACGAACCTCCCAGCCTTAGACCACACTATTCATCACTCTCAACAGTGAGTCACCCCCGAGCTAAGACTAAACTCCACCCGGGTAAAGGGATTCCTAACCAAGCTAAAGGCTCATAGACAATAGGAAAGACTCCGACTCAGGTGCCAACTCAAACTAACAACCTACAGACCCTCATTCCCCATGTTGGCGTCAGAGGTCACTCCTGGATTGCAGCAGGAGTAAGCCTGAATCTCATCAGTTTATGTCACTATTTGTTGATAAAGGGTGATGAATGGAAGTAAACTCAGAACAATATCTTTCTAACTCAGAAACTAGGCCAGGCATACACAAGCAGATGAGGTCTTGGTTTAACTTCAAACAGTAAGTTGTAATAAGGGTGAGTAGGAGGAATACTTCTGTGAGGAAATGAAAAGGTCTGTTGTAGGCATCGAGCTTCTAACAGCCTATAGAAGAAAAAATTGAACATAAGAACATCTTATATCCAAATTGCAAAAACACTAAAAGAACATAACATCGTTACAATAAAACCTTTATGATAACACAGTCACAACGATTCATGTGAATCAGTCAATCATGAACTCTTTTAGTATGGGATAGAAACCAAATGAAAAGAGAGCTGTCTTTCATTAAACAAGAAATTTCACATATAGATACATAGCCATGAAAACAAATGCTTCATTAAAACATTATAGTCGGGAGCTCTGCTCTACCATCCATCCTTACAAAAACATAAAAACTGAGTATATATACTCAGAAAAATTCACCCAGCAGAGGCATGCTTGAACCTCTAAGGCATGGTATCTCTTCAGTCAAACCTGGATGAAACTCCTTTGTCAGACGCCACCTTAACTCAGCATGTCTCTTGCAGGGGGGCCTGCATACAAGGGTACCACAGGCTGATTGCTCCAGGCCTCCCATACCTTCCATTCATGGCTTGAGCTGAGGTTTCATCTACCTGCTCGATTTTAATTAACTGCTTCCCTAGGGAATGGTCGAGATGATATGCTCAGGAGAAGACCATGTGCCTGGTCTCTAAGGCTCGGAGGCTAGCCTCCCTTTCATCTGGCACTTCCATCAATGTAACCCAAGGCCATGACCTAGCGCCTCTCTCCAAGGGTGTTTCACCATTTTTTCTTTCGGGGATTTCTACTTCCCCTGCATTCAAATTTCCTGGTGCCCAAACTTGCGAAACGTCCCTCCAGGATCAATGGTTGAATCGACTTTAAAAACTGATGACCACAATCATTTTTTCCATTAAACAACCCTGGCCCTGAGTGCTCACTTTATTTGGCCATACTCCATACAACCCTGGCGCTAGGATCATGGGCCCAACACTAAAGTATCTTTCACATTTCGCGATTTGGGGATGGAAAGGAGCCGACCCCTTGTCCTTCAATCTTCTGGTAGCCAAAATGCCGAAATGGATAATCTGCAATCAATGGTCGGATTTGATTTAATATGGATGGTCATGATGAATCTTAATGTATTTCTGGGATTCTCCCACTAGGATTTCTTGTTCCTTTGCTCTCGACCCTTGTATTTCAAAGTCCCGGTAGCTGAAATGATGAAACGACTAATCTGCAATCAATGGACGGATTTGATTTAATGTGGACGATCATGATGAACCTTAATGTATTTCGGGGATTCTCCCACCAGGAGCTCTCGTTCCTTTTCTCTCGACCCTTGAATTTCAAAGTCCTGGTAGCCAAAATGGTGACCGGGCTTAATCACACGCCACGTATCCTTCAAGATTAACAATCCCGATCCTTTCGAGGATTCTCCCACTGGGAGCTCCAAAATCCCCAAAATGTCGACTAGCTGCCACCTGTTCCCCTTCTTTAGGACCAGCCTTTCCATATGACCCTGTGCTATGACCGTGGGCTCGCACCCAAAGGCGCCTTCACATTTTTCAATTTTCGCGATTCCAACTGCAAGGGAGGAGCGACCCCCTGTCTTTCAAAACCTCGGTAGCCAAAATAGCGACAAGACTCAATAATGTGCCACACATCCCTTGGTTGGATGGTTGATATACTCCCTTGATCAACGGTCCTGATCACTCGCCTCTCAATGAGCACATAAATCCAACTGGCCCCCACTTTTTAGCCCCGCTTGAAGTGACCGGGCACCATGACCATGGGTCCACACCTAAAGGCACCTTCGCATTTTGCATTTCGGTGATTCCAAATGTAAGGGAGGAGCGACCCCCTATATTTCGAAGTCCCGGTATCCGAAATCGCAACCGAGCCTGATCAGGCGTCATGTGTCTTGACTGGATCGGACGACGACGATCATTTCATGGAATATGTGCACTTTGTCTCAGGCCTTTTCACTACGTTAAACTCTGGGAAAATTCATGGTCCCAGTTTACCTAATGTTCATCGATCTACCTTGATGATAGATCCTGTCCATTGAAAACTTGATCGACCGTCTGCTATCATTTTAAGCCCGAAATGGAGATTTTATGCATGCTACGCTTGGGCGCTCATGACTGTGGCCTTTGAATAAAATGCATTTGATGGGTTTTTAAACCCCATTTCGTCGCATTTTACACCAAGGGCCCGAAATCGGGGAGAAACACCCCGCTTGTTAGAATTGGCACTAACACCCCACATGCCTATCCCACCTATTAACGCTTTGTAAATTCCCAGAGGTTGTCAGGAGGTAGAATAAATTTATCTGAGGTAACTTTATCCAAGCACTTCGGAACTGGGATCTAGCCTTGCCAGTTTCAAAGAGGGTTCTCTCTGTAAGATTTAAATATGTTTCAGGTTTCAAATATTAGGCTAGTTAAATAAATAGGATTATGTTGCTTGTTTTATAGAAATGGCTGAAATATTGTTTACGCATCCATTGGGCTATGGGGTCTGTGTTAAGGTTTGAGATCAAAGAAAATATTTTATGAGGCTTCTTCATAGGGCAGGATAATGAAACTGTTGGATCCTTTAGAATTAAAATGATGGGTAACATAAAATATGAGATAATCAATTAAAATAAAGAAGCATTCAAGAATTTATTTATCATAACATCAGAAGACAAACACTTAGATCTTTAAAAGCCAGAAACAAAGTATACAAAGATATATTCTGCAACTTTAACTTCTTTTAAATGATCAAATATAGAAAACAAAAATGATTACAAAGACAGATAAACCATTCAATGAAGAGGAGTAAACACCACCGATAGTTAACATGCAGGAATCCTGTGAATCGTCCTTTTTATTACTGGCAGGTCTCTTGAAAATGATTACAGTGCTTACAGCTTGCTTGGGCATAAATATCAACCCTCAGTACTTCGAAGTTTGAAGTATTTATAAGAAATATTACAAACAATCTTGTCATTAATGATCAGGACGTGGTGGAATCTAAATCTAACTAACTAGATAACAAAATACAAAAATATAGGAACTACTAATGATCTATTGGATTCTTCATGCTGATTTTGGAGAAGGTTGTTGGTGAGTCATCAACTTGACTTTGACTGCTCTGCATTCTGACTTGGATTGTACACCTCATCACTTACTCGATCAGAGTGCATAGATCCTCCCACCTCTTTTTACTGGTAATGGTGACTTTTAGTAACCTTCAGTAGACTTCATCCATCTCTGTATATTTGGCGAAAGTTGGCTTGGTGATGAAAATATACTTGATTTCATGCTGGATACTGTGGTCCAACTACAAGGTATCTAAAAATGCTTTTCCAATTATGCTACCTTGTATTCCTGAAAACTTAGAGCTATCCTTTGACACCATGGTGATCCTTTGCATGTAGTCAGAAAGAGTCATCAACCTATCATTTAGAACCATTAAACTGGGAAGACCTTTCTTTTTCAAAGCTTCAATCTTACTGAAGAATCTCTGAACTCCACTATCCATGTTTTGGGCTCTCTCCTCCAATTGTAACATTATTCCTCTCTTGGTCAGAACTTTCTTAACCTCAAGGATGGTCTCTATCCTATCCTCAATTTCCAGGATTTCCAGCTCCTCCTTAGTCTTTGAATTTAGAAACCTGATTATTTCATTTGCCTTCATGGGAATTTCTCCCATCTCTCAATTTCTCCTGTCAATGGCCTACCTACTCCTCAACACCAATTCATGATTCTCAAACATGATCTGCACAAGTGGCCATATTTCTGTCATGGATTTTGAGATATCCATCCAAATGTTCTCCTTGGCTTATGCTAGTGTCTTTCCCAAAACTGTTTTCTTCTGCAACTGCTGTAGTTCCTTCTCAAGTTTTTCTGATGTGTGCCTCTCAGTGTTGTAGCTGGCCTGGAAAGAGGATTTAAGTTTCTGGAGATTCTCCATCTCTTGTTTTAGTCTTTTGATTTCTACTCCTTGTATGGTCATATCCTCCATTGACTTTTCTAGAGTTTCAGATGTTTCTAGAACTATCACTGGGGTAGCTAATGGAAGTTCTGCTGTGGTGGTTGCTGATGCTGTTGTTGTGATAACTCTTGTGAGGGGAATTGAACTCAGTGGAATGACTTCCATGGCCTCTGTCCATTCCTTTACTAACCTTTCCATCTCTGCCTCCATTTCCTTGATCTGTGCATTCTGTTCCATGATTAACTTTATCATTTCTTCCTTTTGGCCTTCTGTATCGACCATCTCTTTGGCCTGTGAGTCTTTAGTAGCTGGAAATTTTAATTGTTTCGTCAAGGATGCTATGTCAACATTCTTTTTCTTTAGAAGTTCTTCATCTACTTTTACATTGGAGTGGTTGTACCCAATTTTAAGTACCATCTCTTCTAAAGATTTGATCATGTTGTCCTTTGCAATAGATGACACTTTCTCCAACTTTAGTTGAGTCTGAACATTGTTCAGATAAACCTGCAACTTTGCAGAAGTTGTGGAAGTGTTTTCCAATGTTGAGAAAATCATTTCTTCAGTCTATCTATGCAAGTCCATCTGGTCACCTGGATGTACCTCTGCTGCATCAAACTCGAAAGTTGACCTTTTGTAATAAAAAAATTCCTTTGGTTGAGGCACCTCCGCCTACAAGAAGGCCATATGCATTCTCCCCTTTTTTGTATCAAAGGAAGAGAGCAATCTGTGCTATGTTGTTGATGTTTGTTTCCATAATTGGGCATAGGTGTTGTTGGTCATCATCTCATTCTTTTTCTTAATCAGATTGTATTTCTCAAAAATACTTTGTCCTGCGGATCCTTGTGGTGGTTGGGTGGTCAAGGTGGTATCGATATTCTTCTTTGATGAAGAAGTAGACATAATTTGCTGACTACTTGAGAACAATGGTGAATGTTCTCTCTCGACAACTATGGTAAATTGGGTCTCTTCTCCCCTGGATTTGTCAAGGGTATGACTGGTCTTGGGATTTTTCCTGTAAACCCGAAAATCCTCTGCTGAGACTTTAGTAACTAAAGGGGAGACTTCCTTTCTGGGACTCTTCTCTACTGGTACCTGTGGAGTATTGGTTTGTGAAACACTGGCTGAAGGAGGTTGTTGTTCTGAGTCTTCCAAGGTGTTCATTTCCCACTTTGTCCGGTTCATGAACTTCTCAATTTTGGGTTTTGGAACATGAGCATATGGAGAGATTTTATTCTTTAGCCTAGTTTCTGCAATGAGGCCACAAGGATCATAGTGCCACAGAAAACTGATGCTGAACTTCATCTCCTTCAAAAGTTTATCAACCATTGCCCCTATGGCTCGACTGTTACAGATGAAAGGTCCTATCTATCCCTTGATCCTTAATTGTTGTTTCTTCTTGAAGGCTACAAAATGAATATCATATGAGTTAATCATTTGCCTGATATATTCCAAGGAGAATATCAACATGGGAAAATATATAGGCAGTTTGTAGGGGGCCATCTTGCATCCATAAATTATAATCTCATTATGGTTCTGGTATAGGTACCGATCTCCAGTATTGGTGAGGTCTGAGAGATGTATAATTCATTGGATTTCTTCGTTTATCCTTCATTCGTGTCTACCGCTGAGCATGCTTACCACTGGATGGTAGAACTGATCTATGAACTGATTGAAGGTGAATTCTGGTGAGTTCCTTCTCAGTAGTGACATCCAGGATGTGACCGTCTGGGGTTTTCCATTACGATCTAATTTCTACATGGAGAATTGGAACTTATCTGCTTGGAAAAACATGAACATGTATGCCAGTATTGAATAATACCAGAACATGCCTTCTGTGGGGAACTTGAAAAGTTGTTCGTGAATATTCTTGGCCAGAAAAATGCTGTAGTCCAACTGCATTGTGGCGCTTTCCTCGGTAGAGAATATAGATAGATAAACCAAGATTGGCTCATCTACCCACTCCTCTGAGTAGTATCCAAGTAGACTGCAAAGGGAGGAAATAATTTGATTTCCTTTTACTGAGAAAATTGATGACTGATATGAGGGATTTTCTTTGGGTAATGGGGCACTCTCAGGGAGGAAAAGATAAAAAATCTGCGCTCTCTAGGGAAAATACAACTTTTGATACATTTTGGTTAGGATCTCAATGGTAAAAGAAGAAAAGGATTTGACTCTGGGTATTTGCAGCATCTGGTCAATGGCTTCAGGTGTGATAGTGAACAGGGTCTCTCCAGAGGATGAAACAATAGCTCTCTGATTGGGAAGATAGTGCACTTGGCACTTGAGGGCGAACTCGGGGAAATGATGAATTTGGGGAAAAAGATACAGTGGGAGATTGGACTCCCAGAGTCCAATTTCATTAGTCTGGTCTAAGAAAGTGTCTCTAAACCATGAGTGTAACTCAACAAAATCAAATTGACATTTGGGCTATGAAATCAGGTAATCTTTGTTGGCCAGAGGGATCTGGTTGAGGTCAATAGGAGGCGGGAGGAGAGGATTTTCATCAAATTTTGATTGTTTGGACTTTGGTGCTATCACTTTGACTGATACCTGCAAAATTTGAAAAAGAAATGACATTGACTGTAGATTCCAAGAATTATTGGAGGTCGTAGATGAAAAAATCAAAGAGAATAATGGTTTCAAAGGTGTCTGGATCATGAATGACGAAGGAATGGTGAAAAAAAAGATTATCTAGGAAAAAGGGTATCCGTGAGAGGCACGGGGGACAAGTCAACATGCTAACAAATATGTTTTCCAGTATTAGTGAGCCAACGGGTACCTCGGGTATGAGGTGGAAGGTAAAGGATGGGTGATGGGTGCATGAGGGTGAGGTGGAAGGCAGTGATTGGAGGATAAGTGAATGGGATATGACATGTGACGGGTGAGTGGAGGAAAGTATGTTGCCGAAGTAATGAGACATGACTTACAAGTGGCGGTAGTGGAGTATGACGTCATGGGACAACGGTGGTAGTGGAGTGTGATGTCACGGGACGACAATGGTATGGGAACCTGGTATGGAAGTTTACTCGAAGGGGGGGTAGGCGGTAACTGGTTTAGAGCAAGGGGGGTGTGAGTTAACACAATGGTGACATGTTAGGATGGGACCCATCGGGGAATACCACCAAATCGGATGCCCCCCACGCCATTAAAGGTAGAATGGTTTGGGGGGGGGGTCTGATCTTACTTGTCGACCGTCGATCTGAGCACCGTTTGCTCATCCGTAGATCTTGGCACACTTTTTACCTGTAGAGCGTGAATCATATTACGCTGCAGAAACTTTGGATAGCACCATTTTGTGGATTTTTTGTGTTGCTTTTGTTATTTTTCCACCAAGGAGTTAGAGCACAACCTTCTGACATCAAAACAAAGAATCTCATCCAACTGTATGCTTGTTTTATTGGAAGGAAAACTAGCTAGCTTATGTCCTATCCTACTTAACTAACACATTTAACCCAGATTAGACTATTGGGATAAAAAATTACTCTACCCTGGGGCTATTTGATCAAGTTTAAACAATTTGATCAAATTTATTCACTAACTAACCTATCTACTTGGCTAAGATTAAACATTTTAGCCAAGCTTTATTCACTAATCCTATTAGCATAAATTCAAATAGACTTGACCATGGTTAGACTGTATGAATCAAGCCATTCTTATTACATGGGGCCTTATTATTTTTCTTTTATGCCCACTTTTATTCTTTTTCTTTTCTCTTCTTTTTCTTTTTCTTTTCTTTTCTTTTTCTCTTTTTCTTTTCTTTTCTTTTTCTCCTTTTCTTTTCTTTGTAAATAATTTGTAGAATGAAACATTATTTGCAACCCAAAATACAATAAAGGAAAAAATTTCCATTCACCAGTTGATCTTATGAATCATAGGGTTATAATAGTGGCTCCACCTAGGGATGGTACTCTCCTTGTGAAGTGACAAGAACCTGCTTCCTGATGTCCTGAGAGATTTTCTCCAGAGCTTCTTCTGCTATTTGATTTGTTTTATTTTGAAAATTTGGTGGCATTAGCTAGTGGCTTAGGGCCTTCTCCATGGGCTTCAACCATCTAATCAACATCAACCACACATAATCTAAAATTAAAAGAAATGGTTTGTACAATGGAAATGGGTGACTAGAGCCTTCATTGGGATGGTAAATAATGCGTCAACATCCTACCATTCACTGGTCCACCTAGCAGGTTTGTTCCATCACTATCCTTGAGAAGAAAAACATTATTTCCTTTGTATGCCTGAATGGTGTAAGGGCCCTTCCACAATCTATTGAAATTTCCATGTTTACCCTTATCTTCATTTATGGAATCCCACTTTAGTACCAAGTCGCCTAACTCAAAATCATCTTCTTTAGTTCTTCTGTCAAAAATCTTTTTGATGTTTTCCTGGATGACCCGAGTCTTGTTGTATACTTCTTCCCTGGACTGTTGCAATTGGATCATCTGATTTATTATCCTTTGGGTATCATTTGGCTCTTCTTTCACCTCTTGCAACAATTTCATAACAGGGATGCCCAAAGAGGTAGGTAAAAATGCTTCAGTGCCATACAACAACTGGTATGGAGACATACCAATTGATCTCTTAGTGGTCAGTCTGTCAGCCCAAAGTGCGAAAACCAACTTGTTATGCCAAGATTTATTATTTCTTGTAGCATCTTCTTAATAATATTCACGAGATTTTTATTTGAGGACTCATCTAGACCATTTCCCCGAGGGTAATAAGCTATGGAGTGTCCCAAAGTAATGTGGTACTGGCTACAAAACTCTATAAGATTTTTGGATTTGAAGGCTGCTGCATTGTCAGTTATGATTTTTCTAGGACATCCAAAACGAGACAATATTATTTTCCAAGAATTTAATGATGGCAGAGTCAGTGGCTTGCTTGCATGGTACAACTTCGATCCACTTCATGAAGTGGTCTGTTGCAGTGAGGATCCACCTGCGTTGGCCCAAAGAAGGAGGGTGTATATCTCCAATAAAGTCCAAACCCCATTGTTGGAATGGAGCTTCAACTGAGATGGGTTTCAGGGGCAAGGGAAGGAGCTTCTTTTTACCTTCGAAAGCTTGACATTTGTGGAATGAGGTGACTTTTTGATGCACATTAGCGAACAATGTGGGCCAGTAAAAACCAACTCTTAGAATCTTGTTAGCCGTGGTATTCCAACTTAGATGCCCACCACAGTCTCCTGCATGGAAATCCTGCAATACCTTGTGAGCTTCGTCTTTTAATAGGAAATTAAGAAAGATACCTCCAAGATCTTTCCAATAAAGGTTTCCTTCTAGAATACAAAATTTCAATGCTTTCAGTTTCAAAAACCTAGCTTTAGTTTTAGTTAGACCAGGGGGAGCTTGTAAATTATGTAGGACAAATATGAGGTCTGCGTACCATGGAGAGTTTAGGAATACCTCTTTCACGTTTGGAGTTGCCTGCTCTCCCTGCTCATCAACTACAACCAAGAAATTAATATCTAAAGCATGGAAATTGGATTTAGCCATCAACTTTGCTAGACCTTGACCTTTGATCAGTTTAGTAGGTTTAATCTCTATATCATATTCCATAATAACAACAATCCACTTTCCTCTCCTACCATCTGGATTATCCTGAGTCAGGATATCCTTTACCATTGCATTTGGAACATAAGAAATTGTGTGGGAATGGAGAATATAGACTCTAAAATCCTTTATGGCCTTCACCAGGGAAAAAGCTTGTTTCTCCATTATATTATAGTTCAATGCAACATCTCTCAAAGATTTGCTGAAAAAGGCTCTGCGCTGTTTGTACCCTTCGTTGTTTTTCTGCAATAGTACTGCTGCAATGGTGTGTTCAGATGCAAAAGAGAACAGGTAGAAGTCTTTGGTGTAGTCTAGACTGATCAAAACCAAAGCTTGTGTAAGTGCATGCTTTACTTGCTCAAACGACTATTTGGATTCAGTGTTCCATCTTATTTTGGTGTCTTTTTTCAGCATATTTGTGATGTTCCTGAGAAGTTCAGCCAAGTTGGGTATGAATCTTCTTAGGAAATTTATTTTACCAATGAATGATTGCAACTCTTTAATGTTCCTAGGGTGTTCCACTTTCTGGATAGCCTCTATTCTGCTGGGATCTATTTTAATTCCATCCTTAGAGATTATATGTCCCAACAACTTGCTTTCCTCTAAATCAAAAAGGGTTTTCTTGGGATTCAATGAAATCCAAAATTTTTCGCACTTCTCAAACACTTGTCTGAGATTTTGTAAATGTTCCTCGTCAGATTTGGAGTAGACCATCACATCGTCCAGATATATGACTATAAACCTACCAAGATCGTCCACAAAATTAATATCCATTGCTCTTTGGAAAGTGGAACCAATGTTCATCAAACCAAAGGGAATTTTCACATACATGAAAGTTCCCTAGGGTGTGGTGAAGGTTGTTTTCTCCTGATCATTTGGGTGGAAAAGAACCTGGTTATAGCCTGAGAAACCGTCTAGTAAGGAGATCCTGTTGGCCCCAACAATCTTTTGTAAGATGTGGTCCATTTTAGGCAAAGGGTAATTTTCTTTGAGGGAGACCTTGTTCAGGTTTCAGAAATCAATGCAAAGCCTGATCTCGCTAGTCTTCTTTCTGGTAAAAACCATATTGGACACCCATTTGGAAAATCTTAAGGGAACTATGATTTTGGCATCATATATCTTTTTAATCTCTTTTTCTATCAGGGGAAGTAACTTGGGATTGATTCTCCTAAGTTTCTTCCTAAAAGGTTTTTGTTCTTCTTTTATTGGGATCCAATGCTGTATGATACTTGTGTCATAAGATTTTAAATCATCATAACCCCAAGCAAACACATCTACATATTCCTTAAATAGTTCAATGTATTTTCATTTTTTCTTAGGGGGTAAAGATTTGGAAAGTTTTATCATCTTGGGTTTTTCCTCTGTTCCTGTGTTACACTCTTCGACCTCTTTACCACTAGTTTCAATCTTTGGTTTTTTTGCTATATCGTTAAAATTAAACAAGTCTTCTAACATAACTAAAACTCTAGGTAACACATTGTTTTTCAAATGTAAAATATTAGAATCTACTTCATTTTCATTCAATTCATCTGAATCTAATTTATTCACACTACCATTTTCAAAAACATATTTATTTACATTATCATCATCATTCTCTAAGTCTATATTTGTATATTCGAACTCATTCTTACACTGTAGGAAGTCTTCAATTTGATCATATTTTCCAAATACCTGCCAGTATCTGATGTTATCTGGGACAGTTGGTCTGCACTTCACCTCTACTATGTATTAGTGAGTGGGATGAAAAGGTATTTTTCATGTAGCTACTGACGTAGCCACTTGATCTGCTAGTATGTTATGTCCCCTGGGCATTACCTGCAAGTCGATTTCTGTGAAACATTGAAGATAATACAAAGCAACATTCCTATAAGCTCTAAGTCTGGGATGTTTAGCTGCATACTCACCTTTAATCTGTTTAATAATCAATTCAGAGTCACCTCTTACCATAATATGTTTGGCACCAACCTTCTTTAGTAGTTTCAGGCCGAGCATCAAAGCTTCATACTCAACTATGTTGTTAGTGCACTGAAAATTCAGTTTGTAAGAGTGGCTCTCTGAATACCTTGATTTTTGATTATGCAACCAAACTCCAACTCCATCTCCCTCTTTGCTCACAGCTCCATCAAAATCCATACTCCAGAAATCTGATGGCAGTTCATCGCTTTCTACTATTGTAGTGTTTCTTACCTTAGTAATTGCTTTATCTTCTTTCGGATCAGGTGCATCATCTTCCAACTGAGCAATTTGTCTTTCCAAGTCATCATCATTGTATAGAATGAAATAATCCAGATCAGAGTGTGAAGAGTATAGTGGGTAGTTGTGTGGTTTTTCTTGACTGCTGACCATATATTTCATCAAAGTCTCTCTATACAACCTTCTCTGTTGTCCAAATACTAGAACTGTGGCATAAGAGATATCTAACTGCAAGGGTCCTTTCAACTTGGCCCCTAGGACCTGGATAGAAACATACCATATTTCAGGGGGATCTATGCAACCACAACATCCATCACCGTGCTTTTTGCTGGGATTTTAACCAAGGTGATACATAAATCTTTAATCATCCCTATACATCTGACCTTGCTAGAGTCAAAAGAATGCAAATCCTTGTAGGGTCTGGTGACCTCAATCCCCAAATTTTCCATCACATCTTTGGGCATTAGGTCGTGAGAGGCGCCTGGATCAAGCATAACGTTGTGTAAGATCAAGTTGTGGATATTCAGACTGATGCAGAAAGGGGGGACAACACCATTATCAATTTGACCATCAACTTCAGGGCCAAACAAGAGCTCATGTTGATCATCAGTAAGATTTACTGTGTCCGAGTGAGTTTCTAATCCGATATTCAATACCTTCATACCTATCTCTGGTTGGATGCATAATTCTTTAATCACCTGCGACCTGTAAGTGTTCTTGCTCATCATCTCAGATAGGGGAATATGAATCTTCAATTTGGCTAGTTCCCCTTCAAGGCTGAAAGTAGTGGAAGCTTTGCTTAGGCTCTGCACTTGTGGTTTGTCTACCATATTCCTCTGGGAAAAAGTACTTGGCTGACTAGTTGATGAAACCTCAGTCTGATTTGATCTTTGTAAAATTTCAGGGTTTATTTTTGTGGGAGATTTGACATTATTCCTCTCAAGGACTTTCTTGAGAGAAGTTTCTGAGGTTTTCTTCATTTCAACGACCTTCTTTGGAGGATTGTCATTGGTATTCTTGCTTCTCAAGTTATACTTCCTGTGAACCTCCATTATAGAATTCTCAAAGGCCTATTGTTTTGTTTCCTCTGCTTCCTCATTTACCTCTGTTTGTGAAAGGAGAAAGAGCTCTTTCTTTTCTTGATTAAGAAAAATGGAGTCATCATCATGAACACCCATGAGGTTTATGTGAGTGTCATCCAATTATTTGATTATCTCCTCCCCTTCATCAGCCTAATTTTTCTGAAGAGGTGGTATGATATGATGATCAGGCCCCCTCTGTTCTCTTTGATATCTAGGATCTCTCTGCCTGATCTGGGTGGGATTCCTTCTGAAGTTCGGATTCTGAATCTAAGGAGCAACTTGGTTTTCTCTGGGTGGATTTCTGTTGGCTATAGTAAGTCTCTCCATCATTCTCTCCATAACTGTAGCTATGGAATCCAGTTTAGCATATGAAGAGGAAGTGTAAGGCTCTTCTTTAATCTTGACCCTTATTTCTGTTCTCTGTCTGGCTCTTTTGGCTAAAAGATTTGCTTCCACGCTTACTGCACTTTTCTACATGTCTTCCAGGGTGGAATAATTTATTTCCCTTAGTTGATATGACATATCAGCGTCAAATACAACGGGAAATTTGATTAATGCTAAACCCTGATGTGGCTTGATATTAGTTGGAATTGCGTTGTAAAGATTGTTGAAAAGAGTGCAGTAATCCTGCACTGTCTCTCCTTGGTTCCTTATGATATTCTCGTATTCTGACAAAATATGGAGAGGGTTTTTCTTTACCTCCCATATGTCAATAAAAATTCATTGAAAAGTAACAAGGTCAACTACAGTAGCAGGATGTAAGGCTTTGAACCATTTTTTGACATCCCCAGTCAGACTCTGTGCAAAAAGTCTCATTTGAACGTCAACTTCATCCACTTCTTGCAAATCAGAATAATCATTCATCTTATCAATGTGTTGTTGTGCGTTAAGAGTTCCAGTGCCATCAAACTAAGGAAGTCTAGTTTGATAGTCCTGGGGCATGGCGTGTAAGGGCCAACACAAAGGGAGAATATATGGCTGCCATGATAAGTGGAGGAGGCTGAGCAATAACTTGTGTGATTGGAGGGGAAGTGACAGAAGATGTGGAAGATGAAGGGCTGGTAGGAATGAAGTGAGCTAGTTTAGGTTTAACGGAAGCTACAACAATAGTCAAGGTATAAAATTCAGTTGACTGTTGGAAGTGGGATTTGTATAAGGCTTGATCAATATTTTATACTATATCTTCTAACTTGTCAAATTCCTAAATAAATCGTTGATCAATGTTTGCCCTGGGGGAAAGTATTTCAGGGGTCCTGGGTTGTAGGATGGTTTGATCTAAGACTATTTTGTTGATTAAGGTTGGTTTTCATTGATGTCAACCCTTGAAGAAAGACCCGTAGCACAAAGGTTTGGGTAATGGACCCAATAATGTTTGATGTAAATATGACTCAGTATTGTTTTTTCATGGTTGATAAGAAGTAAATATGGATGAACTCCAAAGTGGTCCCCTTATGGTGAAAGCCCTCACGGGAAGACGCTTTGTGGAGTAAGAGAACCCATGCTTAATTGTGGAATAATGAGATGAAGGAAAGTGA
>ML785293.1:91978-117707 GCA_009831015.1 Picea engelmannii | reverse complement strand
TACAAAATAAATTATTTCAATAATAATTTTAATGGAGAAATTAGAAGTGGACCCAACCCTAAAATGAGGAAAGTGGGGCCAAGTGACCTAGAAGATGTTTTTAAGGAAGCTACTTGGAGAGTATAAATAAGAGGCAAGGCTCTTTCATTTGAATCACACTTGAGCATATTGAATATCTATAGGTGTCTGAGGTATACAAATGATATCTAAGCCGGAATTATGAGGAAAGTGAAGAAAAGAAGGCCGAAATGCAAGGAAGGATAAATTCTTTTGATGGTGCTTTCTAAGTGAGAAAACATATCCAAGTAACTGTGGTTAAAAATTCATCTTGTGGGTCGTTGTATTTTGGGAGTTACACTCTGTGGAAAATAGGGTTTGTGGCCAGTCCCGAAACTAGTCAAAATCAGGTGTTTCGGGTAAAAACATCATACCTTCTTCATAACAGATCTAAATTCAGTGAGACAAAATGTGTTGGGTAGGGTACAGTTTGTAGTATTCTATGTAATAGTTTTATATCATTTCATCAAATATTTTGTGCGGGGCACGCTCTACAAGGTCCTCTAGAATAAGCCATAATTCAACAAGGTATGCCATTTTTTCTATAACTCCTTTTCTGAGAGGTTCCAAGTAGTGCCACTTGGAGGAATTGCATAAAACACACTAAAGAACATTGTGTATAAGTTTAATATCTTTATAAATTACAGATTCAAAATTATGATTACTTCAATTTAGGGTTTTTGACTAATCCAAAACTAGGCATCTGAGACTAAAGAAAAGTTTGATGAAAATGCTAGTCTCTTGTTGTTTAAGTTAAGGAAGGTTTGCAGGAATGTGATTATATACACCAGGTCTATTACAGAGCTACAAATCAGATTTGGATGATGAAATTGATGAGAGATTTTGGTTGAGGTACATGTTGAGTACATGTTTGAGCCAGGTGGATATTGGTGGCCACCCACCTATTCCACTTGGACCCCCACCATTGCTTCTTTCAGTTTTTCAGTTTTCGCACAGTTTACTATTTTTAGAAGTTTTTCAGGTCCTGAACTTCCAGAGCCGTTTTGAGGCCTTAAATGACATTTTTTTGGGAAAATGGGGAGCAACATGGAACATAGATTGATTTTTCTCACCCAAAAGTTGTATTCCTTGGATAGATCTTTCTAACGAGGTATATAATGCGTCAAATGGAGATCGTATGCCAAAGTTATGTCCCCGGGAAGTTGATGTACCAACTTACTCAAACGTGGCCCATAGTCTTGGCGTTTCATCTCCTAGGGTTATGTCTTTGGATGTTTAGGGTTTTCCATTGTTTCTCAATAATAATAGGCCTTCAAGCCTCATTGTAACATAGTTTAGAGGCCAGTAGCCACCACATCTCTTCTCAGAGATAAGCTACCAACGCCCTAGCTAGTTTATTTCCATTCTGTCTGTAAGCATATTTCAGTTATTTGTTATTAATTCAATGAAGTCTTATTTCCACTGCATCTCTGTGTTTATGTGTATTTCTGTATTTCATTGTGTTCCTACATAAATCCAGATCAATTGTTGAGACAATTAGTTGATGAGTTGGCGCACATACATGAGGTGTATAGTTGATGATGTTGGTACATATTGATGAGTGATAGTTGATGAGTAGTTGACACATGATTGGTACATACTTGGTACATGGTTGGATGCACTTGTTTATGGCACAGGTTGATTACAGGCTGGTGCATGGTTGATGCACTTGTTTGTGGTACATGTTGATTACAGGTTGAGGTACAGGTTGATTACAAGTTGGTGCATGGTTGATGCACTTGTTTATGGTACAGGTTGATTACAGGTTGGTGCATGGTTGATGCACTTGTTTATGGTACAGGTTGATTACAGGTTGATGCATGGTTGATGCGTGGTTCAGATTTATTGGTACAGGTTTACAGTGGTACATCTCACAGTGATAGTGTGACAGTGGTTCCATCATTCTACTTCTACTTCAGGGTGGCAGGACGGGGCAAGGATAGGTGGTTGTAGCCACCTTCCGATTGTTGTCGGAGAACATTGGGGGTTGTAGCATCCTTCTAGTTATAGCCAGAGATTTGGGGATTTGGTGCTTCCCTCAGGTTGTAGCCTGAGAAACTAGGGGGTTGGAGCCTCCTTCTAGTTGCAGCTGGAAAACAAAGGAAGTTGGTGCTTCCAATGAATGTAATTCTTCAAGACATATAATAAAAAGCATTCCGTGGTTTTCTCCCGATTTGGGTTTCCACGTAAAACACTGGTGTACTGTGTATGTGTGTGATTGTTTATTTATTACTGCTCATTATTGGATAATAATTCTACAATGATATAACATTTGAAGAAAAAGGATTATAATTACATTATTACTGATTCACCCCCCCTCTCAGTAATCCAACACGTTTCACTACAAAACTATCAGATTTTGTTCTAAAAAGGATTTTTTCAAAAGATATGTCAAACTCAAGATCCTAAAGGGAAACAAGCTTCTATGGAAGAGAAGGGGACCTATGAAGATGACTGTGATGCCCGAAACCCTCTGCAGTGTTTTTATTTCTGAGTAATTTTTCTGGATTGTCTAGTGATGTTACAGGTTTTGGATATGGGTGAGATCTAGTGAAAACTCTTTTAGGAGCCAAAATTCTAATTTTTTAAGAGATTTAAAATAATATATACAAACTTTAACAACCTCTGAACATTATCTCTTTATAAGTTAGATTTTATGATTCCTTCAGAAATAAAGTTTTCTTTATCTAGGGAAAAGAAATTGTAGGATGGAAAGTTGGTTCAGTCCCGAGTGGAGTTGCCACTATGTTAACTCTCTGTAAATTCCCAGAGGTTGTCAAGAGGTAGAAGAAATTTATCATAGGTAACTTTATCTAACCACTTCAAAACTGGGATCTAGCCCTACTAGTTTCAGAGAGGGATCTCTCTATAAGATTTAAATATGTTTCAGGTTTCAAATATTAGGCTAGTTAAATAAATAGGATTGTGTTGTTTGTTTTATAGAAATGGCTGAAATATTGTTTACACATCCATTGGGATATGGGGTCTGTGTTAAGGTTTGAGATCAAAGAATATATTTTATTAAGTTTCTTCATAGGGAATGATAATGCAACTATTGGATCCTTTAGAGTTAAAATGATGGGTAGCAAAAAAGATGAGATAATCAATTAAAATAAAGAAGCGTTCAAGAATTTCTTTTTCATAACATCAAAAGACAAACACTTAGATCTTTAAAAGACAGAAACAAAGTATATGAAGATAAATTATTCAACTTTAACTTATTTTAAATGATCAGATATAGAAAAAAAAAATGATTACGAAGACTGATAAACCATTCAACGAGGAGGAGTAAACATCACCAACAGTTAACACGCAGGAATCCTGAGAATCGTCCTTTTTATTACTAGTAGATATCTTGAAAAATATTATAGTGCTTACAACTTGCTTGGGCGTAAAGATCAACCCTCAGTACTTTGAAGTTTGAATTATTTATAAGAAAGGTTACAAACAATCTTGTCATTAATGATCAAGACGTGGTGGAATCTAAATCTAACTAACTAGATAACGAAATACAAAAATATAGGAACTGCTAATGATCTGTCAGATTCTTCATGATGATTTTGGGGAAGGTTGTTGGCTATTCATCAACTTGACTTTGACTGTTCTGCATGATGACTTGGACTGTACACCTCATGACTTACTCGATCACAGTGCACAGATCCTCCCATCTCTTTTTACTGGGAATGTTGACTTTTAGTAACCTTCGGTAGACTTCATCCATCTCTATATATTTGGTGAAAGTTGGCTTGGTGATGAAAATATACATGATTTCATGCTGGATACTGAGGTCCAACTACAAGGTCTCTAAAAATGATTTGCCTGTTATACTACCCTGTATTCTTGAAAAATTAGAGATATCCTTTGAAACCATGGTGATCCTGTGCTTATAGTCAGAAAGAGTCATCAAATTATCATTTAGAACCATTAAACTGGGAATTCCTTTCTTTTGCAAAGCTTCAATCTTACTAAGGAATCTCTGAACTCTGTTATCCATGTTCTGGGATCTCTCCTCCAATTGTAACATTAGTCCTCTCTTGGTCAGAACTTTCTTAACCTCGAGGATGGTCTCTGTCCTATCCTCAATTTCTAGGCTTTCTAGCTCCTCTTTAGTCTTTGAATTTAGAAACCTGATGATTTCATTCACCTCCGTGGGCATTTCTTCCAGCTCTCCCTTTGTCCTGTCAATGGAATACCTGCTCCTCAACACCAATTCATGCTGTTCAAACATGATTTGCACAAGTGGATAGATTTCTGTCATGGATTTTGAGATATCCATCCAAATGTTCTCCTTGGCTTCTGCAAGTGATTTTCCCAAAACTGTTTGCTTCTGCAGCTGCTGTAGTTCCTGCTTAAGTTTTTCTGATGTGTGCCTCTCAATGTTGGAGCTAGCCTGGAAAGAGGATTTAAGTTTTTGGAGATTCTCCATCTCTTGTTTTAGTCTTTTGATTTCTGCTCCTTGTATGGTCATCTCCTCCATTGACTTTGCTAGAGTTTCAGATGTTTCTATAACTGTCACTGGGGTAGTTGATGGAAGTTCTGTTGTGGTGGTTGATGATGTTGTTGTTGTGCTAACTCCTGTGAGGGGAACTATGCTTAGTGGAATGAATTCCATGGGGTCTGTATGTTCCTTTTCCTTTACTAACCTTTCCATCTCTACCTCCATTTCCTTGATCTGTGCATTCTTTTCCATGATTAACTTTAGCATTTCTTCCTTTTGGCCTTCTGTCTCGGCCATCTCTTTGGCCTGTGACTCTTCAATAGCTAGCAATTTTAATTGTTTCCTCAAGGATGCTATGTCAGCATTCTTTTTCTTTAACAATTCTTCAACTACTTTCACATTGGAGGGGTTGTACCCAATTTTAAGTACCATCTCTTCTAAAGATTTGATCCTATTGTCCTTTGCAAAAGATGACACTTTCTCCAGCTTTAGTTGAGTTTGAACATTGTTCATAGAAACTTGCAACTTTGTAGTAGTTGTGGAAGTTTTTTCCAATGTTGAGAAAATAAATTCTCTAGTTTGTCTGTGCAAGTCCATCTGGTCAGTTGGATGTACCTCTGCTGCATCAAACTCAAAAGTTGACCTTTTGTAATCAGAAATTTCCTTTGGTTGAGGCACCTATGCCTGCAAGAAGGCCATATGCATTCTCCCCTTTTCTGTATCAAAGGCGGAGAGAAGTCTATGATGTGCTTTTGATGTTTGTTTCCAGAATTGGGCATAGGTTCTGCTGGTCAACATCTCATTATTTTTCTTAATCAGATTGTATTTCTAAAAAATACTTAGTCCTGTAGATCCTTGTGGTGGCTGGGTGGTCAAGGTGGTATGAGTCTGATTGTTTGATGAAGAAGTATACATCATTTTCTGACTGCTTGAGAACAATGGTGAATTTTCTCCCTCGACTACTGTGGTAAACTGGGTCTCTTCTCTCCTGGATCTGTCAGGGGTATGACTAGTCTTGGGATTTTTCCTGTAAACCTGGTAATCCTTTGCTGAGACTTCAGTAACTAAAGGGGAGGTTTTCTTTCTGGGCCTCTTCTTTACTAGTACCTATGGAGTAGTGGTTTGTGAAACACTGGCTGAAGGAGGATGTTGTTCTGAGTCTTCCAAAGTGTTCATTTCCCACTCTGTCTGGTTCATGAACTTCTCAATTTTGGGTTTGGGAACATGAGCATATGGAGAGATTTTATTCTTTATCCTTGTTTTTGCGATGATGTCACAAGGATCATAGTGCCACGAAAAACTGATGCTGAACTTCATCTCCTTCAAAATTTTATTGGCCATTGCCCCTGCAGCTCGACTGTTACAGCTGAAAGGTCCTATCTGTCCCTTGATCCTCAATTGTTGTTTCTTCTTGAAGGCTACAAAATGAATATCATCTGAGTTAATCATTTGATTAATATATTCAAAGGCGAATATCGACACAGGAAAATATCTAGGCAGTTTGTAGGGGGCTAGCTCACATCCATAAATTCTAATCTCTATGTGGTTTTGGTACAAGTACCAGTCTCCGGTCTTGGCGAGGTTTGAGAGATGTAGAATTAATTGGATTTCTTCATTTATCCTTGGTTCTTGTCTACCATTGAGCATGCTTACCACTGGATGGTAGAACTGATCTATGAACTGATTGGAGGTGAATTCTGGTGAGTTCCTTCTCAGTAGTGACGTCCAGGATGTGACCGGTTGGGGTTTTCCATTCTGATCTAATTTCTGCATGGATAATAGGAACTTATCTTCTTGGAAAAACACGAACATATATGCGAGTATTGAAGAATACCAGAACATGCCTTCTGTGGGGAACTTGAAAAGTTGTTCGTGAATATCCTCAGCCAGGAAACTGCTGTAGTCGAATTGCATTGTGGCGCTTTCCTTGGTAAAGAAGATAGATATATAACCCAATATTATCTCATCTAGCCACTCGTCTAAGTAGTATCCAAGTAGACTGCAAAGAGAGGAAATATTTTGATTTCCTTTTACTGAGAAAATTGATGACTGATACAGGGGATTTGCTTTGGGTAATGGGGCACTCTCAGGGAGGAAAAGATCAAAAATTTGTGCTCTCTGGGGAAAAGAAAACTTTTGATACATTTTGGTTAGGATCTCAATGGTAAAATGAGAAAAGATTTCATCTCTGGGTATTTGCAGCATCTGGTCAATGGCTTCGGGTGTGATAGTGAACAGGGTCTCTTTGGAGGATGAAACAATAGCTCTCTGATTGAGAATATAGTGTGCTTGGAACTTGAGGGAGAACTCGAGGAAATGATGAATTTGGGGGAAAAGATATAGTGGGAGATTGGAATCCCAGAGTCCAATATCATCACTCTGGTCTAAGAAAGTGTCTTTGAACCACGAGTGTAACTCAAAAAAATAAAATTCACATTTCGGCTCTAAAATCAAGTAATATTTTTTGTCCAGAGGGATCAGATCAAGGTCGACAGGAGGCGGGAGGAAAGGATTTTCATCAACTTCTGATTGTTTGGACTTTGACACCATCACTTCGAATGATACCTGCGAAATTTGAAAAAGAAATGATGCTGACTGTAGATTCCAGGAATTAATGGAGGTCATAGATGGAAAAAACAAAGAGAATAATGGTTTCATAGGTGACTGGATCATGAATGATGAAGGAATGGTGAAAAATGAGATTATTTGGGAAAACGGGTATCTGATGGAGGCACGGGGGGACAAGTCAGTAGGCTAAGGTTATGTTTCCCTGTATTAGTGAACCAATGGGTACCTCGAGTATGAGGTGGAAGGTAAAGGATGGGTGACGAGTGAACGAGGATGAGGTGGAAGGCAATGATTGGAGGATAAGTAAATGGGATATGATGTGTAATGGGTGAGTGGAGAAAAGTATGCTGGCGAAGTAATGAGACATGACTTACAAGCGGCGGTAGTGGAGTGTGATGTCATGGGACGACGGTGGTAGTGGAGTGTGATGTCACAGGATGACGGTGGTATGGGAACCTGGTATGGCAGTTTACTCAGAGGGGGGGATAAGCGATAACCAGTTTAGAGCAAGGGGGGTCCGAGTTAACACAATGGCGACATGTTAGGATGGGGCCTGCCGGGGAATACCACCAACTCAGACCCCCTCTGCCATTAAAGGTAGAATAGTGGGGGGGGGTCCAATATTACTTGTCAGCCATCGATCTGAGTGCCGTTTTCTCATCTGTAGATATTGGCACACTTTTTACTTGTGGAGCGTGAATCATATTACATTGCTGAAACTTAGGATAGCGCCATTTTGTGGGTTTTTTGCGCTGCTTTTTTTTTTATTTTTCCACCAAGGAGTTAGAAAACAACCTTCTAACATCAAAACAAAGAATCTCATCCAACTGTATGCTTGTTTTATTGGAAGGAAAACTAGATAGCCTATGTCCTGTCCTACTTACCTAACACATTTAACCCAGATTAGACTGTTGGGCTAAAAAATTACTCTACCCTGGGGCTATTTAATCAAGTTTAAACAGTTTGATCAAATTTATTCACTATATAACCTATCTACTTGGCTAAGATTAAACAGTTTAGCCAAGATTTATTCACTAATCCTATTAGCATAAATTCAAAAAGACTTGACCATGGTTAGACTATATGAATCAAGCCATTCTTATTACATGGGGCCTTATTATTTTTCTTTTATGCCCTCTTTTATTCTTTTTCTTTTTCTTTTCTTTTCTTTTTCTCTTTTTATTTTCTTTGTAAATCATTTGCAGAATGAAACATTATTTGCAACCCAAAATACAGTAAAGGAAAAAATTTCCAGTCACCAGTTGTTCCTATGAATCATAGGGTTATAACACCACCCAGGAAGTGTGCCCCTTCTCTGCTCAACAGTCCTTCGGATGCCCCACCTCCTTTCTGTACTTCAGCAACAGGACAGATAGGAAGTCTCTGAGCACTGCAACTGCAGTTTAGTAGCTTCAAGAAGTCAATTCCCAACAATTCTCTCACCCAGAGAATTTCTCACAGACCTGACAACCCACCTCTTCAATATCCCACAGGCCTGACAACCCGCTTCTTTAGTCCAGCTCCCAAGATAACCAGGTACACCAACACAAAATGGATATGGATACAGGTTCAGGTACAATGATGAAGATACGAAGGATAGCTCAATGGTGTGTGAATTCTTATGGATGATTAACTGGATGACTGAATGATGGAAGGAATGATGGCAAGAATGATGGGAAATGAACTAAGTCCCAACAATATGTATGCATGTCCCCAACTTGACACTTGTCATGTTGGGAGCTACTTTGGCCCACTTGTCCCCAACTTTAGAACTTAGGATCAAATAATTATCCATACTTTATACTTAAGAAATATTAATATAATATTCCTTTTTGGCTTAAGATCCCTAGGTTAGTCCTTTTTCCTTAACTTTTAGCCCCCACCCTTTCCCTAACTAGTGGATTTTAGTCCCCCATATCTTTTATCATGGTCAGTCTGCACGCAATGATGTATTTTATATTAATCATGAGACATATTAAAAAATAAGTGCACTGGCCTTTAACATCTAGGCTCTCCGGCCTAATCAAAACATAAGCATCCTAGATTATAATAACTGGCTCACCAGCCTATAAAACATAGCATATACACAAAGGCTCCCTGGCCTCAACATCGTGCACACTTAAGTTGTTGAGCGTTGTATCCAAGAATGTGCACACTTCATCCTTTCACTGCACAGTACATGCGCACACTATGGCATGAAATGTGCATACAAAATGATGTCAATCAGCTCACCAATTTAAGTACATTTGTATTTACATTTACAATTGGGTTCAACCTAGGGATATTACACCTTCAAATGTCATTCTTATTTTCTTTAAATCAACCACACTAGAATTGTTGAAAGCCCAATCAATTCCTAACAGCGCAGGGTAAGGACAACTATCATCAACTATCTCAATCACCTCGAAGTCTGCAAACATCCTTACTCTGTAGATGTCTATAGGGACATGCTCCAGTCTCCCAAAGGGGCTTACTTCCTGTTGATTAGCCATCCTGAGTCTGATAGGGGAATAAATCAGCTTAGTTTTTCCCATCAGTCCTAGGTCTGCTTCGTCATGAAATTGACCTCCGGCCCTAAGTTGAGGACCACATAGTCTATATCACTCTCCAATTTGAGCATTTAGGTGTAGTTCCTTATTTTTCCTTCTCTTTTTAGAGACTTAGTGTACTGCTCTATTCAACAAGGGATCTACCTTTCCTAGCTCATACTGTCTTATTAAATTTTGTATCTCTTGTATAATGCTTTCATCCTTAATCAAATTAATGAAAGTGCATAAGAATTCCATGAGATTGCTTACCTCTTTTCCTTCTCCTCGGGGGGAAGACTGGTCGAATACCAGGGGCATTCCACATTCTCTTAATTCTTCTCATTTCTTTGATGAAGAACCCCTGTCTCTCTCAAATTCTTTTCTTGCCTCCTCAAATGTTTGTTTTTCTTTCCGTGCATCAAACACTTGTGTCTTCTCTGTAGCTTTTCTGACTCCTGATTCTTCTATAGTTTTTCCCAGGGTCACTCTGTATTCTCCTGTAACAACGCCTCCTCTAGTGATTACAGTGACTCTGGGATCCTCTCCGTGAGGTTCTGCTGAGATGAGTTGTACTTGCTGGTTTCCTCCTCGTCTTTCCTGAAGTTTGGCTAACAACGCAGGACAATCTTCAATGACATGCTCAAATGAGTTGCAGTAACTGCAAGTGGTACAATGGTTTTGACAGTCCCTTTCCAAATGTCCTGGATGTGCACAATTGTAACAAATGATCTGACCTCAACCTCGACCCATGCCTCCTTCCTGTCCTCTTCCTATGAATCCACCATGAGGGTTGAAGTTTCCTGTTCCTGGGGAACTATACTACGTAGTGTTCCTTTCTTGCTGAAATTTTCCTTGAATTTTGTATATATACCTTGACCTTTCATGCATGAATTCATAGGCCCAACAATCCCTATCATCATACCCTATCGACTTACAAAACGCGCAATATAGATTTGTGGGTGTCTGAACATATTTTGGCATGTAATATCATTCACCAGGATGATGTCTATTTCTACATACCTCGCAACACGGTAGGGTAACTTGCTTTGAATGACTCAGAGCTCTAGATGCCAAATACTCGTGAAATAGGGGACAATTCTCCATGTCATGGCCTTCTGATTTGCATCTAATGCACCAAATATCTTCTCCTTTATCTTTTCCCTTATCTTTCTTCATATCTTCAACATGCAGGGACAAGCTAGTTAACTGACTTAAAATTTGACTCATACCTAAGATGGATTCTGCCATAGGGGTTGATTCTAGTTTCACGGTGATCGCCAATGCCTCAGCCTACGAAGCAATATTCTGTTGCGTCAGAGGGATTATGATGTGTGGTAAGAGGGCAGCAGTGAACCATTCCTTGTTCTTCTCATTTAGGATATAAAAACTCAAATGTCCTGCTAAGGTCTTAAACCTCTGATCAAACTACCAAATAGGTTCAACTACTTTTTTCTTGATTTCTTTCAGTTCTGTAATTCACTGTGACTCTGACTTGGGTTTCTTGAATTCTGCAATCAATGCAGTCTTGATCTCGTTGAACGTTTTTGGCTGGACAACTACTTGGAAAAAATTCATGTACCAGCTCAGTAAGCGGTCTCTTAGGGTAGTACTAAACTGAGCTCATTTAACAACTTCATCAGTGACATTCTTAATACTCCATACAAATTCACATAGAAACCAATGCAGATCAGGATATTCAGATCCATCTCCTCTAAAGGTGGGTAACCTTATCTCATCTGCCGTAGATATTCCTAGGTTTCCTGACTGAGTATGTGTTGGACTGTTAGTGGCAGTTCTTTGAATGCTCTGGTGACTCTGATTACTCTAATTTCTTAATGTTTCTAAAACAACAAGAGGAGTAACAATACTTACTTTAACAATTTGCGTAGTTCCTAAAGTTTCTGATTCTTCTTGGCGAGGTTATTCAATTTTTCCTTCTTCTACCCTACCAGATTCTGAATGTTCCTCGTTCAATAGTTCTTCTTCCTCTCCACTATAAAACCCTTCATCTTGTGCCATTGGTTCATGGTTTTGCTCAAACAAGTTCACCAGAGGGACCTCTCTAAAGATTCTCCCACTACGCGTATGTCCCACCTCTGCATCGCTGTCACTATCTGAGTTCTTGAACATTAGATTTTCGATCAGACCGACTATTGTACCTTCAAGATGTTCTTCTCATGTAATAGCATCTCGATCCTCAACTTCAAAAATTGTAAATTTTTTCCTCTAGGCCCTTTGAAGAAGCATCTCTTTGCTTGATTGTACGATTCTACTCTGTCAAAAACAAACTTAGTGATATACTCTCCAATGGTACTATTGAACCAGTGGTCTACTGCTCTTGACATGGAATTATCAACTCTCTTGACCTTCTTGATCAGTGCTGATGTCCAAACCACAAGTGGTCTAGATCTGATCTCAAACTGGGTATCTTATAATCTTGCTAACCACTCATATAGCTTTTGATGAATTCCTCCAAAGAAAATGTTGTGTATATCAGTAAAGATATACCTTCCCAACCAACCCTCAATGATAAGCTTAAGGTCCTTGTTCTGGGCTTCTATGAATTATTTTTCTTGTTCTTCTATCCACTTCTGAATCTCTATTTTCAATGGGAACCACCTTTACATTCCCTCAAGAATATCTCGGTCCCAACAACAAAACCATTTGTTGGCACAGGGGGTAGATCCAAGGTTCATCTCTAAGAGCGCACCAACAATCCCTAACTACTGGCCCTTTCGGTAGCACCTGTGAGGCAAATAAAGTCTCACCCGAAGTAGCTATAGGGGGTTGCAGGACACATGTGTCTACAACCAGAGGGAATACAAAGTGGATCCAATACAAGAATAACACAACATCTAGATATCAGTTACCAACTTAGACCTACTTTGCACTTTTATCTATCAAATCTAACACAATAATGTAACAATAGTATATCAAAGAGCAAAAGAACACAACATCCATCACACACAACAACAAGATGTACATGGTTCACCCTATCCCTAGGGCTACGTCCATAGAACTATGTTTTATAATGTGTTTTATAATATATTAGGCGGAAGAATACAGTTCTATCTATGCTCTTAGCTAGTAGATATTCTCTCTTTCTATCTTCTCCTTTCCCTGTGCACCCAGTTGCAGGGTTGATCTTCGCACCCAGCTGAAGATCTTACAATACATAATGCTCTCTCAACACAATTCTTCTCTCTCTCTCAGTAATCACTCATAAAATGAATGAACTCTCAACTCAGGACAAACCCATCGCAGGTCCTCTTGACCTTTATTTATACATTACATTGACTCACCGACAACCTTAGGCCAAAACCTAAGTTCCAAGACCCTAGATACCAAAACCCTAGGTGTCTAAAACCCTAGGTCAACTTGACCTGTGTTTCCAAGGCTTCACCAACCTGTCTTTTATTCTTTCTTGCACATTGCTCCAAAGCATCCATTGGTGGATTTTTCCTCTTTCTTGGTTGTCCACGATCCATCTTCCTTGCTGATCTGTCATCCTCAATCTCCTCATCCAACAACTTGCTTTCTCTTACTTCACTTTGTATTTTTTTCTCTTCTGCTCACTTCGACCCAATATCCATCACTGTGTCTTTTGTGCAATTCGCATTTCATATTTTCTTCCTTAATATTCACTTACTTCTATAACCAAGGGCCAACACCCCTTTTGCAAATTGATGTTCAGAGCGACCTTGATCTACTTGTTGCTTCATGTGATTCTGTGCCATGACCAAATTCTCTTTGAGGGTACGGAGAATAACCTCTCGAACTATAAGTGTTGTTGATACTGATAGGGGGGTGAATCAATATCAAGTACAATTTAAAACCTTTTTCAACTTATACTTAAACCATTCAACTATATCCAATGAGCAATGAACAATAGTATAAGAGTTACACCAATACACCACAATACACCATGCACATTATATGAGAAATAATCAATAGTTATTGTTCAAGGGAAGTAATGAATTCCAAAGGTAGCTACAGCTTCCAAATGTAAAGGGAGGGATAAACCTCCAAGAGGAAGATACAATCCTCCAATATCAAGAGAGATTTGAACTCTCCATCCTTGCCCCTTCCTTCCACCCAAGAATATATGAGAGATAATAAAACTTTACATTAAATTGTCACCATAAACCAATCATCACATAGAACCCGATAATGCTTCCTGAGACTTCTTCAATTTATGAAATTCTTCAATTCTTAGAGTACTCTGATCCTATAGATAATATTACTCAATGTATTCTCTGAAACCCCTCCAATTTTCACTCCTTGAATCCTCCCCAAAAACAGGTTATAGAAAGAATGGTAGACTTTATTCAATTCTGGTCTATTCAGGAGAGTGAACTTGCACAGAATGCCCTGCGTGCAATAATTAACATCCGATTCTGAAACTCGCTCACAGGAAACTAAAATATGTACTCTTTCCAATGAAATCTGTCCCACTTCATTTTTATTCTCTATGGATAAGTTATGACTTTTTTACCCGGAACACTTGTTTATTGACTAGCTTCAGGGCTGGTCACAAACCCTGTCTTCCACAGAGTGTATCTCCATAATTATAGCGAATAAAGAGCGGAAATTTTTACCAGAGGTACCTTGATATGTCTTCTCAATACCATAGTGATTTCACCATATGAATCGTTCTAGAAAAAATGTTATATCAAAAATGGTAAGATGACCTGAAAATAACATACCTTAGAACACATCACCAAAAGACTTCATCCTCCCTTGAAATCCGGCCTTCTTTTCTTCTTATTACCTCTGAAATTCGACTTATATCGAATTAATGTATAATGATGTTTATTTATACCATTTATGTCACTTCCTTTTAACATTAGGTCCAACCTGACACTTTCTTATTTTGTAATTTTTTTCTTTAATTATTTTCAGGGCCTACATGTACTTCCTTCTTCAATTCACTTTGTCATCTTCAAAAATTCATTTCTCCTTAACCATGAGGATCCACATGACGTGCTACATACTACTAGAAACAAAATTATGTATAATATCCATCCATGGGTGTTGTATCTGCATGTGCATTTTTCTTCATGTCCAAATACCTTCATCAATCTTGCGGTCCAAAACCCATGACTAGGGTTGACATCAATGACAACAACCAATCTTCCAACAAGTGTTTGGTCCACCGCCTGGACCTTCGAGACACTTGGTAAGTATGAGAGAACTGAAGGTGGATTTTTTCCATATACCGCTTCAAAGGGAGTCATGCGGGTAGCTGTATGGTATGAAGTGTTGTACCACCATTCAACTAGGGGTAACCATTGAGCCCACTAATTTTGCTTTTTTGATGCAAAAAAACTCAAATATGTTTCCAAACACTTGTTGACAACTTTTGTTTGACCATCATCCAGGGGATGATAAGTTGTGCTGAGATGAAATTGGGTAACTTGTAGCTTGAACAATTCTTGCCAAAAATTGCTGATGAAAGTTGGGTCGTGATAAGAAACAATAGAATGTGGCATGCCATGAAGCTTGAAGACCCGATCCATGAAAAGTTGAGCCACAGTGGATGCTGTAAATGGGTGTTGAAGAGAAAAAAAATGAGCGTACTTGGAAAGACGATCAACAACCACCATGATGACTGATTTATTTCTCGATTTGGGTAAGCTTATAATAAAATCCACAGAGATATCCCTCCAAATAGTAGGTGGAATCGGAAGCGGTTTTAGTGTGCCAGGAGATTTGACTGTTTCACCCATATTGCTTTGACACACATCACATTAAACGAAAAAATTGCGAATGTCTTGTTTCATACCATCCTAGAAAAAATAACGTTTGACCTTGTCATAGGTTTTGGTAAACCCGGAGTACCCAGTTGTGGGTGTAGCATGAAGCTTAGAAAGTACCATGGATTTAAGTTTTGATTGTTTACTTAAATACAAATGGACTTTGTATAGAAGCTCATCATGGAGCCAAGAGTAACCTAGAGAAACTGGAGAATTGGACTACAATTGTTGTATCAGATGCGAACTTTTGGGATCGTGTAGCCATTCCTAGCGAATGACTTGGAGCCAATCTGGTACAATGAAGGAGAGAGAAAAAAGGTATCCTTCATCTTCATATTTTTGGGAAAGTGCATTCACAACCACATTGTCTTTGCCTCTTAGTCACCCATAGTCACTCATATCCAAATATCTTAGTCACCCATTTTTGTTTCTCTGGGGAGGAAATGCATTGTTCCATAAAATACTTGAGGCTTTGATGGTCTGTCTTAATTTGGAAGCGTTTCCCCAATAGATAAGGGTGCCACAGATCAACAACATGAAAAATAGCCAACATTTTCTTTTCATAGATTGATTTTCCCAGATTTCGTTCAGACAGTTGCTTGCTGGTAAAGGCCAAAGGCTGACCCTCTTGCATAAGGACGACGCCAATTCCTTTCCTTGAAGAATCACATTCCAGGACAAAGGTCTTTGTGAAATCGGGAAGGGACAGGATTGGAGTTGTGCACATGGCCATATTGAAGGTTTTAAAATCTTAAGCCACTTCTAGAGTCCAAGTGAAAGAGTTCTTTTTTAGGAGTGTAGTGAGAGGTGCTGCAATCTTTCCATAATTCTTAACAAACTTGCGATAATAACCTGTTAAGCCCATAAATCCATGCGAGATTGTGAGAGCCTTTGGGTGAGGCCAGCCTTGCATAGCCTCAATATTTTTAGGATCCACCCTGATGCTGTCCTTGCCAACCAAATGACCCAAGTACTTGACTTCTGAGGTGCTAAAAGAACATTTAGACTGTTTCAGGAAAAGTTGGTGCTGAGAGAGTAGTTGGAGAACTCGATCCACATGAGAAATATGGTCTTTCCAGGTTTTTCTATAGATGAGGATATCATCAAAGAAAACTAAGACAAAATGATGGAGAAAAGGATGGAAGACATGATTCATGAGTCTTTGGAAGGTGGAGGGGGGATTACATAAGCCAAAGGGCATGACCAAGAACTCATAGTGGCCCTCATGAGTTATAAAGGTAGTCTTAGGAATGTCTTCCTCTTTCATACATATCTGGTGGTAACCAGAACAAAGATCAAGTTTATTAAAGAACTAGGCATGACTCAATTCATCCAAGAGGTCATCAATGACATAAATGGGAAATTTGTATTTAATGGTGAGTTTGTTGAGGGCACAAAAGTCAGGACACATTTGCCAAGAACCTTATTTCTTCAGGACCATGAACACATAAGAAGAGTAGGGGCTCGTAATAGCATGGATAATGCATGTGTTAAGGAGTTCCTGAACCATTTTCTTAATTTCATTTTTTTGGGAGAAGGGGTGACGATAGGGATAGATATTGGGAGGAAGGATTCCCGATACAAGGGGAATGGAATGATCATGAACACAATGTGAAGGACGTAGTCCCTGGGGAGTGGAAAATACCACTTGATGTTTAGAGAGAATGGATTGGAGGTATTGTGGCACCAAGGGTGTGTCATTTTCTTGTATGGCATGGAGTTGGGAAATAACGCCAGAATGAACTTTTTTGAGCAGCTTTTCCATGCTATGGGAACTAAAGATCTCAACTGAACCAGTGGTGATTCCTTGGAAGTAATATTTTTGGCCCTCCTGGTCCAATTACATGGTTAATTCCTTAAAATCCATGAGAATGGGACCCAAATTCCTTTACCAGTCTGCACCCAACACAATGTCACAACCGCCCATGTCGATAGAAAACATATGATATTTTAGGTGGTAGTCACCAATTTGGAGACACATTTTCACAACGCGCTGCACATTTCATGGAGCCGCCATTGGCAATCATGATTTGGAAATTATTGACTGCATGGATATAGCAATGAGTTTCTTGGGCAATGCGACGATGGATAAAATTATGGGTGCTTCCACTATCAACAAGAATGATGACCTTCCTATCCTTGTTGTAACCGATTAGCTTGAAGGTTTGGGGAGCAGAAAAGCTAGTGAGAGAATTTAGGGAAATGACCGGTTCTACTTCGGAAGGGTCTGAGGAAGGGGTTATGTCAGTGGTTTCATGTGACTCAGACACAAGGGGAGTTTTAACATCCTCTTATGAAATACCCTCCGAGATGGCCATAAAAATATTTTGTTCCTTACACTTGTGGCCCAAATTTTTTTTTTCATCATAATTATAACAAAGGCCTTTGAGTTGGCGTTCAACCATTTAAGCCCTGGTCAATTTTTGGATCTTTAGTGGAGCAGAGGGGGTAGTGGGATTTACTAGTTTAGTGCAAGGAATAAAGGAGGGTTTCCGGTTTTGAGAAGATACAACTTGTTCTGCTTCTTTAGCTCTTTTAGTAGCCTCCACCCAACTCTAAGGCTGAGCCATGAGGACATGGGCATGGATCTCATCCTTGAGGCCACTGATAAAACATTCTCGGGAAAGGGCATCAGACATGCCCTCTGTCCGAAAATCCAGGTGCTCAAAAGAAGCTATAAAGTCTTCCACTGTTCCAGATTGTTTCAAGTTTGTCAAACGACCTAAATAGTCGGTGTCAGTGTCAAAGCATTCATAAATCTCTGCCACAAAGTGTGTCCAAGAAATATACCCTTGATGGGAAGTTTTTCTCCATTGCCACCATTGCCAATGTTCTTGATCTAGATGGAGAAAACCATACCAGAGTTTGTCCAAGTCATCTGTAATGTCGTATAAAGAGAAATAATGTTCCATTTGGGTTACCCAACTAGTGGGATCCGAGCCATCAAATTTGGTCACATCCACCCACAGAAGGCACAGGTCATGCTGAAAGTGATGGTGCTGAAAATTATGGGAATGAGAGGAAGTTTCAGCTTCGATATATGGAGGTGGGTCAGATAAAGGGTTATTTGCAAGGATATGCATCTTGGTGCAGATCATTGAAACAACAGATTCAAGCTAGGTAGTCATGTCTTGTTTGAGTTCCTCGATTGAGGTGACAATGGAGGACTTCATGTTTTCATTGAGGGTGACAACATTGGCATTGAGATGTTTCACTTCTTGTTGGGTCTCTGTGAAATTAGATTGCAAGGTATTGAAGCGAGCTTCTAATTCTTGGGTATGGGTATGGGCCATGATGACGAGGGAACCGAAACGGGGCTAGTGGGGTAAAATTTTTTGCTGAAAAATTATATGTATGAATGTGATAAGGGAGAAGAGATAAATCCAGTGGAATAGGTCTCAAATGATGGTGCAAAAATTTCCAGTTTTTTTTTTTTTTTTACACTTGTGGAGCTATAATCCGATCTAAAGAATACTGCAGTGATGAAATGCCCCAAATGCTTAACTAGGAAGAAATATGTAGTGATTTGGCAACCTGAACAAAGTTGCACAGAAGGAGATCTTGTTTGTTTTAATTTTTTTTTTTTGTCCCCAAGGGTTAGGTATTCAAGGGTTCTACAGATAAGGGTTTTCCCTATACTATAGCTCTCTGATATACGTGCGGGGTCCAACAGTAGTACTCGGCCCAATATCTCAGGGCACCAACTAAGGAGGTTAGATCGTGCCCTTAGCCATACTACCCAACTACCCAGGTATTAGAGAGTATCTTCTCGAGTGCTTTTCTCGGTGGCACTATAGTAGTCAGGTGACCGATTGATTTATCTAAAGAGGGCTTCAGGAAATATAGGTCGATCTATACATAGGTAATGTCTGATGCACTACCACTCGAAGGGGTACCAACAAGGGTTACAAGGGTGGCCAACAGGTGTGCGCTTAAGTACCACTTGTATTTCCTGCATGTATGAATCCCTCAACCGCAAGTTTATGCATGTAACGATAGATCTCTGTGGCTTAAAGACACCAGAATACGTCTCTACCCTGAAAAAAAATTTAACCCACAATTTCTGCCGAGGAAAGTGCTCTGATACCACTTGTAATATACCGGATCTAAAAAGTATGCATAATAGAAATACAATGCTAGAAATGGTAGATGAACAACAATATAACCAGAATAACACCACAATAATACTGAGATGATAACAGAATAACACCAGAAATAGCACTTCGATTATTGAGAGAAATGTTCACTTGCCTCTTCGAGGGGGAATCCTCCAGTCGAGTAGAGCTCTATTACAATAATTTCCAAGCTAGGGTTCTCATACCCTCGACTCCTATTTATACCAAATATGTCTATCAAAAGAACCATCTAGAGGAAGATCCTTCTAGAAGCGAAAGATTCTATTAGGTCTTCTTACATTCAACTTATTCTACTTTATTGCAAGGCCTTATTAATATTGACCTTTATTACATCCGAATATATTGTTCTACCTACGTGAGGGTTAGGTCCCTAACACAATATTTTGTGCGAGAGCCTGTTGCTCCGCCCTTAGCTGATTTATTTATGAATATAGTGTCCTATTTTTGGCCATTTCTATTACCACCTCTGCTGGCAGTAATGTAATCATTACTTATTTAAACTTATGTGTCTTATCCTGCGCAACATGTATCTTCTGGCTAATATCCTGGAGCTCCACGTCTTCATTCAACTGCATCCCAACTCTTGTGCTTTCTGCATATAACTTAGCACATTCTACTTCCATACTCTTGATGTTATCTATGCTTGTGGTGGCCATATTTTTGGGTTGCTCCCTTTCCTCCGGGGAGTGCTTGGTATCTATTGTGTCTCTAAGTAGATGATCTTTGTTCAGAATCCCTAAATGGCTTCACTTAACTTTGTCACCTGTTCCTCCAATGGGGCGTCTTCCTTCCTTAACACTTCTAGAATAATGTTATACACCCCCTTGACTGCCTATTTGAATCTCTCTATGTTTTGTTCCACCTCATCTTGCTCCTGTCTGATTTGATCGTATTGTGTTTGTAGCATGTCTTTATCTTCAACTATTTTTTTCAGCTCCAATGATGTCGACACTGCACACACTCGAAGTTCCTCTATGATGCTTGGTTGTAACCCATATAAAATTTCTATAGGCAACTGAGATACCACTAAGTCAATATGACTCAGTGTCTTTTCTTGTTCCTTCAACTTTGCTATGGGGAACTCCAAGGCCCCTGTCGCTATATTCATTACCCGACGTTCTCCTGATTGTACAACTAGTTGGGATGTTTTTGGTTGTGCTTTTGTCATCTGCGTTGTCTTTTCTTTCTATACTTGATGTTGAAATGTTGTTCAATACTGAGAGGGAGGGTGAATCAATATTGTTTCTTTTTCATAATTTTAATCAATTATATAGTTATTAAAATTATTAACCATAACAATTATTCAACAAGAAGGTACAATACACATAATTTTAGATGTAACAATTATTAAATTTATTTATCTTTTACAAGCTACAGCTTGTAGGAGACACCAATATCACTTCTTTTGAGAACCTACTCAAGGAGACACCTATCCCCTGTTTTCAAGAACCAACTTGAGGAAGTTGCAACTCCCTATTGTTCATGCTCCAACCTATAGAGGACTCCAATCCTCTATTTTCAAGCACCAACTTGAGGAAGCTACAACTCCCTTTTATTCAGGATCCAACCTGTAGAGGACTATAATCCTCCCTTTCTCCTCCTTTCCACCCTCACTTCATGTGAATGTTTTCAAGGTTCTTTCTTGGACTCTAATTTTGTTTATATCTTTTGAATTGGACCACATAGACACTCTCCTTTCACCATGCTTTTATTGTTTATATAGTCTTCCAACATGCATATGATATTGAAACATTGCGTCTCTTTGTATGAACCAATGCACCTCTTCATTTAATTTAATAATAATGCTAACACTTTGTCATTAAAGGTTGTCTTTAATTCAAAAGACTTCAAATCCCTTGTAAATTGTTCAACATTTTCTTTCATGTTCCAAAAGGTCTTGTAGCATAAATGGAATGGTTGGGTACTAAAATTTGTTAATTATTGTTGTAACAGTTTTTGAATAAACCTTGACCCTGAGGATTTAATTATCTTAATCATGTTTTTAGTTCTCATGATTCGATCATAGGTATGGATTGACTCTTCTTATTTCGATCCCACACTTCCACTATGTCCTGAGTTCTTTCAAAAGATCAGGTTTCGAGATTTTATTATCTCTCTGGTGCTTTACCTGTAACGAATTAGAGGATATGTTCTTTTGTGGTCCCTTTTCCCATAGGACCAAACACAATGACCCACAACTTAAACAAACGAGGCATAAGGCCCATTCTATACACTAGCCTGATGTCACTTTTTTAAATTCACCAAGTGACCATGCCTTATGACTAGGAATTATCTCTGTTGGCTCTTTAACCCATCGCAAATTTACATATGACCTTGACATGTGACCGAGAGAGAACACAAAAGGATTAACTTTGGTGTTTAACCAAATCAAAAATTTGTTTTTAATCAAGTGTTGAGTGGATAGTCCATGTGTTTTTGTGTTCTCATTTTTGTTGAATCTAGTCAATTGTTACGAAATGTGAATTGAACATGGATCTTCCGATCCAATCAATGGTGGACACGAAACATATACGGTAGATTTAAATTAATTCTTCGCATCTGAGAATGGTAAATAACATTTGTGTTGTTTCAAATGCGAATTTTATTCAAACCTTTAGTTCATGCTTCCTTGCTTCAATGATCATCGTCGTTCATTATTCCATTTCTATCACTATTTACCCACTTTTAGGAGGCATTAATCCTCATAGAAATTCTTATACACCCTGAGATCTTAGGCCTTTCTTTCATTCATGTTGAGAACATATGACAATGATATAATGATATAGGTCTCGTGAACTTACAATGGTCATATGAGAATTAAATCACCACTTTCCCATATTTTGTTGTTGATATGGGAGTAAAGTCACATATTATTTGTCTCAACAGTAATGGATGTAGGTGAATTATATTTGGGCACCAGTCTAATCGTTCCTCATGGTTTGAGACTTGTTTTGGAGTCATTAGAGTAGGTGGTGATGAATTTGATAGACTTAATGGAGTATACATTGAATCGGTTTGAGATATGACCATGAAGGAAGCTGTTAATCCTGCCACAGATCGAGTTTTATTGGTGGCTGCTGTTACAATAGCACTAACACCATGATCTGAGGAAACAATTGATGTCAATGTTGTATTCACCAGACATAGTTCCATTGTAAAGTTATTTCATGATATCTTCAAGGATGAATAACATAGACTTTTGCTGAGACATTAGTATGAATGCATCATTCTCACACATTTATTGATGGCATTAAAAGACTTACAGACCTGGGAAGAAGACAACATATTAGCCATTCAAACATTCTGTTTCAATGTCAATACCATATTAGCCATTGATAAAGATGACCATATTGACCCTTTTTGACATCAATGCCAACACCATAGTTTTGTCAACACCATAACACCATGTTCAATATTGACCATATTGACCCTCTTTGACATCAATGCCAACACCATGACACCATGTCCAACACTTGTTTTCTAGTGTGAATTGGTGCTAGTCTCGTTGTTTCTAAAATTTGTTTCAACGTGATAATTTGTGCTGGCATGCATGAATTCCTTTCCTCTTGTTGTTGTGCCACACACTCAAAGGCTTCATCTATTTCTTCCTTAACTCGGTCTGTAATCATTTCCAGATCATCTTTTGTGAGGGACTGCATGAATGTTTATTTTGTATCTTTCATTTTCTTGCACTGTGGGGCTATCATCCTCATATCTACTTCTTTTTTCTTCTCTCCCATGCATGAGATTGTCTCCTATGTTATTCCTCCTGTGCCATTTACTTTTTCCTGTTCTTCTCCTTCTTCTTCATCATCATCAATGTCTTGTACTTTCAGGTTTTGTTTCTCTGACTACTCTATATCTATCATTGGAATCTTCCAATCGTCATCCCAATCTTCCATAATGTGTCCCATCTCTTCCTCAGTTAACCTATAAGATGTGGGCAACCATTCCTGACTTGGGTCCTTTTTCGCTTGCACATACATTGTTGGACAATTGGCTTAGGTTGATGGACAATTGGTTTGGATAGTTGGTTATCATTGATCTCAACCCTTGGAGAGTGATCTTGTAGATTGATGTCAACCCTTGGAGAAGTTCTGTAGAAAATTCCAGTAGCAAAAAGGTATGGGTAAGGGACCCTAGTTTGTTTGAGGTATAAATGAATGGATATCAATGTATATGTAGTTAAGATTATTCTATATGGATAGTACATGTCATGCCATTTCTGGTGATATGTGGTACGTCACGTAGTTCCTCATGGTTGAGGAGATATGGCTTTGTGAATATGGAGGACCCCCATGAGTTATCTAGAAGCCCCTAGAAGGTAAAATAAGTTAATTATTATAGAAGCTCCTAGAAGAAGTTTACTAGTCAAAGTGGTTGTAACTAGGATTTAATCATGGGTAAAGTTGTTACAATAAGAAAATAATTGAAAATAAATTAGTTGCAACAAGAAGTTGTGAGTTTGCTAATTATGACAAAGTGGTCAAAGTGTTTGCAAAGAGAAATTATTTAAATAATAAAGTGGTCAAAGAAGTTGCAAAGAGAAATTATTTAAATAATAAAGTGGTTGCAACAAGAAAGTAGTTAAGGGTAAAGAAGTTATGATTTGACTAATTAAGGAATTGTTAGTTGCAACAAGAAAGTGGTTAGCCCTAAAAGGTGGAGAAAGGGGTAAAACAATTACAAGGAAACTTCTAGAGGAAGGCAATTGGAAAGTATAAATAAGAGAGAAAGGAACTCCTATTAGCACCTACCTACTATTGAACATTATTGAATATATATTTTGTGAAAGGTTGTTTGCAGGTATACATTGAAAAATCTGAGAAAGTGTAGGTCTGAAGTTACGAAGGAATGTCGAGGGTAAAGTATCAAATTTGCAACAAACTCAAGTAACCCTAATCTATGAGACATCCATGAGGTGCAGGTCATAAGGGTGCATATGTACATGGGCTTCAGTGGAGTAAAGAGCATATACCTGCGAGATGTAGAAGAGAAAAACACAGATCTATAGAATGGTTTGTGCAAGCTTGAGAAGTGATGCTTGTTTCAGGTTGCTAAGTCTGAGGGTGGTCTGTTGGTATAATATTTGAGGCACCAGGGTAGTTACAGTGTGCAAAGGTAAGTATATATTCTTATGATGTTATATCTTAGTGATGTTATGGAACATGATTAAGGAATGACTTTGTGAGGTTTGGAATATGCTCTCTTGGATGTTTGGTATATGATGTATTGTATGGTTTGAGACATATCTGTTGAGGCACATTGTTGGTGCACTTAGCCTGGTTTTATTGGTATATCTTGTGGTGCATTGTGAGAAGCATCTATTAGTAGTCTTGTTATATAATTTTCATATCAGTGGTACATGGTTGAGGGTTTTTGGTTAAGGTCTGTTACTGAAGTTATTGGTATAGATTGATAATGCATAACAATGACGATTTTATGTATTACTGATATAAGGGTTTATGGTATTTGGTTTATGGAGAATGTTGGTGTATTGTTGATACTGAGAGGGGGTTGAATCAGTATCAAGTACAATTTAAATTTTTTTTCCAAATTATACTTAAACCATTCAATTATATACAATTAGCAATGAACAATAGTATAAGAGTTACATCAATACACCACAATACACCATGCACAATATATATGAGAAATAATCAATAGTTTTTGTTCAAGGGAAGTAATGAATTCCAAAGGTAGCTACAGCTTCCAAATGTAAAAGGAGGGATAAACCTCCAAGAGGAAGATACAATCCTCCAATATCAAGAGATATTTGAACTCTCTATCCTTGCCCTTTCCTTCCACCCAAGAATATATGAGAGATAATAAAACTTTATTCAATTCTGGTCTGTTTAGAAGACCCAACTTGTACAGCATGCCCCGCGCTCAATATTTAACATCTGATTCTGAATCTCGCACACAAGAAACTAAAGTCCTTACTATTTCCAATGGAAGTGGTCCCACTACATTTGGAGTCTGTATGAAAAAGTTATGACTGTTTTACTCAGAACACCTGTTTTTTGACTAGTTTCAGGACTGGTCACAAACCCTATATTCCACAGAGTGTATCTCCATAATTATAGTGAATCAAGAGCTGAATTTTTTACCAGAGGTACCTTGATATGTCTTCTCAATACCATAGCGATTTCACCATATGAATCGTTCTAGAAAAAACGTTATAGAAAAAATGGTAAGATGACCTGAAAATAACATACCTTAGAACACATCACCAAAAGACTTCAT
>ML785293.1:13843-88010 GCA_009831015.1 Picea engelmannii | reverse complement strand
AAACAAAATGATGTATACTATCCATCCATGGGTGTTGTATCTTCATGTTCATTTTCCTTCATGTCCAAATAACTTCATCAATCTTCTGGTCCAAAACCCATGACTAGGGTTGACATCAATGACAACAACCAATCTTCCAACATGTATTGCTAGAGATATCTTGTTGTTTATATTGGCATATGTCTTTGGTGCATGGTTGATGCACTTATTGTGGTAAAGGTTGGTACTTGGTTGTGATTGATACATGCTTGGTAGAGGCATGTGTGGATGATAGTTGTGGGTTGTTATGAGTAGTTTTATTTGATGCACATCCTGGTGATATTGTGCATATGGTTGAGAGTTGTTTTGGTGATTGGTATTGGTGAATAGATTTTGGTTGATGATACTATTGGTATAGATTATTGGTAGAGGTTGATGTGACAGGTTTTACAGTGACAGAGACAGAGACAATGATAGTGAAAATGGGAGAGTTTGTGGTAATCCATGAGTTGAAGTGATGATAGAAACAAATATCCATGAGTTGCTATTAAGAATGGTGCAGATACCCACGTGTTGCAGAATAGACAGGTCACATATCTACAGGAAAGTTTTGAAGAAGTTTGGTATAGGTTGTGACAGTATTTCAATGATAGTTGTGATAGTGACATAGTTGATTCAGTGACAGTGACATGTTGTCTACATTTGACATTTATATTTCAGGGTGACAGGATGGGGAAAGGAAAGGGGGTTGTATCCTCCTTCCTATTGGTGCCGAAGAATTAGGGAGTTGGAGCTTCCTTCAGTTTGGATCTTGAGAACTTGGTGGTTGTAGCCACTTTCCAGTTGTAGCCGGAGAACTCAGGGGGTTGTATCCTCCTTCTGGTTGGAGCCAGAGAATTAGGGAGTTGGAGACTCCTTTAGGTTGTAGCCTGAGAAAATAGGGGGTTGGAGCCTCCTTCTAGTTAGAGCTAGAGAATTGGAAGTTGGTTCTTCCTTGAATGTAATTATTTGACATATAAGAAAAACATTATGTGGTTTTCTCCCGCATTGGGTTTCCACATAAATATTGGTGTACTGTGTATTGTGTGGATGTGTTTATTATTGTTGATTATGATCTGATGGATGTTAATGTTTATGATACAATAATATATTGATGATGAACTGATGAACATGGTTGAATCATTTAAAGGAATATAAATCATGGTTAAAAGTGGTATAAATTGCTCATTACTCATTCAACCCCCCTCTCAGTAATCCAACATACATGTGATGGCGCCTTACCTTAAATCGTGCAATTGGCTTATGTTCTTCGAACACCCATGGTGGTATGCATGTTGTACTCTGAATTATTGTCAAAATCGCTTCCTTGTATATGTAGAAGTAAACATTTTTATCTAGTTGTCTCCCATTGTGCATAGTATGACACAAGTTCACGTACCTCGCTGCCAAGCATGGATTATTTTTCGCTGAAAAGTTTTTTGAGTCTTTTGACTCCCTCCAAGGCACTAATGCGATTATTATTAACAACTAGGCGTAGTGAAACTCCACACCTCTGTCTTGAGATTCTCTGCAGTGTATCTAGAACTGGTTGACTAGGAACGTTGCCTAACTCATCTGTACGCCTTCACACACTTGTTTTCCTCTACTATCACTCCTATTGGCACTTGATCTCTATGACATTTTATTATAAATTTGCAAGCTAATACATCCGTTGCAAACTTGATGCAACCATCATTTATATTTGCTACATCAATTCCACACGCTACTCTGAACATCCCAAACTTCTCCCTTATCCTCTTTGAAAATGTTTTTTCATTTGACTTGTCTGAAAATAGTGGTGTTGGGTCCTCTCCTACCATTGACAACCTTATTATCAATGTGATCAAATATTAATCGATGGACACTGGTCTATCCAACCATAAATAACCATCATGGACATAATTTAGCAACATCTTCACACATGAATTTATCTCGTTACTCCTACCAAAATGTGAGTTTTGTAGAAAGTTCAATATTCTTGATTTCTCCAATCTTTTTGCCCATATCTGCATCTCAAATATGATAAATTCCATCTCTGGATTGATGAATGTACTCAAATAGTTTCTCACAGAAATGTCTGGAAACTTATTCTTGTATGATAGGTTGTGATCCACAAACCTCAGTCTCAAAAATGCACCTAACATGTCTCCTTTGACTATTACTCCTGGTGGAATTTCTGGCTCCATGAGCCGATACTTTGGTTCCTTCTGTAGGTGGAACGACTTTGCTGATGTCTTTCTTAGTGGTACATAATCCCTTGGAAAATTTCCTGGACTCAGCTCTGAAGAGAAAAATCCTAGAGTTTCTTCCTATATCGGTACTATTAGCAGCTTACTATGTTGTTTCTTTAGTGATGTTGTAGGGGATAGTCTACTTTGTTGACTAGGCTTGACGGTCGACTAAAGAAATAGTCAATCGACCGACAAGTCAGAAGTATAGGTTAGTCAAAGTATCTATTATAATCGACCATCCCAAGCAGTTAAGTAGTTACAACTTCCTGAAAGGAGTATAAATAGAAAATCACATGAAGGCTCAAGTAGCTTCATGTGAGAGATTGTATGCAATTGTGTTGTATTGTTATATCATATGATAAAAAACGGTTCTTTGTTCTCTCAATACTTGTGTATGTATTTATCTATGTGTGTGTGTGTGTGTATATATATTCTATGATGTCTATGTAAGGATATATCGATAAATCTCCCTACTTTTCCCTAGATTACAACATTGGTTCTGTTTTCAGTAGTTCTAGACTTGGGCATGTAGAAATTTACATAAATGATAACTCTACAAGACATACGTGAATGGTGGGAGCGCAAAATTCAGAACTACATCAAAAATTAGGCAAGAAGGAAAAATCTCTCACTAGAAGAAGCATGGTCACGGTTCTTCTCAGAGACACACGAAAGATTCCTTGAGGCTATACCAGAATCCTTGTTCCAACACATTAATAGATCGAGTAATGCGTAATATGAAAACCGATGATAAATTGGGCCTAAATTTGTCAAACGGAGGAAGAACAAATCTTCATGACTAGCTCAAAAGAATTATCGAAGATTATATTTTAGAACATGCCATTTAAGATCAAATGTCTCTTGATAAAATAAAAGCAAAATTTCACACTGAATTGCATGAAGGATTTTTTTGCACAGTTCCGACACTCCTTCATAAATTCCTCCTCGACAAAGGAGTTGGTGATGTTGTCAAATACCAACCCAGACTAGGCACACCATTACCAAACAGTAATTTCCAAGAAAGAGATGAAAAGTGGGAAGCATTTCTTGATGCAAAGTGCAAAGATACAAGAGAAACCTAGGACTATTTCTTGAAGAAATAAACATGACTAACCCTACCGAGCTAGAGTAAGTCAGGTCGACAATGGGGGCTTGGTCGAAACTGTGAGATTCCATAAAACAAGCATACTTGAAGTAGTGTTTTCCAAGCCTAAATGTCATCGATAGGGGAGCATATGCATAATAAATCAACAAATATCCAAAAATTAGAACAGAATAAAAGCCAACAAAAAAGAGAAGAACTTAGTAACCAGTGGAACAATCAAAAGTAGAATATAAAAATGATCAGGGAGGTTTAGCCTAATAGAGTGCGTGAGCAGTCTGAGTCAGAAATGGATTGACCAAAGTTGGCAATAACAATAGCCTCGATGACCCCCCACAGAAGTAGTGACATACAACTAAACATCTTCCACCTGAATGATGAACCAAAAAGTATGGACTACGACGAATCCAGACCAGCTTTATGTACTTCTCCCATACCAAAAACTATCACGTAGATAAGAGAATTAATCCAACAAAGAATTCAGATCGACGACTAATATGCAAGATTATGGTATTGATGGGTGTTCTATATGCACTAAATACACTTAAAAACCCTCAATTAAATTGTCAACCAGGGGTAAGTAAACTTAGAGTTGTAGCAATATATATGCCAAGGTAGAAAGGCTAGAGGTAGTATAGTCTAACTAAGGAAGTGGCTATCTGAGAACTAATCTATTCAAGCAAAGACTAATAATCAAACCCTATCAAGAAACTTAAACTATTTACCCTAAGTAACCTTTGAACAAAGAATCGATGGATAGTCCTAAGAAAGCAAATGAAAACCCTACTTAAAGAAAACTAACTTAATCATGACAATAAGCAAAAGAAAAATATCTACCTATTAAGAAATAACAACATAAAACTACTTTAATTAACCTACTCAAATTCAATAAGCAACTATCCTATTAAAGCAAGTAAATAAGCAAGCAACTACCCTATCAAAGCAAATAGACAAGCAAGAAACTATCCTATTAAAGCAAATAACAAGAAAGCAATCAACTAACTAATCTATGGTAACTTCCACAACAAGTAAACTAATCAAAATTACTCAATAAGAAACTAATCAAACTAATAAGCAAGTGAACTCTATTCTTAAATTAAAATTCATAAGTACTTCTAATCTACGAAAGGAAATCTTAATCTATTGAATTGAAAACATCATAACAATATTCAAATACTAATCAACAACTACTTTAATCTACAATAACAAGAGAACTATTCTTTAATCTACAAAAGCAATAAAACTTAAATATAGTGTTGATGGTTATGTCTTCGGTGTCTTATGATATCACGATGACATTTAACAATTAATGATAACTTGAGGGATAAAATCAATATTAACTTCTATATCAAAGTGAAAGGTATGGATCAGACAATCTAGTGAGAATTTATCCATTATAGAAGCAACATCAATTACCCTGCATATCCATGTGATTATTCAATTCGTGCATTAATCATCAACAATATGAAAACACTACTCTAGTGAATTCAATTGCATTCTATGCTAGTGTAAGCAAATTCATACTACTTAAAGATTCATAACTGAAAACTAAACTTAATAATCAAACTTTGGATTAAAATTGCAACCTAGATCTATAAAGGAAATTGCATGAAATAAATTAAACTAATCCTATTTTAACAATTTAAATTGCAAATGGAAAATACTCATAAAGACATAACTTAAATCCTAATTCTATTTCAGCATATGACAAGAAAATAAATAAGCAAACTAAATAGCAAATTAGATAAGCAAACTAGATAACAACTAAATAATAAAACTATGAATCAAAACTAAAATTAACATTTATCCATCCACCAAAACTTTGCCAAAAAAACTAGTAACTCAATTACTCTGTTTTAACTTCTAATTATCATATTTCAGCATGCATAAATTCTAACTATCATGTAATCGCACAAGGGTTAGTGGCTTAATCTTAAGTTGTTTCCTATTTAGTTATAAAGACATGACATATTAACTTTTTTTCATAAGCAACCTGCAACAAGAAACTGAAACAATTAAACTATAAACAATAATTACACAGTAGGTAAGAAAGATAAAAACACATGTATAGGAAATAAAAGAAATGATAATTACATAAATCAAATACACAAACTAGCTAACTAAATATTCACCCAGACTGCTGGTGGGCCCCCCAACAGGTCGTGGCTACTCCTCAAAGATGAATCACGAGCTCAAGCAACATGATTTCAACATTAAAATGAAAAATGCAGTTTTACACAGTTTTAGCAAAATATGTCTGAAAATGGAAAAACAGAGCTGCACTATCCTTTTTCCCTCTAACACTATTTTTCTATCCACTGAGGTGGTATTTATAGATTTACAATCTGAGAGGTCGACCACTGAAGGGTCGACCTCCTCTAAAAACAACAAATTGCATTCAATGCGTCTTAACCGCCGGTGGGTTCTAGAAACAAGGCGAGCCAATAAATGCCCAACATAACAACCCAATATGAGTTGTTAGAAGCTCAGTAGCTGGAGGCCATGAGCACGAAGAAAACCCATGTATCTGATTCATCCATCACTGGCCACCAATATGATAACCGCCAAATCTTCCATGATTTTAGTGCAAGACGGAGAGCCAACCAGAGTGTCGGATGGAGTACCAAACTGAGTGCCAGATGGAGTTCCAAATGTAAAAATGACTGTGATTTTTCCCCGTGACACACAGAACGTGAATTAGTTTCCTGAAATCATTAAAACAGGATGAATTACACTCAAAACCATCATAAAACATGAATCATGCATACCTGGTATGAATCATGGCGATTTAACACAAAAACTCTTCAAAATTCTTCAAAACAGGAAAATACATATACACATTTGGTCAAAAAGGATCCAATCAACATCATTATATTAACCATATCGCGGTCCCAATAGGTATAGAACAAATGATCATGGAAACCTACGAGACACACTCATTGTCGAGCCAAAACGAAATGAAGTTAACAATATGCTTATCCAAAATAATGATCTCACCGACTCAACCCCCCTACCAAATCTACTCTCAAAGGAAGAAATTAATTATAGTTGTGAAGTGACACAACCGTTGGAACGATGGTTAGTCGAATATAAAGATCGAAGTTCTCAAATAGAGGAGGCATTCTCTATACTTAAGAAGAAACAATTGTTACTTGAGTACCATCCAATAAAGGACACAAAAAAAACCTACCTGAAGATTCGATAGATCAATTGAAAGTTGGGATAGCCCAAATACCAAGAAAACCAAGCATTCCTAGAAAGAAATTCAAAATGGGTTTTAACCACACCCAATTTATGAAGGAGAGGAGGACCCAAAATGCCACTGGTTTCATGTGTGAAAAATTCTAGGGTGCTACTGATATTATAGACGCAGACAAGCAAATGGCACAATTCAGAGCTGCTCTACAACACCGTGCTTTAACATGGTTTATAAACTACATGGAGAAGCAAACTCGCTCAAAAGCAGAAATAAAGAATAACTTCTTAACATTTTTTAAAATTTAGGATGTTACACATCTGGCGGCCTAAAAGTTAAAAGAAATAAAACAAAGACCGAGTAAATTGGTAAGAGAGTATGATAAAATATTTAAAGACCTCTTAAGCCAAATTCTGACAACAATCGACCAGAACTTGTTGGTCCAATTGTATGTAGCTGAGCTAGTACCACAAATTCGTTCTCTGCTACACTTATATGAGATAACCTGTTGTGAAGATGCCTTACATAAAGAACAACAAGTAAAGTTAGATGATGATGGCCTATCGACTTCGTCGAAAACTGAGAGAATTGAGGAGAAAATAAAACATTTACAATAAACAATAAAAAATCTATCTATATGAAGAATGAAGGACATACAAAGGATAATTTCCCTCTCACCGAGCGCATAACAGCAATAGACGTTCATCGAATACAAGATCAAAAATATTGTAACATATGTGAATGCCTAATTGATCATAATGTACAATATTGTCCACATAATCTAAAAAACACAAAGTGGTGTCACATCTGTGAAGCTTTCGATCATCGAACATCAGAATGCCATTTAAATGCTCAGAATTAGAATAATATACGAACAATATACCAACTTGAAACCACTGATCAAGAAAACAATTATGGTCGAAGAAACAACTACTATGGTCGTGGTCGAGGTCGAGGAGGCCAATGAGGATTCAATGATCAAGTTTGAGGTCATGGACGACCATATTGCTTCAATTGTTGGAAAGTTGATCATATCAGCCCAAATTTCCCTATAAAAGACAGATTTGATTTTAACTTTTGTAATATATGCAACATTGGAGACCATTCTTTAGAAGAATTCTCAATAGTACTGGACAAAATCATGAAAATAAAAAATGTTAATCTAGTACATGTAGTATCCAAGGAGGATGTGTTGAACTAAAAAAATTTACACATTATTACAAGGTCGGGTGCAGGACAAGATATTAACTCTCCACTATAAGATCACCAAAGAAGGAAAGCTAATACCTTCCCAAATCTAGACAAAGAAGATAAAATCATGAGAGAAGCTATTAATTTCGTTAAGAATGCCACATAAGATCAACAAAACCCAAAAAGACGAAATGAAGACACCATTAAAGAATTTCTACAACACCTCAAAGACAAACACTCAATCGGTCGACTGTTGGACCTACTCAACATATTACATGTTTACAAAGATGGTTAGAGACCAACCAAGGATGAAAATCACCTCTCTTATAAACATAAATACTATGATCCATGAGTCGACTTGGATATTAAGGGAATCATGGTCAAGCAGGTGGTCATTGATTTTGGGTCTCAAGTAAATATTTTTCCAAGAGAAACATGGATACGAATGGGTTGACCCGGTCTAACACCCATGATGAACTATTTTAAATTATGCGATCAAAGATTAATAAAACCGATTGGAATATTGAGAAATGTAGATACTCAATTTATGGGAATATCGACTTCGGTTGACTTCAAAGTAATCAACCGATTTGAAGGAATGGCAACATATGAAACTCTTGTCGATCAGCCATGGGGTCGACAAATGAAAGAAAATATCTCCCTTGAAAGGAATATAATTAAGTTGAAAGGGAGTGGAAGGAAAATAATCATTTGTCTGGATCCAAAGGAAGGAAAACTATGGATGGAGTCTGTTAGCACCAGAAGTCACTCCTGGATTGCGGTAGGAGTAAGCTTGATACCCATCAGTTTTATATGTCACAAATGAATAAATCAGGATGGTTGAATGGGTGCAGACCTAGGAGAATATCATTTTAATTCAGAAAACTAGGCCAAGCATGCACAAGCAAGGGAGGTCTTGATCTAACTCCAGTCAGGAAGTTGAGCTTAAAATGAGTAGAAGGAAGACTTGATGAGAAAGGTGGATGAGACTGCTATGAGAATTTGGCCTTCCAGCAGTTCAGAGAAGAAAAAAAAGACACATAAATGTGCCTAAGTGACATAGATACAACGACACAATGATAAAACCTACATCACAATGCTACTATAACAAATTGATTGGATCCTCCAATTCCGAGTCACTTAGTGTAAGAGAGAAAGGATAACACATAAAATTGTTTTAAGACTGGTGAAAATATTGCTATGATCAATCATACACCGCAACAACATAATAACCCTCAAATGGATCCTCCAATTCCGAGTGTCTTAACGCAGTGTTTAAAGATATGGAAAAAAGATGACCTTCATTAAACAAGAAGTCTCAGATGCCAATACATAACCAGGAAAACAATTTCTTCATCAAAACTTTACAATCGAGAGACTAGCTCAACCATCGACACCTACAAAACCATAAAAATAGAGTATATATACTCAGAGAAACTCGCCACTAACAATAGGAGAGTTGTTGAGCCATTAAATTCCAAGCTAGCATGTGCAGGCTCTTCTTGTTTGACGAGGACATCGGATCAACATGGCTCCTATAGGGGAACCTGCACATAGGGGTACCACGGGATGACTACTCCAGACCCCCATGCCTTACATTTATGGATTGCGCTGAGGTTTCAACAACCTTCTTGGAATTCATTAACTGTGTTCATTCATGGCGGATGGCCGAGGATTTATGTACAAGAGATGACCACGCGCCAAATCTCCAAGGCTCGGAGGCTAGCCTCCTTTTCTTCTAGCTTCATTCTCAATGTAACCCAGGGCCATGAACCTGCACCTATCTTTAAAGGCACTTTGACATTTCTCCTTTTGGGGACTCCCACACGCTATGTCCAGGATCCCGAATGCCTGACATTGCGAAATCTCCCTGCCCAAACCAACGGTTCGATCTTCTTTCAGAATTGACGGCCGGGATCATTTCCTTAGCCAACCTTATCCGTCTGTGGACTGAACAGGTGCTTATCTTTCTATTGGCCCTACTTTCCATGTGACTGTGGGATGTGACCTCGCCTAAAAACCAAAGGAACTATGTGAACTTTGGGTATCGACGATGGGAAGGAGTCAACTCCTCATCCCTCAGACTCTCGGTCATTGAAATCGCGATGGGGATTAACTTGTGTTAGCGCCTCCCTTATCTCCCATCCATATGATCATCGACTATGACCCAGGGCTAAAATCTTGGGCGCTTTGCAGTTTATCCTTTCAGGGCTTCGGGCTATGGGTGCATTTGTTGACGAGAACCCCGAAACACCGACTCCCGAAAAAGCTCAATCGAATGCCACCTACCCCCGCTGGATCGAACAACTTAGATCATTTCGGGCCTCCACCTGACACAAACCTCCATGCAAATTCATGGCCCCAATTACTTGATGACCATTGATCTATTCCATCAATGGATCCTTGCGGTTGAAATTAGTCGTTTCCCGCTTGCTTGATTTATGTCACTATTCAACCATTCTTGGTGCTACAGATAGTGAAAATGGAGATGTGGCCGACCAATCTTAGGCTTGAGAATACAAAGGTTTGGTGACAAATATAAAAGGAGGAGGGATCGACCATTTAGAAGAGATAGAGGAGTTCAAGGCTGAGCTATTTCGGGCATATTGATAGGGAAAAAACGGTCGATGAGAAGGATGACTGTGATAAATAAAGATACAAGCCGGGAGGGAAAATAAAACCACAATTGGGTCTACAGAAGGGGACTAAAAAGGAAAAACATGGATACAGGAAGGAAACATAGACCCCCAAGGTCTTGACAGGATTATGAGATAACATTAGGCTCCATGGGGGATGGTATGCTCCCTGCGAGCTACCAAGAATGAGCAACTCCAGTGCCCTGCTGTTGGGTTGTGGAGTCTTTTATTATGCCGAAAAACAACCAGGAAAACTATATTTACAATCACAGGGGAGCCACTTGTGGCTCAAATAAAGAAATTCTTTAGGAAATTCCCATTCACAGGGCCATTAAAAACCTCCTTTCCCTCCATATCCTGCAACCTGTGAGTATTTTTCAAAAACGCTTCAGAGATTTTGAAGGGCCCAATCCAGAGGGCTTCAAACTTCTTGTTCATTCCTCTGTCCTATCTGGGTGCATCCCATTTAAAAACTAGATCTTCCAGCTGGAAATATTCTTTTCTTGCCTTTCTGTCAAAGGCCTACTTGATCCTTTGCTGAAGGTCATGAGCTCTTCCCATCACCTTCTCTCTAGTCTGCTGGACCTCCACCAGTTGATGAATTATTCTGATCATATTGTCTAGCTCTCCTTGATAATCCTGAAAGAATTCCGCTATGGGTAGAGCCAACTGAGAAGGAAAAACTGCTTCTGTCCCATAAAGAGGTTGTAAAGGGGAGATTCCTAGGGACCTCTTTGTTGTCACTGATCAATCCACAAAGTGAATTTGAGCTTTGAATCCAAGGCCTTCTTATTGTCTTCTAACAATCTTTTAATGAGCTTGATCAGACTCTTGTTAGAAGACTCTGCCAGTCCATTTCCTTAGGGATAATAAGGAGTGGAGTGAATTAATGAAGTTCCAAACTACTCACAGAACTTGATCAAAGGCTCAGACTTGAAGGAAGCAACATTATCAGTGATAATTCTGCTAGGACAACCAAATATTGGTATGATATCCTCTAGGAAGTTGATGATTACCTTGTGGGAAGTGCTCCTTGTGGGGATAGATTCTATCCACTTGGTAAAATAGTCTGTTGCAGTTAGGATCCATCTGTGTTGACCACTTGAAGGAGGATGAATTTCCCCAATGAAGTCCAATCCCCATTGGTGAAAGGGTCCTGAAGCTACTATGTGCTTTAGAGGTAGATATTTGAGCTGCTTCTTTCCTGAGAATTTTGGACATTTGATGTAGGATCTGATCTCTTTGCAGACATCAATGAATAATGTGGGCCAATAGTATCTATCCCTGAGAATTTTGTAGGTTGTGGTATTCTAGAAATGATGTCCCCCACATAGGCTGCTATGAAAATCAAACATAACTCTTTGGGCCTCCTGTGGGTCTAGACATCTCAGAAGCACTCCTAGAGGGTCTTTCCAATACAAGACATAGTCAATAAGGCAATATCTGATTGCTTTGAGCTTTAAATATCTTGCCTTGTTTTTCCCCATTCCATCAGGAGGCTTTAACTCTTACATAAAGTATATAATGTCCCCATACCAGGTGCATTCTGCTAATGGTAAGCTGTCCTAAGAAATTTTGTTGGACAACTCAGCTTGTTGATCATCTGAGAAATCATTGACGAAGTTAACCCCTAAAGATTTACAATTGGATTCAACCAATATCTTGGCTAAACCTTGGCCTTTAATTAACTTGGTGGGTTTTATTTCCAGGTTGAACTCAAGGATTTTGGCGATCCACTTGCTCCTTCTCCCATCTATTTCAGGCTGAATAAGAATTTCCTTCACAGAAGCTGAAGGAACATATGCAATGACCTTTGAGAGTAGAACATAGACTCTGAAAGCCTTGAGGGCCTTCACCAAGGCATAGGACTACTTTTCCATGATGTCATATATGATTTCAGCATCCCTCAGTGCTCTGCTGAAAAAGGAAATAGGCTACTCTAGTCCTGCATCATTCTTCTGTAGTAGAACAACAACCACTGTGTCAAAAGAAGCAAAGGAAAAAATCAGGAAATTTTTGGAATAATTAGGACTGATAAGCATAGGTGCCTTAGTCAGTGCTTTTTTGATTTGTTCAAAGGCTTCCGTGGGCTCAGTAGTCCACTTTACTTCATTCCCCTTCTTGAGCATGGCTATGATATGTTTCATCAGTTCAACAAAATTTGAAACAAACCTTCTTAAAAAATTAATCTTTCCTAGGAAAGACTGGACTTCCTTCCTAGACCTAGGAAGAGGCAGGGTTTGAATTGCCTCCACTCTGCTGGGATCAATTCTCACCCCCTCGGCTGATACTATGTGCCCCAAAAACTTTCCCTCTTTCATGGAAAATAAATATTTCTTGGGATTTAGGGAAAGGATGAACTTCCTGCATTTCAAGAACACCTTTTTCAAATGATTGCAGTGCTCTTTATCAGATCTGGAAAAGACTGTTATGTCATCCATATAGATGACCACAAACTAGTCCTTTTCTCCAATGAAAGAGATATCCATGGCTCTCTGAAAGGTGCCCTGCATTCATCAATCCAAAAGGCATCTTGGCGTACATGAACGTACCCCAAGGAGTGCTGAAGGCTATTTTTTCTCTATCCTTAGGCAGGACTGAGATCTGATTGTAGCCCGAAAATCCATCAATCATGGATATCCTTGATGCACCAATTACCCTTTGTAATATGTGTTCTATTTTGGGCAAGGGGTAGTTTTCCTTCTTTGAGCTCCTATTCAGATTTCCGAAATCAACACAGAGTCTGATTTCTCTACTTTTCTTTCTCACTGGGACCAAATTGGCCACCCATTCAGAATATCTCAAAGGGATGATGATTTGGGCATGCAGCAACTTCTTTACCTCTTTCTCCATGACAGGCAGCAACATCGGATTAATATTTCTTAGCTTCTACCTAAATGGCTTATCCTCTTCTTTCAGTGGGATCTTATGCTCAATGACGTCTATGTCATATGTCCTAATATCTTTGTATGTCCAGGCGAACACATCAAAAAACTACTTTAAAATATTAGCATACTCAGTCCTCTGCTCCCTTGTAAAGCTGCTTGACAATTTGACAAACTTTGGCTCCTTCTTTGTGCCAATGTTGCACTCAGTTGCATCAACATTATTATTTGAGATTTTACCATTTACTGCCACATCATTGTTGTCAAATATCCTTTCCAAAGGAACTAGTCCCCTCGGGATGTGATTTCTAGGTAATTGAACAATATGATGATCAACAATCTTGTTCAGAAAATCATCAGCGTAAGGATCAACTTCAGAAGCAGGGTCTTGATCAATATGCAGTGCTGAAAACTCCTATACCATCTCCAAGAATATTTTGATCTCAAGATCATCCTCAAAAACCTTCCAATGCTTGACATTGTCAGGTATGGAGGGCCTGTATTTCACTTCTATATCATACCTGAGCTTAGGTGGTAGAGGAAATTTAAAATTACTTGCTGAAATAGCCAGAGAATCAATCACAATGTTTTCTCCTCTTGGAATGAATGATATATTGAAGGCTAGGAAAAAACTATCAATGAGGTCCCATGCTTCATTTCTATAACTCCTAAGCCGAGGTTGTTTGGCCTGATAAACATTTTTGATCTATTGGATAATCAACTCCGCATCTCCATAGATATACAACTCTCTAATCCCCATGTCCTTTGCATCCCTTAAGCCCAAAACAAGAGCTTCGTTCTCAGCCACATTGTTGGTAGTTTCAAACTATAATTTGTATGACAACGATATAGTTTCCTGAGTAGGGGAGACAAAAAATACTCCAGCACCAACACCTTCTTTAGAAGAAGCTCCATCAAAGAACATTTTCCACACAACAGTAGTTGGGGTATGTACTTCATGAAAATAAATGAGATGCTTTCTGATTCGAAGGGGAGCATCTAGTGTGTTGGTGAGCTGCAACAAGATGGATCCCAAATCAGTGTCAAGGGAAAAGATGGGATGATTGGTGGAGTCTGCTTCATCGCTGACAATGTAGGCCAATTGAGCTTCTTTGTATAGTCTTATGTGTTCCCCTCCAAATACTGGAATGGTATCATATGTGAGGTCCATCTGCAACGTTCCCCCAAGCCTTTTTATCCAATATCTTAACAATAGCATGCCAAACTTTGGGGGCACATCAGCTACCACAATGTCCATGACCACACTCTTCATGGGCAGCTGAAACAAGGTTACCACCAAATATTTGATCACCCCAAGACACTACACCTTCATTGAATCAAAAGAGTACAAGTCATGGTAAGCCTTTGTAACTTCCAACCCGAGTTATTCCATGACAGTTTTGGGCATGAGGTTATGAGATGCTCTAGAATCCATCAGACATTTATGCAACACGTTATCATGAATGTTCAAGGATGTGTAGAAGGGAGGATATGAATCATCTTGGTCTTCTACCATAGGACCTAGGATGAATGTTGGCTTCTCATCTTGGAGATTCACTGAGTCTGTGGAATGGCATGATGGCTCGAGCTGTAAAAGATTAGAGAGGGACCTTTTGAAGTCTTCATGTTTGACTAGCTATGAAATGGGTACAAGAATTCTAATTTTATGAATTTCATGCTCAAAGTTAAAGGAGGGAGGAGGCTTTTGAATTTCCCTTACCTCTGAGACAGGGTCTTTGGCTATTGGTGAGAGATTCTGAGATTTATTTTCCTTGGTGGTATTTGTTGCTTGCTTAGTAGGCTTGTCTGCTATGAGGGGCTGATAAGACTTCCCTTCTTTCTTCTTTGACTCAAGGTTATATTTATTGGGACTACCATCATTTTATTTCTCCCCCTTACTCAGTTCATTTATTTGACTGTTCATGAGGAATTCTGCATATGCATATTGAGTCAAATGAGGGAAAGGAGAGGTTTCCTCAATATAATGAATTTTGGGGTCTTTCTCTTCTTCTTCCTCTTCCTTATCAATAACAAGGTTGTTTTGAAAAGGAGCCTGTATTTTATGATCATTTCTATCTCTATCCCTTTGTTCCCTTGGCATAATCTGAGGAACATTGTTGTTTGGCCTCCTCAAGTTGCCTCTGTTTTCCATATTTTGTGGATTTTTGTATGTCGACTTCCCCTCCATTTTCATTTTCTCCATATCTGCAGACAGGGACTTTACCATTTCGGTCAACTCATCCAATTGAGGGTAAGCTGTAGAAGAACCAGAGGTTGAAGCCTCAGATCTTTGTCTTCCCTTGTCTCTGTCATATTCTCTTCTGAGCCTGTCAACATTGGATTCTACTTCTAGGGCTACATCTTGCATGTTAGCCAAGGAAGTATCTCTTCTTTCTCTGAGCAGGAGGCAGTAATCTGGGTCAAAATCACTAGCATAAGTGATTTTGGTAGAATCTTCTGAGGGAGTTATCTCAGGAGGGATCTTATTGTACATTTTATTGAATCTTTTGGAGAAGTCAGAGACAAACTCTCCTTCCTTTTTCTTCAAGGATCCAAACTCTGTCATGTAATACATGAAATAGTTTTTATCCCCCAACTGTCTCAAGAAGGCACTATATAGAGCCTCAATCCCAACAATAGATCCAGGGGTCAGTCCCCTAAACCATTTCCTAACCTCACCATCAAGGATTTGGACAAAGACTCTCATCCAGACATATTCATTTTCAATGTTCAGGTTGTTTGCATAACTGTAGAAGGCAATGAGGTGCTCTTCAACAATTATGTCCTCCTCTCCAGTGAACGAAGCATATATTTCAAGTAATCTCTAGCATGGAAAGGATTCATTGGATGAGGTAGGACTAAAGGATCATATCGGGAAACTACTGTAGCATCCAATCTGTTTACAGGGGGATTAACACCCACCATAGGGATATGAGGTGGGGGAGAATTAGGAGGAGAAGGGGTTTGAATGAGGGAGAATAGAACTGAGCTTCCAGGAGGAAAGGGAAACAATGGAGGATTTAAAGAGAAGGTCACATGGCTTGAGGGAGTAGAAGTCCGTGTTTGCGCAGGAGCAATAACAGTAATAGGAGGAGGGGTGGTAAAGCCTGGGGTAGGAAAGTATTTTGAGGTGCTAGGTCTAAACCACGGTACAATATCAGGAGAGAGGGGAGTGAAAATGGATTCTCCTTCTAATCCTAGACTAGGAGGGGAAAACTCAACATGAACACTCCCAAAATTCAAGGCACGAGAAACTCCACCAATGGGTCTTATAGGAAATTGAGAAGCAGATATCGAAGTTTCTGATAGAGGGCAGTGAGGATTATCAAAAATACTTGGTTCAACAGTTGAAGCTCCTTATTGAGGGGATTTTCCCTTTTTGATAATATTCTATGGATCTTCTTCAGGTGTTGCTAATGGCAGCTCGGGGGTGGACCTCGTATATCTGCCTCTGGAAGCCACAACTGAAACAGTAGGTTCTCCCTAGTGGATTCGTCACAATGGAGTCTCCAGGTGCACAGTCACAGTCTTGGAGGGCTTTGATGCCTGATGCACCTTCAAAATCAGAGGCTCAATGTTGTTCAATCCCAGGGAAAATTTTTAACATCGTCCCCAACAGTGGCACCATAAATGTTAGCACCATAAGTCACTCCTGGATTGTGGCAGGAGTAAGCATGATACCCATCAATTTTATATGTCACAAATGAATAAATCGTGATGGTCTAATGGGTGCAAACCCTGGAGAATATCGTTTTAATTAAGAAAACTAGGCTAGGCATGCACGAGCAAGGGAGGTCTTGATCTAACTTTAGTTAGGAAGTTGAGCTTAAAATGAGTAGAAGGAAGCCTTGATGAGAAAGTTGGATGAGACTGCTATGAGCATCCGGCCTTCCAACAGTTCAAAGAAGAAAAACAGGACACATAAATGTGTCTAAGTGACATAGATACAACAACACAATGATCAAACCTACATCAAAATGCTACTGTAACAAATCGACTGGATCCTCCAATTCCAAGTCACTCAGTGTAAGAGAGAAAGGATAACATAGAAAATTGTTTTAATACTGGTGAAAATAATGCTATGATAAATCATACACCACAACAACATAATAACCCTCGACTCAATCCTCCAATTCCGAGTGTCTTAACGTGGTGTTTACAGAGATGGAAAGAAGCTGACTTTCATTAAACAGGAAGTCTCAGATGCCAATACATAACCAGAAAAACAAGTGCTTCATCAAAACTTTACAATCGGGAGCCTAGCTCAACCATAGACACCTACAAAAACATAAAAACTAAGTATATATACTCAGAGAAACTCGCCACTAACAGTAGGAGAGTTGTTGAGCCATTAAATTCCAAGATAGCATGTGCAAGCTCTTCTTGTTTGACGAGGACATCAGATCGACATGGCTCCTGCAGGGGAACCTGCACAGAGGTTTACCACGGGCTGACTACTCCAGAACCCCATGCCTTACATTTATGGATTGAGCTGAGGTTTCAACAACCTGCTCAGAATTCATTAATTGCGTTCATTCATGGCGTATGGTCGAGGATTTGTGTACAAGGGATGATGATGTGCCAACTCTCCAAGGCTCGAAGGCTAGCCTCCTTTTCTTCTGGATTCATTCTCAATGTAACCCAGGGCCATGAACCTACACCTATATTCAAAGAAACTTCGACATTTCTCCTTTCATTGTCTAGGATCCCCGATCCCCGACATTGTGAAATCGCCCTGCCCAAAGCAACGGTTTGATCTTCTTTCATAATTGATGGCCAAGATCATTTCCTTAGCTGGCCTTAGCCATCTGTGGACTGAACAAGAAATTATGTTTCTCTTTTCCCTACTTTGCATGTGACTGTGGGTTGTGACCTTGCCTAAAAACCAAAGGCGCTTTGTGAACTTTGGGTATCGGCGATGGGAAGGAGTCAACTCCTTGTTCCTCAGACTCCCGATCACAAAAATCACGATGGGGATTAACTTATGTTAGCACCTCCCTTATCTCCCATCCATACGATCACCGGCTATGACCCGGGGCTAAAACCTTGGGCGCTTTGCAGTTTCGCCTTTGAGGGTTTTCTAGCTACGGGTGCACTTGTTGATGAGAACCCTGAAATGCCAACTCTCGAAAAAGATCAATCGACTGCCACCTTCCCCCGCTAGATTGGACGACTTAGATAATTTTGGGCCTCCTTCTGAGAAAAACCTCCATGCAACTTCACGACCCCAATTACCCGATGACCATCGATCTGTTCCATCGATGGATCCTTGCCACTGAAATAAGTCTTTGCCCGCTCACTTGATTTGTGTCACTATTCAACCATTCTTGGTACTGCAGATAGTGAAAATGGAGACTTGGCCGACCAGACTTAGGATTGGGAAGACAAATATTTGGTGATAGAGATAAAAGGAGGAGGGATCAACCATTTAGAATAGATAGAGGAGTTCAGGGCCAAGCTTTTTCGGGCATATTGACAGGGAAAACCCAGTCGAAGAGATGAATGACTGTGATAAAGAATGATACAAGCTGGGAGGGAAAAGAAAACCACAATTGGGTCTACAGAAGGGGACCAAAAAGGAAAAACACAGACCCCCAAGGTCTTGACAGGATTATGTGATAACAGAGTCATGGGATGAAGATCAAGAAGCCCTATGCATGTACAAGATAAACAACAAACAAAAGTATTATGCATAACCGACGGTAGAAGGAGACATTTTGAGATAATATCCCATGTCATAACCATATGTTGTCCCTCGACCAAGTTTTGAGAGAACCTTGGTCATGTTTGACCATTTTTGGGACTTCTATAGGCTGGTTGAAGATGGAGCACCCAGGCGAAGCGGAGATCATGTGATCTCACCCATTCTGTGGGATTTTTGGGCTTTTGGGGTTTATGTAACGGGTATGGGATATCGGCCCATGGGTTTTCCCATTCTTAGGACCCTTTTTGTAATGTATAAATAAGTAGTTAGGACTTAGAGCAAGGAGAGTATAAGGTGTGTCTTAGTGCATGAGTAGATAGCTTTTTGCATGAACATGTTGAGGATTGCAGAGCTAAGTGAAAGTGGTTTTGTAAGTGCTTGGTGCAGACAGACTATGTAAGACTTTGTGCCCTGACTTAATTTGAGGAAGGAGGATATGGCGAGGTGAGTGCATATCTACTGTCCTTTGCGGAGTTGGATCTGTGGCTTGGTGCCTGTAAGAAGATTGAAGAGACTAATAAAGAAGAGAAGAGTTGGTGGAAATAGCACCACACTAGGGTGAACCACGTATATCCTGTGTTATTATGCTTTGTGCAATGTTATTTATGGTGTTTATGTATTTATTTACTTAATCTAGATGCACGATAGGTAGATCTAGTTATTCTTAGTGCTTTATATATGAATGAATGTTAGACCTGCTCTGATGCTATGTGCTAAATGGTTAGATGTGCTTAGATCTTGATTAATACTACGATGTTCTGTAATAAGGGTTTAACCCGTGATGTGAATAAGGGTTAACAACTAATGAATGTTATTAGCTAAGTGCTCTGTTAAGTATTGTGATCACAGATCTGTGTCCTAGGTAGGTTGTAGACACCTGAGTCCTGTAACCCCCCCTACCTCTACCTCAGGTGAGACTTCATTTGCTTCGTAGGTGTTTCTGAAAGGGTTGGTAGTTAGGTTTTTGTTGGTGCATTGTTGAAGCATTGAATCCTGGGTCTTCCCTTGTGCCAAAATGATTCCATTTCCGAGACCTGAAACTGTGATTGTTGGGAACTGAAGAAAAGAGAAAACTTCGTGTGTATATATATTGCTATAGTGCACAATATTCTACTTGACTTGTGAAGCTCTGTGCTAAGAAGAGAAGTCCGATCTGAAGAAAAGAGGTAAGATCTTAAAGATTTTTGCCTTGGTAAAGGTAAGATAAGTGGAAATTTTTTCTTCGAAAGTATGAATCTAGGTATGTTTGATAGATTTTGTCCTAGTCAGAAAACTAGGGCACATCTAGAAGAAAGAATATTTGATCTAAATAAATTTGATAGAGATAGTGAAAGATATGTTATTCCTATGCATAGAAAGAATTTTTGCAGATTGTAGGTCCATCACTTTGATCCCAATGCACAGTATAGGAAAGGTTGGGGATCATTTAAAAGAAATATAGGATTGGCACTGTGTTATAACTGCAGAAGACTGGGACATCTTGCTAAAGAATGCCCTGGCATAGGTCCTACTTGTCTTTGTTGTAAAGTTGTTGGTCATGAGATTTTGGATTGCCGTAGAATGATTTCTAAAGTTGAAAAGATGAATATGAGACAGTAAAACTATGAATAAGGTCAAGAGACTAAGGATATGCTAGAGCACTAGAAAAAATTAGGGACTATATTATTACAGATGAAAGAAACACTGAATGATCACAGAGAAATCAGTTTACCAGAGATCTTAAAAGAGAAGGAGTGCATAGAAACAAGAATAGGAGACTTTGACATAGACTATTTTCTGGATGATGAAACATAGGTGAATATCATGCCAGAAAGAACTTGGGAAATTTTGGGAAATCTTGCTATGATTCCTTCATTGGGAGGGATACAATTGTTTAAAGGAAAGATGATAACCCTATGTGTAAGAGTTACTAATGTACCTATGATTTCCCATGGAGCATCGACTGAAGAAGAATTTGAGGTCATTAATTTTTTTGAGAACAACGGCCCTTTTGTACTTTTTTTAGGAAAGACTTGGATTGAGAAGGATCAAATCCGAAGGAAAGTCAAGGAGGAATCCACATAACATAAAAAGAAAGAATTAAGGGAATTCATAACCAAAAAAATAGCGAGAATAATACAAGAAAAGGAGGACAAGTCGAAGCAGCAGAAGGCTGTTGAAGTTGAAAAAACACAAGAAGTCTTAAAGAACCTATCCATGCAGGATAGAAGAGCACTTACCCCAGAAATAGTAAGATAAGAGATATTACATTCGAAACCTTTGAGAGAACATCAACAGTGCGAAGTTACTATGCTAAGAGAAGATACGAATAAGAATGAAAAGAGGAACCTAGAGACTCAGATCATAGGAAAGAAGGAAAGAAAGCTCAGTAAGAAGAAAGCAAAGTTAGAAAGACTGCAAGAAGTTCTAGAGAAGACTTCGCAGAAAGCAGACTTGCAGAACTCGAACCTCGTCGGAATAGTAGAACAACGCAGAATGGCACTTTGCCACGACGAATCTATATGACCGTAGATTCTTCAGAGGATATCTTGCAGTGACATGAAGCAAAGAAGGAGACAATGTATGACATAATCAAGGTGGAGCTGAATGGAATACAACAAGCTATCTATTCAAGCCACGCAATGTCTACTGCGCCGTTGTCATCAGAAGGTGTAGAATTGGGGGCTGAGCCCACCCAATTTTGAAGGATAGTAGATGCAATAGAGGCTCGCCTTCATCGATTCCAGGAAGAAAAAGAGCAGGCCACAGAGTCCTTGAATCAAGAAAATGAGGAGGACTTAGAGAAACTTCGGGTTGCGCAACAAGATAAAGATGACATTAGAGCGAAGTTTGAGGAGGACAGAGAGAAAATCCAGAAAGAGAAATACCAGCTGCTCGCGGAGCAGATGGGGGTTAGAGAGGAAGTGACAAGAGCACTTCACTCTATGTCAGGCTTGGCCCAGATAGAAGAAGAGACAACCGAGAGCCAAGTGGGGAAGCTTGCTGAAGCGATTCAACAACTTCAAGCATGAGTAGTAGAGCTAGAACTTCAAGCATTGCCGAGCATTCTGCAAGAAGTGCAGAACCAGAGGGAATAAAATGCCAAGAGTGCAGTAGAAAGAATCAGGGTGTTGGCTTCATAATGCAATAAAATAAGTGACCAAAGTGCGCAGACCTATGTGCACCTTGCAAAAGACCCAGAACTGAGGACATTGGAGGAACAAATCCAGGAGGAAAAGCAACACGCATCGATTGTGCAAGCGCAGTTGAAGCTACTTACTACAGTAGAAAACATGAAGAGGTCGTAGAAGCAGTGCACAGTTCAACAGTAGGTCACTTCCATCCAAAGAAGAGTGATGGAGGTGACATAGAGACTCCAACTGGTGCAGGACGAAGCCTGCACCCTCTTTGAAGAGATCGAGGGACAATGATCACAGTTGGAACAAGTGGTCGCAATAGTGGAACAATGCATGGAAGGGCCTGTCACTGAGCAGGAGACTCTAGTGAATTAGTAGGTTGAGGCAGCTCGAGCTAAGCTCAAGGCCTTTGAAGTAGTGTTTCCTATATTAGAGTGACTTGGGATGAGTCACATGTGAGTTTTGAGGGATTTCTAGCCCTCAACCAAGTTTTGAGAGAACCTTGTTCATGCTTGACCATTTTTGGGACTTCAACAGGCTAGTTGAAGACGGAGCACCCAGGTGAAGCGGAGATCATGGGATCTCGCCCATTTTGTGGGATTTTTTGGATTTTAAGGTTTATGTAATGGGTATGGGATGTCAGACCATGGGTTTACCCATGCTTAGGGCCATTTTTGTAATGTATAAATAAGTAGATAGGACTTAGATCGAGGAGAGTCTAAGGTGTGGCTTGCTACATGAGTAGCTAGCTTTGTGCACGAACGTGTTGAGGCTTGCAGAACTAAGTGCAAGTGGTTTTGTAAGTTCTTGGTGCATACAGATTGTGTAAGGATTTGTGCCCTAACTTAATTCAGGGAAGGAGGATCTGGTGAGGTGCATGCAGATCTCCTTTCCTTTGGGGAGTTGGATTTGTGGCTTTGTGCTTGTAAGAAGATTGAAGAGACTAATAAAGAAGAGAAGAGTTGGTGGACGTAGCCCCACACTGGGGTGAACCACGTATATCCTATGTTATTGTGCTTTGTGTAATGTTATATATGGTGTTTATGTATTTATCTACTTAATCTAGATGCATGATAGGTAGATCTAGTGATGTTTAGTGCTTTATATATGAATGACTGTTAGACCTTCTTTGATTCTATGTGCTAAATGGTTAGATGTGCATAGATCTTGATTAATACTACGTTGTTCTGTAATAAGGGTTTAACCTGGGATGTGAATAAGGTTTAACAACTAATGAATATTATTTTATAAGTGCTTTGTTAAGTATTGTGATCACATATCTATTTCCCATCTAAGTTGTAGACACCTGAGTCCTGCAACCCCCCCTTGCCTCTACCTCGGGTGAGACTTTATCTGCTTCGTAGGTGTTGCTGAAAGGGATGGTAGTTAGGGTTTTGTTGGTGTGCTGTTGAAGGGTTGAACCCTGGGTCTTCCCCTATGCCAACACCATCCCAGTCCCCATGATGTTGATGCCGTTGCTGCTACTTTTGGTGGTACCATATTTATCTACAATTTACTTCTTCGGCTCTGTTTGTATTCGATCAGCTCTATGAGAATGCAATTGACAATAACTTCTTTTGATCGGGCCTTCAAATGCTTTTATCATTTGTCACCAACTGTTTCTAAACTCATTGATGTTAGAATACTGTGCTCGTTTCACCATAGACAACGCTACACCATTGTCACCCATCCATAGGAATAAATCCACCCCTGATCAGCTTAACCTTTGCTAGATAGAATGATCCTAAGAAGCCACACTATAACCAATAGATAACCAAGAGAGTGCACCTTCTCCAAGGGTAGTGCATAAGAGAAAGTACTAGAAACACTGAACAAGAGGAAACCATACAATTGCAGATGTTGCTGCTCCTCCTCCAAACTTGCCACTGTTTCTGGTTTCTCGAGTGAGAGTGAGAAAACAAATGAGCCAAGACATCCTCTATTTACATTAATCTGTCCAGTGTCTTTTCTGGCTGGGTCGACATGACTTTCTAGTAAATATATTTTCTATTTATCTTTTTCATGTGAAGATGACTTGTCTTCTTGGAGAATAATACCTTAATATTATATATATGTTGACCCGACATGTCTTCTATGGTTTTCACACATATGTTTAGGGTTTCTCTTGCTTTCAGAACATTTTATTCTAGTAAAAGGTTACACATGGAGGTTAATACCTCCCATAGCTACCATAATATCAACACTCCCTCTTAGCTAGGGAGGTATTAACGATCTCAAACACATCCATCCATATTCACATGGCATGGGAAAGACTCACATAGTCTTGTAGACCATTCTATAGGTAGCATCATCATAACTATCATCATTACTATCAGTATCATCTGGTAGAAATCATAAAAAAATATCTTCGTACTTGTTATTGGTATTCTTTTGTCATAGACAATATCACAATATTCATGAGCCTCATTTAGCTATATTGATGATCCATCTCCACCACCATGTGTATATCACCTCAGGTCATTCTTGTCCCATGACAAGAATCATGACCTCATCAGAGACACATTCACCTCATAGTTGATCCTCTCATAGGATCACTCTGTGAATGCATTTATCTTAATGATATCGAACATGTGTGTCTAGCACCTCAGGTCATTCTTGTCCCGTGACAAGAATTATGACCACATCAGAGCCACAAACACCTCATGGTGATCCTCTCATAGGATCACTCAGTGAATGCATTCAACTCGATGCTATAAGACACATGGGAATGCACCTCAAGCACCTTGAGTCTTCAATCCATCAAATACTATGTTGGGGCACATCTACTTCGGATGTAGATGTTCCCTATATCCCCTAGTCTGTAGCCCAGTTCCTATGGAGATAGAGTCGGTCTGATGCTTATCGGGGCTACTCAACTACTCACCTACTCGTGAGAGTTTCAAGGAACGATGAAATTCACACATAAGAGATCTAGCAACAACTCGAATCTTCATTTCGTCAAAGATTACATCTATGCCTATTCCCACATGATCAAGTCCATCTGATCAATCTTAGAATATCAACACGATGCTAGAATAATCAATACTCCCCCAGGGAAACATTTTCATTCATGCCAAGCTTGTCCCAAACAGAGGCTTAGTGCAAGTGTCAACTATCTTCTCATCTGTGGATATGTGATGGAGACTCACTACTCCTTCCTACACCATGTCTCTGATGAAGTCCTATAAGACCCTTCGAAAATACACCCTGCTTCATATCTTGCATCACTGGATATGATATATGACTGAGTTCTATAGATATATTCTTCCATGCTTGTCTGGAAATCCTGATTGATCCCAAGATGAAGTAGAAACCCAGGTGCTAGATCTATCTTCTTCACTTCCAATCCGAAAACTGTATATCCCAACAACCATACTTAATCATCAGAGATCAATCATATCTATCTGTACAACATATTTAATTGCATGCTTTGCTGTAACCCAATAATACAGTCATGGCTAAACCATATGCTGGCACAAGGTTCTCTCTGCAAAGCAAATGTCTATCTCGTTGCAAAACTTCCTCATATGTGTCATCATAGGTGTGGGCATGGAATTCCTGTCCATCATGCTAAACTTCTTCAGTCTCCTCACTGAAGATCTCATTTGGTTCCAACCACGCTTCAGATCCCAATATATCTAGTCAATATCCTTCATCTCAAAATCTTAAATCAACTCCCTTTATCTGAGATAATCCTTGGACCACACTTCTGTCTTCTGCATTCCCCTTTTCATTCTGCAAAGTGTCAAAAAACTATGTTGGATTCTTCTTTATTACTGAATCCCTTTGAGTCCTACTCCCTCTCATATTTATCTCTTATAACCTGCCCAGGAAAAGAAATAAGAACAACAAAATCTCCATGGTATCCTCCATGGAATATATCCTTCCTGGAGTTTAGCTTAGTAACCAAGAACATCTCCTAAAGGAGATCAACTTCATCTCATAAATAATAAGAATTTACATAAGAAAAGGAATATCTCCTAGAGAGGAGATCAACAAGTGTATCTCTATTATTAAGGGGTTAGTATAATGATCATAACTTCAATATATCAAGATGCAACATAAGATCATAATAATTCCATAACATCTAGAGACATATCAATTTTTAAATAATCAAACCTGGAGTCTTCACTTCTAAGGAGGGTGCGCTTGTTCCTCTGAATGTACTAAATTCAAAATCACTACTTGGACAAGGTCTCTTGTGCATCCCCTACAAACACACTCATGCTTTGCTGGATGATATAACTTGAAAAGAATATACAACTGCATACTTTTGAAATTTGTAGTATCATTCAACCTGTCTTCTAATCTAAAACTAGACACCATCTTGACAAGAAGAAACTGAATCAAAGTGGTTCAATGATTAGAACAAGCTAGAAACCTTGAAATTTCAACTTTGACCACAAAAATCAATTTTGAATAAAATTCAATATTTGACTTTGACTTTGACCCAAAAAATCAAACTTGACATTTTTGCTGGCTGAGGGCACCAGAGGGTGCACTAGGCTAGGGTGCACTAGAATACCCAAAAATTAGGTCCAATGCTTCACTGAAACTGCCCAAGAATTATGTTTAGGGTTTGTTGTAGCTGCGAAATCAGAAACCCTATTTGTAGCTGCAATTGGTGCTACAATGAGCTTGACAAAGAACTCATGATCTACCTTCCAATGGTTTGACTGTTTTGAAGGTAGTGTGGGCCCATAACCTGTTAGAATATTGTGCTCAGTTCACCATAGACAATTCTACACCAATGTCACCCATCCATATGCATAAATCCACCCTCGAGCACCTTAACCTGTTCTAGATAGAATGATTTTGGGAAGCCACACTAGAACCAACATATAGCCAAGAGAGCACACCTTCTCCAAGGGTATTGCACAAGAGAAATTACCAGATATACTGAACAAGAGAAAACCATAAAACTGCAGATGTTATTTCTCCTCCTCCAAACTTGTGCACCATTTCTGGTTTCCTGAGTGAGAGTGAGTGAACAAATGAGCCAAGACGTCCTCTATTTATATTAAACTATCTAGTGACTTTTCTAGCTGGGCCAACATGACTTTCTGGTAATTATATTTCCTATTTATATTTTTCCCGTGAAGCCAATTTGTCTTCCTGGAGGATAATACCTTAATATTATATATATGTTGAGCCGACATGTCTTCTAAGGTTTTCACACATCTTTTTAGGGTTTATCTTGCTTCTGGAACATTCTATTCTATTAAAATGTTACACATGGAGGTTAATACCTCCCACAAATACCATAATATCAATAGTTCGTGCCTGAACTGACAGTCTAATCCACTTTCCTTAGAATTAATTAATTTCCATAACACTTCATTGAATTCATATCCTCATATGACTCATTCTTTAGATATCCCAGTATGTCAAAATATTCTTGCCGATTTGCATTTATGACTATGCGATGCCACTACTTTTCCATCATGTTCGTCCTTCAATGTATGTCTCATCATGGATTTTCTTAAATTATTTTCCCACTTTATTCATATGTCTCTGTCACAATCCTTCTTCCTTCTTGCACACATGTCCTCCTTGTTCACTGCATCTCTAGGACATTTTGTAGTATAAATTTTCTTCTTTTGCATGGTTCCTTATGACTTGTGACATTCTCTGTCTGAACTGTTTGAACCAATACCTTTATGCTTCCTTTCAACCTCATGTCTTGTATTTCTAACTCTTTTTATTGCCTTTTTCTTCTTTTCTTCTTATCTATGCTACACTATAGTACAAGTTCTATGGTACACAATCTGCATGCTAAGACTAGTGCGCGTGATCCAGATTTTATGATTAGAACAAAATGACTACATATTATTAACAAGTGCTTAACACAAAATAACAGAGATACAGTAAAACTGGTTTTCTATTCGATAATAAAATAAGATGAAACTATAAAATGCAGCGGGAAACAAGCTTGTTGGAATGGTGGAGGATTATCTCTGAGAAGAGATGTGACAGTTGCGATCATTCGCAAGAAGATGATTACAATGAGGCTCTGAAGTCCTTTTTACAATAAACAGGAATGCCAAAAACCCTAGACATCCAAAAACCTAACCCTAGGAGATGAAGTGTTGGCCCTTGACCAAGTTTTAAGAATCCTTGGTCATGATTGACCTATTTTGGGACTTCGACAGGCTGTCAAAGGTGGAGCACAAGTCAAAGCAGAGATCATGGGATATTGGCCCCTCGTTTAGGTCTTTTTGGGTTTTGGGCTATGTAACGGGTATGGGGATGTCGGCCCATGGGTTTACCCATGTTTAGGCCCTTTTTGTAATGTATAAATAGAAGTCTAGGCGATGTAATAAGAAAGAGGTTTTTTTGGTACCTTGCTAAGTGATAAGTACAAATTGTAAATGCTTCGTGCATGCTATGTCGAGAACTTGCAGAGCTAAGTGCAAGTGACTGTAAGAGAATGTGAAAAGGATATGTGTTGTAACTTGGGGAATGAGGATCTAAGGATGTGCGCACAGATCTCCTTTCCTATGCAGAGTAAGATCTCATGGCTCTGTGCATGTAGAAGATTGACAGAAGGCAATAAAAGAGAAGAAGAGTTGGTGGACGTAGCCCCAGGCTGGGGGTGAACCATGTATATCCTATGTTATGGTTGCTTTGTGCATTATGGTTGTTTCATTATTCATATGATTAATGCTTAGTGCATTGATGTATGTTAGATGAATCTAATATGATAGCTTAGTGTTTGATGATGTGAATAAGATGCTAGATCTGATCTATGTTGATATGCTTAGTTCTTGAATATATTGGACATGTGTGAATACTGCCTTGATCTGTTGTTAGGGTTATCTACACTATAAACTAAGGCTGAATATTAATGAACTATAACTGCTAAGTGCTCTACTAAGGTGTTACAATCATAGATCTATGTCCCATCTAAGGTTGGAGACATTTGAGTCCTGTAACCACCCCTGCCTCTACCTCGGGTGAGACTTCATCTGCTTCATAGGTGTCGCTGAAAGGGCCGATATTTAGGGTTTTGTTGGTGTGCTATTGAAGCATTGAACTTTGGTTCTGCCCCCATGTGCTAACAAATGGTTCCATTGCCAGGACCTTGTTGGACCTTGACAAAGTTTTGAAGATACTTAGTCATGATTCACCATTTTTGGGACTTCAACAACCTGTCAAAAGAGGAGCACAAGACGAAGCAAAGATCATGGGATCTCGACCCCTTTTTGGGTTTTGGGATAATGTAATGGGTATGTGAATGTCGACCCATGGATTTAACCATGCTTATGCCTATTTTGTAATGTATAAATAAGTAGCTAGGTGATGTAAAAGGTGCCAAAGGAGCTAAGTGCTAATAGTTGGATCTGTGTCATCAACACAACCTTGTGAATTCTGTGTGAAGCTTGCAGAGCTAAGTGCAAGTGGTTGTAATAGACTGTGGAAGGCTTTGTGTTGTAACGCAAGGAAGGAGGATCTATTGAGGTGCCCAGATATCATGTCCTCTATGAAGTAGGGTTTTTGTGGCTCTGTGCATGTAACCAATTGAAGAAGCTAATAAAGAAGAAGAAGAAGTTGGTGGATGTAGCCCTAGGGTGGGGGTGAACCACGTATATGCTGTGCTGCTCTGATTTGTGTGATGTGTTGGTGTATTTATGTGTTATCTGCTAAGTGCTTAATATAGATAGATAGATAAATCTGTTTATGCTTTGTTCTTATGATGAATCTTGACGCTAGATAAAACCTATGTGAATGTGCTTAGTGCTTGAATCTGCTAGATATGATCCATTTATTTATGCTAAGTGCTTAAATACATTAGATCAGGGTGAATGTTGCGATGCTCTGTTTTATCTGCGAAGTAGATATTGGTTAAATATTGATGAAATGTTGGTGCTAAGTGCTTTGTTAAGTATTACAATCATAGATCTGTGTCCTAGCTAAGGTTGCAGACACCTGAGTCCTGCAACCACCCCTACCTCTACCTTGGGTGAGACTTCATCTACTTCGCAGGTGTTGCCAAAAGGGACGGTAGTTAGGGTTTTTTTGGTGCGTTGTTGTAGTGTTGAACCCTGGGTCTGCCCCTGTGCTAACAAATGGTTCCAATGCTGGGACCTGAAACTGTGATTGTTGGGAATTGAGGAAGAAGAAGCTTTGTGCAAATATTCAACCTGAAACTAGGATTGCTGGGAACTGGGAAAGAAGAAGCTTTGTGAAAAGATTCGACCTAAAACTGTGAAATATCCATGCATAGATTCCTAGTGCAAAACATTCTACTGGACTTGTCAAGATCTGTGCCAAGAAAAGAGGTCAGATCTAAAGAAAAAGAGGTAAGATCTACAAGCTCTGTGCTCTGACAAAGGTAAGAATAGTGAAAAGTTTTAGATCTGAAAGCTATGTGCTCTATAGAAGTAAGATAAGTGCACATTTTTTCTTTAATAGTATGGATCTGGGTATGCTTGATAGAGTATGTCCTAGTTTTAAAACTAGGGTACTGGTAGATGAAAAAAGGTTTGATATGAGTAGATCTGATAAGAATAGTGAAAGATATGTTATACCTATACATAGAAAGAATAGTTGGACTAACAAATGGATGCAAGATCCTAGAAAGAATTTGTTGTAAGTTAGCTCCTATGATCCTAGTGCACAGTACAGGAGAAGCTAGGGATCATTTAAAAGAAAGAGAGGTTTAAACCTCTCTTACAATTGCAGAAGACCGAGACATCTTGCTAAGGAATGCCCTGGGAGAAGACCTAGTTGTCTTTGTTGCAAATCTATGGACCATGAAGTGTTGGATTTCCCTAGAATGATTGCTAAAGTTGAAACACTGAATCTGAATCAAGAAAACCCTAAGGAAGATCTAGAACCTAAGGTTATGGAAGAATCCCAGAAAGAATCAGTGAAAGTATTTCTACAGATGAAAAAAACCCTGAATGACCACTGACATGTCATATTATCAGAGATCTTCAAAGAAAAAGAATGCATTGAAGCAAGAATAGGAGACTTCAACGTTGACTACATCTTGGATGAAGAAACATAGGTGAATATCATGACAAAAAGAACTTGGGAACTTCTAGGGAAGCCTGCTATGACTCCTTCATTGGGAGGAATAATATTACTCAGAGGAAAACTAATAACCCTATGTGGAAAGATTTCCTAAATATCTATGAATGCCAATGGAACTTCGACAGAAGAAGATTTTGAGATTATTAAATTTACTGAGGAAAACACACCCTTTTCTATGTTACTAGGAAAGCCTCAGATCGAAAGAGATCAATCCAGAAGGGAAGAAGAAGAAGTCTTAGAACAGAAGAAGCAAGAGTTAAAAGATTTCATGACTAGGAAGATCATGCACTTAATGGAAGAAGAAGAGAACCAAGCAAAGATACTGAAATACAAGGACTTGGATGTCATAGTAAGAAGGACACTAGAGGACCTACAAAAGACTGAAGTACTTACTCTAGATAAAGAAGAAGTACTACACTTAAATATTAGGAAGGAATTTCAACAACGCGAAGTAACTATGCCAGAAGAAGATAAGAATCAGAATGGAAAAAGGACCACCGAGACGAAGCTCACTGGAAAGAAGGATAGAAACCTAAGAAAGAAGAGATATAATATCGACAAGTTACAAAAGATTCCCAAAGGAACTTCATAGAAGGAAAATTTACAAAATTGGAGCTTCACTGGAATATCAGAACAACATCACCTGGCACTTCGACAGGGTGAAGCAACATAGCCGTTGGGAACGATATATCTATTCGAATGACGCCCCAAACAGATATAAAGGCTTTTATGGTTCACCATCAAACTGTTGGAACCGCACCGTAATGGACAAAACAGAGTTAATGAAGGCTTCATACCCATTGCAAACGACCCATTGTCAAGTTACCTATTTATCTCGTCGCGCCATGCACCGAGAACACTTTTTCTAACCGAGAGTTTGATCCCACAAAATAAGTGGATTTTTCATAGTGATCAACACATTTTGGCCATCTATTTCATTACAGTGTCTAAGTTAATATTGAACCCAATATTGTTAATCCCAAGAACGTATGTCTGAGGAGCTCAATGTAGTCGAAGAAGCTGTGACAGAAGTACTCATCGACCTAATGAATGAAAGAGTCATGTCGGAGAGAGGATTATCTGTAGGGGTCCAAGATTCATCCACAAGAATAGTTCAAGCATCTTCGTCAACTGCTCATGGAGCTGGACCATCTTGACCATCAGATGAAAAGTGAACCAAATACAAGGATGAGTTAGCGAATGCCAAATTGATCCTGACCATATTACCTGCCTATATTCCACCACTGAGTGGCGCAGTAAATCGAGATAGCGTGCCCAGATATTTTGAATACACCTTGTCCATTGCGTACCTCTCGAAGGGGATCCGCGCATTTCGAGCAGACCAGGACAAGATCGAAGCATTGAAGTTCAGCGAATTCAACCTTGGATATCTAAAGGACTATAACATGATCGCCCTATACAAATACTTGACCAAGACGAAGGGTAAGAATTATAAGATAATCCCCTAGTTGTGGATGATGAACCTTGCGCAGTCCACCCTACTCAATGTCATGAAGATTCCACACTTTGGTAGACACCAGGAAGTCAATGCTTGTGTCAAGCTGATGCTTTCTTGTTACCATGGAGACTATTTGTGGCTAAACCACCATATCACAGTTGATTTGACACTGATCAATTGGATCATGGGGTTGAGTATGAAAGGACCTGATCCACATGAGTTTTACCCAAGAAAAGCCATGGATCGCGCTCTATCACAGAGGATCAAGGACACCTACGATGATGTCGAGAAGGGGATGCAAGGATACAAGGTAGCTTCTATCCAGAGTGGTGCAGTACACCTCGCCTGTCAACTAATTATAGGGAAGTTAGTAAGAAATAACTGACATACCCAAGTCACTGACTTTGTAGTCGACCTCGCAGGGAGGTGTGCGAAAGGCCTACAGATGAAGTGGGTGAAGTACCTAGTGAACCAGTTGGAACTTGACTGCAGAGAAGTGCAAGATCAAGGTTACAAATTACATTTTAGTTGGCTTCTTATCCTTATAGAATTCGTCGCCTGGGATATGCCAGAAGGTGCGACCTTCCTTAACATCTAGCCATTTGAACCACTGGCTGTGAAGTTCAGTACATTGTGGTATTCAAGCGATATGAATAAACAATGGAAACCAAATGTTGTTTTTCATACCTACTACAATCAACTGAAGGGAACCATATAGTCCAAGCCTCGCATGACTCCAAACACTCTAGACCGATTCATGCCTTTGATGAAGTTCAAATTAGATCGACATTTCATTTATATTACACCGTGCACTGAAAAACATAAACAACAACTTCAGTCCTACTACAAGCTGACAGAGGAGGACATGGAGGAGATCACTAAGGATTGGTTGGTGGACCTCCTTATTCTAGTAGACCTTGCAGAGATATCCAACATAGATAGCCCAGAAACAACGCATGATACACCTGGACCCAAAAGGACAAAGAAGACCGAAAAGGTCCAAGAATTAGACAACTCATCCATGAAGGCTGTTATAACCCCATAAATTATGGGAATCGGCTTATGACTTGGATATTTTGGATATTATATGAATCTAGTGTTCCTATTGGAAATTGATTTTTAATTTTGCAAAAAGAAAAGAAAAGAGAGAAAAAGAAAAAGAAAAGAAAAAGAAAAAGGAAAGAAAAAAGAAAAAGAAAATAAAAGAGGGAAAAAGGAATTGAAACAAAAGCCCCATGCAATAAAAGGGCTTGGTCATACCTTTCAAGCATGATCAAGCCCTTTTAAATTTTCAATGTTGGTAGGTTAGTGAATACATCTGATCAGACCATCTAATCCTGGTCAGATAGCCCCTAGGTTAGAACTAGCGAATACATATGATCAAACCATCTAATCCTGGTCAGATAGCCCCTAGGTTAGAACTAGTGAATACATCTGACCAAACTATCTAATCCTAGTCAGATATCCCTTAGGAAAAATAATGTCTTAACCCAACAGTTTAATCTGGGTTATTTGTCTTGCGAAACTAGGTCAGAATGTATATTAACTGCTTGGCCTGCCTTGCCCAAATAAAACTAGATTGATAAAGATGTTACCCTATGACTCCAATACCTAAGTGTAGTTGGAATGATGTCCCCTTGGTGGTGTATATGAGAAAATCGAAGAAAAACCCATGAGAAAGGACTAATCCTAAGTTTTTCCTACACCTGACATTTTCCGCTCCCGACCTATCCTTCATTCACCTTCCAATGGTCCATATCACGATGATTAGATCAATGGCTCACAGACAATCCCAGACCCCCCCTAGCGTTCTGCCTTTAATGGAAGGGGGGGGGTCTGGAATCGGCGATAATCTTTGTGCAAACCTGGACGGTCCAGAATAGAGCGCGCAAATCCATGACTCACATTGGATTCCAGACCCCCCCCCTCCATTCTTCCTTTAACGGAGGGGGGGGGTCCGGAATTGGTTATAACGTAGGCACACATCTGGACGGATCGAAACAGAGCGCTCGAATCAATGGTTCACATTGAATTCCGGACCCCCCCCTCCGTTCTACCTTTAGTGGAGGGGGGGGGTCTAGAATTGATATTAAATAACGCGCCAAGATCTACGGTCAGGAGACCGACGCGCAGATCAATGGATCATGAGGGATTTTGGACCCCCCTTGATGTTCTGCTTTTAATCAAAGGGGGGGGTCCGGAAAGAATATTCTTTGCAGCGGGCCCATTTCACAGTTGGCATTTTCCTATTGATCCAAAAGTCTTTTCACCTCATGCCATCTGACAACCTCCGTCACTCCGGGGTGTCATCCTCCACTAAGTCCACTTGTCCCACTTGCTCCCGGGTCGAAGTCCCATTCTGTAACTGCTGTCAGTCCACATTGTCAGTACCATAACCCCCTTCACTCATGGACAGCCTCCTTTGGTGACTTGTACCCCCAATCACAGACCTCTACGTCAGTTGTCCATATACTTTGGTCACCATCACCTGCCATATCACCCCAAGTGGCCCGTTGTCCATTAATAACCGGATAATATACCCATTTTCACGCTGACCATTTTCCTGCGTCCGACCGACCCATTTTTGAATAAAACTACCATTCTCCTTTGTATTCGTTATTCATCCATCATGCCAGAAACCTCCTTTTCCTCCATTTCTCCCACATCATTTTCACCTACAGTTAGTTGACCCACTAACGTATTGCTTGTTGAAAATACAGTTGCCGAAATGGTGTCTAAGACAAAGCCAACTGAAGAGGAAGAGAATCTATTCATTCCTCCTCCGGTTGACCTGGATAAAATCCCTCTGGTCGATAAAGATAGCTTGATAGTGGACACTATATGTAGTTTTGACTTCTTTGATCTGTAGTCATGGCTCCAAGAAGTTTTCTTGGACCAGAGTGATGAAATTGGACTCTGGGAGTCCAATTTGCCCCTGTATCTTTTCCCCCAAATTCACCATTTCCCAGAATTTTCCCTCAAATGTCAAGCCCATTACGTCCCCGACCAGAAAGCCATCGTTTCTTCATCTGGGGATGTCCTCTTCTTCATCACCCCAGAGGATATTGACCAGATGATGTAGATGACCCATGCTGAATCTGCGTCCCCGTTCAACTTAGAGGTCCTCACTGAACTATACCAGAAAATGACTTTCCCGTAGAGAGCTCAGATCTTCAAGCTTTTCCTCCCCACTTCCGCCCTGCTCCTTTCCACCAATCCCCTGTACCCTTCTTCCTTGTTTTCTACCAAAGGAAATCAAATTATTTCTTCCCTGTGTGCCCTTCTTGGGTACTATTCCGATCAATGGGTAGATGAACCCATCCTGGGTTTTCTATCTATCTTCTCAAACGATGAACAACCGAACACGCAGTTCGACTAGAGCATTTTCCTAGCCAATAACATCCATGAACAATTTGTGAATTTCGCCACAGAGGGCATGTTCAGGTATTCATTCATTCTGGCTTACATGTTTGTCTATTTCCAAGCCGACAGGTTTAGTTTCTCCATGCAAAAGATGGACGCCGACGGGAGGCCACAGCCAGTCACAGCGTGGACTTCTCTTCTGAAACACAATTCTGTCGAATACGACTTCACAACGTTCATTGATCAGTTTTACCACCCTATGGTAAGTATGTTGAGTGGCATGCCTGAGCCACGAATAAATGACAAAGTCTGGAGAATTATACACCTCTCGAACAATGCGAAGACAGGAGACTGGTACTTGTATCAGAATCACTCCGAGATCCAAGTTTATGGGTGCGAGTTGGCACCGTACAAGATTCTGAGATATATACTAGTAAGAATTTTCGCAATGGAATATATTAGACAAATTATGAATTCTGATGATATTCACTTTGTTTCCCTTAAAAAGAAGCAACAATTGCGGATTAAAGGGCAGATAGGCTCTTTCATCTGCAATAGTAGAGGCGCGGGTGATGAAGTGGACAAAATGTTAAGGGAAATGAAATTCCTTACAAGTTTCACCTGGCATTATGATCCCTGCGGGATCATTTCTGAGATGAGAGTCAAAAATAAGAATGCCCCATATGCGCATGAGTCCAAGCCGGAAATAAAGAGATTTGCTAATCAGATAGAATGGGAGCCTGATACGTTGGTGGACGTGGAACCAGCTGTCGAGATGGAAAGGCAAGTACCCTCAACAAGCGCACCACCCACTGCCACACCTCAGAATCCCAAGGATAAGAGGCCTCAACAAGAATCGTCTTCTCCTATAACAGAGGTGTCTTCGGAGGAATTTAAGAAACACGCCAAAAAGCCAAGGACAGTTCCAGCAACAGGCACGACAATAGAGAAAGAGATCATAACCACCACAGTGGCCACCCCAGGGGTCAAGCCCGCCAGTCTACCTTTCAGCTCGAGTCATCACAAGGCATTAACATCAGCTATAAAATCCACAGACTCTCCCACAGATGCTCCACCAAGCAAGACCGGGCCCAAGTTGGGCATTTTTGAAAAATATGATTTGATCAAGAAGAAAAACCAGACTCTTACTACCAGCACTTATGCCCAGTTCTAGAAGCAGTCCTCCATAGCTCAACACAGGCTTCTTTCAGCATTTGATACAGAGAAAGGTAGGATGCATATGACCTACCTCCAGGCACAAGTGTCGTATCCCAAAGTCATATCAGATTATAAAAGGGCCACGTTCGAGTTTTAGGCTAAAGATGTACATCCAACAGATTAGATGGATCTGCACAAGCAAACTGGTGAGATAGTTTTTCATACTTTGGCCCACGCTACAGCTTCTTCATCAAAATTTCGGGTAGCTTTGAGCAATGCCCAGACCCAACTGAAGCTGGAAAAAATATCATCCTTTGCCAAGGACAACAAAATCAAGACGCTGGAGGAGCTGGTCCTCAAGATTGGTTATGACCCTGCGAATGTCAAAGCTTCTGAAGAGATGATAAAAAATAAAAACGCTGACATCGCGTCTTTAAGAAAACAGCTAAAGCTCCCTCCAACAGAAGACCCACAGGCCAAGGAGATAGCTCAAAAGGAAGGTGAAAAGGATGAGATGATGAAATTACTCATGGAGCAGAATGCTCAGTTAAAAGAGATGGAGGAAGATATGGAAAGACTGCTGAAAGAGAAAGAGCAAGCAAAGACAATGGAAGGCATCCCATTGAGTGCTATCCCAATTGCAGGATTGAGCACAGCGACAGTGACAGCCATTCCATCTGCCGCATCAGTGCCACTACCAGAGGGAACAACAGACCTGGCCAAGTCTATGGAGAGAATGAACCTGCAAGAATAAGAAATCAGCAGGCTTAAGAAAGAAGTGGAGAATCTTCAAGAGCTAAAGACTTCTTTCCAGATAAGTCTGTCCAAAGAGAAACAGTTAAATGAGAAAATCAAGAAAGAGTTACAACAGCTCCAGAAATAGACAATAGTAGGAAAGACTTTGGCTGAGGTCAAAGAGATTGTGTGGACATATATTTCTAAGTCCATAAATGAAATCTGGCCAATGGTTCAAATCATGTTTAAACAAAATGAGTTGCTCGAGAGAAGCAAGCAGGCAGTGGAGAAAATCAGGATGGAGTTGGGAGACATGCCAGCACAGGAAAATGAAATCATAAGGTTCCTGAACTCAAAGACCAGGGAGGAACTTGAAGAACTGAAGATTGAAGATAGGAAAGAAACTATATTGGAGGTGAAACGGGTTCTAACCAAAAGGGGCCTCATGCTTCAGCTAGAAGAGAAAATTCAAGTTATGGATCAAGGAGTGCAGAAGTTTTTCCACAAGATAGATGCTCTGCAAAGGAAGGGCCTGCCTGGTATGAAGGTCATTAATGAAAAATTAATGACACTCCCTGATTACAAGAAAAGGTTGATTGAAGTATCCAAGGACAATTCCAAGTTTGCTGGTATACAGGGAAGCATCACAAGAAAATCATTCATGGATGCATTGCAGTTGGATATTAGTATCCAGCATGAGATTAAGCACATTTTCATCATCAAGCCCACATTTGCTAAGTACACTGACATGGATGAAGTGTATCGTAGATTTCTCAAAGTCACCGTTCCAGGTCACATTAGATGGGAAGAACTGTGTGATCTACTAGATTAGCAGATGAGCTGTCGCATCCAGTCACCTGTCCTATCAGAAGAGGTTGCGGAGGAACTTCACCAACAACCTACCCCTGAAATTCAGCATACAGTTGTAATGAGTCATCAAAACAGTTTTGATTAGTTAAGTTAGTTAGTCTAAAAATAGAATGAGCACGTCTTGATCAGTTATGACAGGAACGTTTGTAATGTGAATTATAAATACTTCAACTCTCGAAGTACTGAGGGTTGTTGATTCGCACACCCTATTGCTATCAAACTGTATCATTTTTGAAGAGATCCACCATTAATAAAGAAGAGGCATTTTACAGGATTCTTGCGTATGTTCAATGGTGATGTGATTTTCTAAGTTAAATGTTTTTTTTCTCTGTATTCACTTTGTTTTCTGAATCTAATATTTATGAATAGCGTTATGTTGCAGGATTTATCTTTGATACCCTGTTTCCGATTCTAAATATTTAAATGTTCATCTTCTAATATCTTCAATTAAGAAATTCTTAACTGCTTGTTAGTTGAAGTTATTTTTCTCATCTGTTCTTCCATTCATCATTTTAATTACTAAAATATCCAGTGAATGTATTACCTCACCCTGTGAAAAAATTCTTTGGCGTTGCTGGTTATTTCTCAGATTTGATTGAATGCAGACCCCATAGCTCATGGATGTGTAGTTTGTCTCAACCAACTTTAAAACCCTTTACAACAAAACCAACAATTCCTTTAACTAGCCTAATATATGAAATTAAAACAATGCTAAATCATACAGAGATATCCCTCTCTGAAGCTGGAAGGGCTAGATCCCAGCTTTGAAAGTGGTTGGATAAGGTTACCTTAGTATATTTCTTCTTTTTCATCCTCTAGGAAATTTACCAAGTGCTAACATAAATGATGACTCCACTGGGGACGAACTAAAACTGACATCTCACAACTTCTTTTCCCCCCAAAGAAAGTTTGACTCTGAGAAGAAAGTAATGTTTAGAGGTTGATTAACTCTGTACATGTTACTTCCAGTATCTCTCTTACAACCTTTTGTTCCTCTATGACTGTCCCTGCAGCAGTACAACCTAATATCGAGCCTGGACTATCGAATCAAATGCATATTGCGTCAAACCTTTTTGACATAATCCTCTAAACTGCCAATAACCGGGAAGAGCTCAAACGTTCGTGGGCAGCCATTGAATGTGACATAGTTACTTAGGAACAATTGGAAGCTAGACAACGTCAACGTAGGAATCTCCCTTAGTTTGCCTTCACCATAAAACTAAATAAAAGATACATATACAAAAACCAAAAAAGAGTTATGGCTCCCAAGAAAGTCCACACTCGATCTCATCCAGACCCAGAACCCTATACAACGTTAGAAAACCCTGAGCAATTGTTGAGGCAAAGGACCTTCACTTCCAGTTCAGCGAGTTGTACTCCCCTTCACAAGTCTCCTTCCTTTTCCGGAGAACCAGATAACTTACAAAGCCTTGATCTTGAGCCTTTTCCGCAACGAAACCTGGTTAGAGCATGGTCCGAAACTTTTGTGTCTAAGCTCATCTTTGTCCCAACTATGGTGCAACCTCGAACCCCCGAAGTCTTGTCCCCTACAACTAAACTACAAATCACTACCTCAGCGCCGCCCAGTCCTTCATCGTCTTTGTCTTCAGTCGCTACCTCTCCTACCGCCCAGGCTGTCGTTCCACCTCCTCCACCCATCATGGCAGCTCGATATGCACCTTTGGTGTTGGCTGCACCTTTACATGCCATGCCCCAAGACTACCAGACTAGACTTCCACAGTTCGATGCAACCGGAACATTAAGCGCACAACAACATGTGGATAAAATGAATGACTACTTGGATTTACAAGAAGTTGACGAAGTCAACGTTCAAATGAGACCGTTCGCCCAGAGTCTGACAGGAGACGTCAAGAAATGGTTCAAATCTTTACCTACCGCATCAATCCCTGACCTTGTCACGTTCCAGAGAATATTTCTCAACATATGGGAGGTAAAGAAAAACCCTCTCCAGATACTGTCAAAATATGAGAATATAAAAAAAAATCAAGGTGAAACTGTCCAAGATTATTGCACACATTTTAACAATTTGTATAATGCAATCCCAACCGAGATCAAGCCTCCCCAAGGTTTGGCATTGATTAAATTCCCTGATGGATTCGATGCTGACATGTCTTACCAATTAAGAGAAATAAATGATGCCACCCTTGAAGACATGTAGAAAAGTGCTATTAGTGTGGAGGCTAATCTGTTGGCGAAACGGGCCCGTCAAAGGTCAGGAAGAAGGGTCACTATCAAAGAAGAACCTTCCACATCGACCACAGATTCCAAGCTGGATTCTTTGGCCCGAATGGTGGAATTAATGATGGAAAGAATGAATTTATCCGATAGAAACCCTCCAAGAGAAAACACACCTGCCCCTCAGATTCGAAACCCCAATTTTAGAAGAAACCCCCCGCAAATCAGGCAAAGAGATCCTAGAGATCCTAGGGACCAAAGGGATCAGAGAGGTCCTGATCAGCCGATCAGGCCTCCCCTGCAAGAAAATTATGCTGATGAAGGGGGGGAAGTAATTAAGGAATTGGAGGACACTCATATCAACCTCATGGGCATTCATGACAATGAGGCTATCTTCCTTACTCAAGAGGAGAAAGAACTCTTTTTGCTAAATCAAACAAAGGTGAGTGAGGAGGTCGAGGATGCAAGACAACAGGATTCTGAGAATGCTATTTTGGAGGTGCACCGTCAATACAACCTGTGAAGTAAGAAGATAGAAGGAAATTCCTCGAAAAAGATGGCCGAAACGCAGAAGATAGCCGAGACTGAGAAAACTCCTGAGAAGATTATTGCTGAAAAGTCTTCTGAGAAGGGTAAAACCGACGCTCCGGTGAAGAAAAAAATCACCATACTGAAAAGACCGGCACAGCCCAAAGTTTCACCTGCTAACCTGCCTAGCACTTCTAACCAAAAGAATATGGGTGACCAACCAGAACCAACGAGTCAGACCCGAACACCTGCACCTTTTAGCCTGGAGGCAGAATTGGCCAAAATTAAAATTCCCGTCCCACTGACAGAATTGATAAGCAGAGGCGGGTATTGTTCACAGGTAATAAAGGCATTAGCCATTGAGCCCAACATAGGAACCAAGGCCTTGACTATTGGATCAGTGACTCACTCAGACACTGTGAACCTTGCTGACGATCACCCCGAACTCCTTTTCGGACCTGAAGTGGATGGTTGAGACGATACCTGTGATGTAGCTCCCTTTTATATCAGTTTGAACATACATGATTTGATATTTCATAATGCCATGTTGGATTCAGGTGCCTCACACAATTTGATGCCTAAAGCAGTAATGGAAAAACTGGGATTGGAGGTCACTAGGCCTTACAAAGACTTACACTCATTTGACTCTAGAAAATTCAAATGTATTGGTCTGATTAAGGACCTCTGCATCACCCTAGTTCAGATCCCTTCGCAAAGCATGGTGATGGACGTGGTAGTCGCAGACATCCCACCAAAATATGGTATGTTGTTGTCCCGGTCTTGGGGAGCTAAGTTGAAAGGAACCTTGCAGCTGGATATGTCCTACGCCACTGTCCCAGTGTTTGGACAACATAGGAGGTTATACAGAGAAACACTGATGAAGTATATGGTCAGCAGTCAAGAGAAATCGCACAATTACCCCCTTTACTCTGCTCATTCAGATTTAGATTCATTCATCTTGTAAAATGATGGTGATACTGAAGAGCCAGACACTCAGTTGGTGGAAGAGGTAGTTAGTCAAGATGAAGGTCCAGAAAACGGTGAGGCGACAAAGATGGAAAATGTAATCACTAAAGAATTCCCTGTTTATTTCTGGAGTATGGATTTTGATGGAGAGGTGAGTAAAGAAGGAGTAGGAGTCGGAGTCTGGTTGCATAATCATCGAAAAAGGTATTCAAAAAATCATTCCTATAAGTTAAATTTCCACTGCACTAACAACGTTGCTGAGTATGAAGCTTTAATGCTAGGTCTGAAACTGTTGAAAAGGTTGGTGCTAAGCAAATAATGGTAAGGGGTGATTTTGAATTAATTATTAAACAAATTAAAGGTGAATATGCCGCTAAAAACCCACGCCTTAGAGCCTACATGAATGTTGTTCTTGATGCTTTGAAATGTTTTAATGAGGTTGACTTGCAGGTAATGCCAAGGGGACAAAAAATTCTGGCTGACGGATTGGCTACGTAAGCGGCTTCCTGCAAGATTATTTTCCGACAAACTCGCCCATACATGGTTGAAGTGAAATGCAGACCGACAATGCCCGATAATATCAGGTACTGGCAAGTGTTTGGAAATGACGATCAGATAGAGGACTTTTTGCAATGCAAGAACGATTTTGAATGTACAAACATAGATGTAGAGAATGAAAATGAAAATGTAAATAATTCTGAATTTGAAATAGATAGTGTTAATACTGTTAATACAGTAGATACAGAGGATCCAGTAGATTCAGGAGAGTTAGGAGATGACGAACTAGAGGCTGAAGTTTTGCAATTGAAAAGCAATGTTTTACCTAGAGGTCTTGTCCCTTTAGAAGATCTGTTTGACAATGACGACGTAGCTAAGAAGCCCAAAATAGAAGCCCATGGGCAAGAGGTATAAGACTACAATATAGGAACTGAAGAGAAACCTAAGATGGTTAAACTGTCCAATTCTTTACCCCCAGAACAAAAGCTTAAGTACATTGAGATATTCAAAGAATATTCTGACGTTTTTGCCTGGAGCTATGAAGATTTGAAATCCTATGACACCAGCATTATACAACATAGGATTCCCATAAAGGAGGACCAGAAACCATTTAGGAAGAAACTTAGGAGGATAAATCCCAAGTTGCTCCCCTTGATAGAAAAAGAGATTAAGAAAATGTATGACGCCAAGATCATAGTCCCACTCTGTTTCTCTAAATGGGTTTCCAATTTAGTCCCTACTTGCAAGAAAACTGGGGAAATCTGACTCTGTATATATTTCCGGAAGGATAACTAACCCTTGCCTAAAATGGATCACCTCCTGCAAAGAGTGGTCGAGTCTAGTCAAATTTCTCTGTTAGATGGTTTCCCAGGTTACAACCAGGTCCTAGTTCATCCAGATGATCAGGAAAAAACCGCTTTCACCACTCCATGGGGCACTTTCATGTATGTGAAGATGCCTTTTGGTCTGATGAATGCAGGAGCCACCTTCCAGAGGGAAATGGACATCGCCTTCGTAGAAGAGTCAGGTAATTTTATCATCGTTTATCTAGATGATGTGACTGTATTTTCCCAATCCCATGATGAACACCTGCGGCATCTTAGACGAGTTTTCGAAAAGTGTAGAAGGTTTGGGATTTCTTTAAATCCCAAGAAATGTCTTTTTGGGTTGGAAGAAGGCAAACTGCTGGGACACATCATCTCTAAGGAGGGAATCAGAATTGACCCCAGCAGAATAGAGGCCATACTAAAGTTAGAACACCCAAGGAATCTAAAAGAACTACAATCTTTTATAGGACAAATCAACTTTCTTCGAAGATTCATTCCTAATTTGGCTGAACTCCTCCGAAACATCACAAACATGCTAAAAAAGGACGCCAAAATAAAATGGGATCTTGAGTCCAGAAAATCCTTCGAACAGGTCAAAAGAGCACTCACAGAAGCCCCAGTTTTGATTAGCCCTGATTTGACTAAAGATTTCTATCTTTTTTCCTTCGCCTCTGAACATACAATAGCGGCTGTATTACTGCAGAAGAATAGTGAAGGGTATGAACAACCCATTGCTTTCTTCAGCAAAGCTTTGAGACATGCTGCCCTGAACTATAATATTATGGAGAAGTAGGCTTTTGCTTTGGTGAAGGCTATAAAGGACTTCAGGGTCTATATTCTTCATTCACACGTCATATCATATGTTCCAAACATGGTATTGAAAGATATATTGACACAAGACAACCCCGATGGGAGAAGAGGAAAATGGATTGCAATTATTCTAGAATACGACATAGAAATTAAGCCCACAAAGCTGATCAAAGGCCAAGGCCTTGCCAAATTGATGGCTGAATCTAACTTTCAGGACCTTGACATTAATTTCCTAGACGTGGCGGATGAACAGGGTGAGATGGAGACTCCAAATGTCAAAGAGGTTTTTCTAAACTCTCCGTGGTATGTAGACCTTATTTTTGTTTTACAAAATTTACAAGCTCCCCCTAGTTTAACTAAAACTAAAGCTAGATTTTTAAAGTTGAAATCTTTGAAATTCTGTATTCTAGAAGGAAATTTATATTGGAAAGATCCTGCAGGTATTATTTTAAATTGCTTTCTCAAATATGAAGCTGACAAAGTGTTGCAGGAGTTTCATGCAAGAGAATGTGGCGGCCATTTGAACTGGAAGGTTACAGCCAACAAAATACTCAGAGCTGGATTTTATTGGCCCACCCTGTTTGTGGATGTACATCAGAAAGTAACATCATGTCACCAGTTTCATTTGTTTGAGGGTAAAAGGAAAATCCTTCCTCTACCTCTTAAACCAATTTCACTGGAGGCTCCGTTCCAGCAATGGGGACTCGATTTCATTGGAGAAATACACCCTCCGTCTTCAGGCCAACATAGGTGGATCCTTACTGCCACCGATTATTTTACCAAATGGATCGAGGCTGTACCAAGCAGGCAAGCCACTGACTCTGTTATTATCAAGTTTCTTGAAAATAATATTTTATCCCGTTTTGGTTGTCCTAGAAAGATCATTACTGACAATGCAGCTGCCTTTCGGTCGAAGAAACTTATTGACTTCTGCAGTCGTTACCACATTGGCTTGGGCCATTCCACAACCTACTACCCTTAGGGGAATGGGTTGGCGGAATCATCAAACAAGACTTTGGTAAATATCATCAAGAAAACATTACAGGAGAATAAAATGTCATGGCACGATAAGCTGGTATTTGCTTTATGGGTAGATAGACCGACCACCAAGAGGTCAATTGGTATGTCACCATACCAGCTGGTCTATGGTACTGAGGCTGTTTTCCCAACTTCTTTGGGAGTCCCTGTCATGAAGCTACTTCAAGAAATGCAAGCTGAGCCAAATGACTCCCAAAGAAGAATAAATCAAATGATTCACTTACAACAGACTAGAGAAGATGTTTTCAACAAAACACAGGTCATCCAAGAGAACATCAAGAATATCTTTGACAAACGAACCAAGGGGGATGATTTTGATCTGGGAGACCTAGTGTTGAGATGGGATGCTAGGAAAGAGGACAAGGGAAAGCATGGGAAATTTGATCATCTATGGACAGGGCCCTACAGGATCCAAGCTTTCAGAGGAAAAAATGCCTTTTTGTTAAACAATGCCGATGGGTCAGATCTGCCAGGAGCACCTGCGAATGGTAGAATGATGAAACATTATGTCCCTCCTAAATAAGAGAATTGAAGAACTCACTCTCCATTCTACATACCGTTTTAATTTTCGGTCTTTACTTGCATTTTTCTGAGTGAGGGACAACGGTCAGTTTGTTGAAGCCTGAAGAGAAGGCCCTAAGCTTCTAATCAATGTTTTTCGAAGTTTTCCTAAGAATAATACCAAATAAGGCTACTAGACAGATATGCTCGGAATGACAGGGAACTGGATTCTTGGCACTTAACAGGGCAAGTACCATCCCCAGGTGGAGCCGCTGTTATAACCCCATAAATTATGGGAATCATCTTATGACTTGGATATTTTGGATATTATCTGAATCTAGTGTTCCTATTGGAAATTGATTTTTAATTTTGCAAAAAGAAAAGGAAAAGAGAGAAAAAGAAAAGAAAAAAAAAAAGAGAGAAAAAGAAAAAGAAAAGAAAAAGAAAAAAGAAAGAAAAAAGAAAAAGAAAATAAAAGAGGGAAAAAGGAATTGAAACAAAAGCCCCATGCAATAAAAGGGCTTGGTCATACCTTTCAAGTATGATCAAGCCCTTTTAAATTTTCAATGTTGGTAGGTTAGCGAATACATATGATCAGATCATCTAATCCTGGTCAGATAGCCCCTAGGTTAGAACTAGTGAATACATCTGATCAGACCATCTAATCCTGGTCAGATAGCCCCTAGGTTAGAACTAGTGAATACATCTGACTAGACTGTCTAATCCTGGTCAGATATCCGTTAGGAAAAATAATGTTTTAACCCAACAGTTTAATTTGGGTTATTTGTCTTGCGAAACTAAGTCAGAATGTAGATTAACTGCTTGGCCCGCCTTGCCCAAATAAAACCATATTGATAAAGATGTTACCCTATGACTCCAATACCTAAGTGTAGTTGGAATGATGTCCCCTTGGTGGTGTATATGAGAAAATCAAAGAAAAACCCATGAGAAAGCACTAATCCTAAGTTTTTCCTACACCTGAAATTTTCTACTCCCGACCTATCCTTCATTCACCTTCCAATGGTCCAGATCACGATGATTAGATCAACGGATTAGACAATCTCGGACCCCCCCTAGAATTATGCCTTTAACGGAAGGGGGGGGGGTTCAGAATCGGCGATAATCTTTGCGCAGACCTGGACGGTCTAGAACAGAGTGCACAAATCCACGGCTCACATTGGATTCCGAACCCCCCCCTCCATTCTACCTTTAACAGAGGCGGGGGGGGTCCGGAATTGGTTATAACACAGGCACACATCTGGATGACTTGAAACAGATCACTCGAATCAACGGTTCACATTGAATTCTGGACCCCCCCCCTCCGTTCTTCCTTTAATGGAGGGGGGGGGGTCTGGAATTGATATTAAAGAATGCGCCAAGATCTACAGTCAGGAGACCGATGCATAGATCAATGGATCATGAGGGATTCCGGACCCCCCTTGATGTTCTGCTTTTAATCAAAGGGGGGGGTCCAGAAAGAATATTCTTTGCAACGGGCCCATTTCACAGTTGGCATTTTCCTATTGATCTGAAAGTATTTTCACCTCATGTCGTCTGACAACCTCCGTCACTCCGGGGTGTCATCCTCCACTAAGTCCACTTGTCCCACTTTCTCTCGGGTTGAAGTCCCATCCCGTAACTGCTGTCAGTCCACGTTGTCAGTACCATAACCCCCTTCACTCATGGACAACCTCCTTTGGCAACTTTTACCCCCAATCACAGACCTCATGTCAGTCATCCGTATACTTTGGTCACTGTCACCTGCCATATCACCCCAAGTGGCCCGTTGTCCATTAATAACTGGATAATATACCCGTTGTCACGCTGACCATTTTCCCGCGTCCGACCGACCGCTTTTTTAATAAAACTACCATTCTCCTTTGTATTCGTTATTCATCCATCGCGCCAGAAACCTCCTTTTCCTCCATTGCTCCCACATTGTTTTTCCATTCTGGCTTACATGTTCGTCTATTTCCAAGCCGACAGGTTCAGTTTCTCCATGCAAAAGATGGACGCCGACGGGAGGCCACAACCAGTCACAGCGTGGACTTCTCTTCTGAAACACAATTCTGTCGAATACGACTTCACAGTGTTCATTGATCAGTTTTACCACCCTGTGGTAAGTATGTTGAGTGGGATGCCTGAGCCACGAATAAATGACGAAGTCCGGAGAATTCTACACCTCTCGGACAATGCGAAGACATGAGACTGGTACTTGTATCAGAATCACTCCGAGATCCGAGTTTATGGGTGCGAGTTGGCACCATACAAGCTTCCGAGATATATACCGGTAAGAATTTTCGCACTGGAATATATTAGACAAATTATGAATTCTGATGATATTCACTTTGTTTCCCTTAAAAAGAAGCAACAATTGCGGATTAAAGGGCATATAGGCTCTTTCATCTGCAATAGTAGAGGCGTGGGTGATGAAGTGGAGAAAATGTTAAGGGAAATGAAATTCCTTACAAGTTTCACCTAGCATTATGATCCCTGCGAGATCATTTCTGAGATGAGAGTCAAAAATAAGAATGCCCCATATGTGCATGAGCCCAAGCCGGAAATCGAGAGATTTGCTAATCAGACAGTATGGGAACCTGATACGTTGGTGGACATGGAACCAGTTGTCGTGATGGAAAGGAAGGTACCCTCAACAAGCACGCCACCCACTGCCAAACCTCAGAATTCCAGGGAGAAGAGGCCCTGACAAGAATCGTCTTCTCCTGTAACAGAGGTGTCTTCGGAGGAATTTAAGATGCACGCCAAAAATCCAAGGACAGTTCCAGCGACAGGCACAAAAGTAGAGCAAGAGATCACAACCACCACAGTGGCCACGCCAGGGGTCAAGCCCACCAGTCTACCTTTCGGCTCGAGTCAGCACAAGGCATTAACATCAGCTATAAAATCCACAGACTCTCCCACAAATGCTCCACCAAGCAAGACCAGGCCCAAGTTGGGCATTTTTGAAAAATATGATTTGATCAAGAAGAAAAACCAGACTCTTACTACTAGCACTTATGCCTAGTTCCATAAGTAGTCGTCCACAGCTCAACACAGGCTTCTTTCAACATTTGATACAGAGAAAGGTAGGATGCATATGGCCTACCTCCAGGCACAAGTGCCAGATCCCAAAGTCATATCAGATTATAAAAGGGCCATGTTTGAGTTTCAGGCTAAAGACGTACATCCAACGGATCAGATGGATCTGCACAAGCAAACTGGCGAGATGGTTTTTCATACTTTGGCCCACGCTACAACTTCTGCATCAAAATTTCGGGTAGCTTTGAGCAATGCCCAGACCCAACTGAAGCTGGAAAAAATATCATCCTTCGCCAAGGACAACAAAATCAAGATGCTGGAGGAGCTGGTCCTCAAGATTGGTTATGACCCTACGAATGTCAAAGCTACTGAAGAGATGATAAAAAAGAAAACCACTGACATCGCGTCTTTAAGAAAACAACTAAATCTCCCTCCAACAGAAGACCCACAGGCCAAGGAGATAGCTGAAAAGGAAGGTGAAAAGGATGAGATGCTTAAATTACTCATGGAGCAGAACGCTCAATTAAAAGAGATGGAGGCAGAGATGGAAAGACTATTGAAAGAGAAAGAGAAATCAAAGACAATGGAAGGCATCCCATTGAGTGATATCCCAATTGCAGGATTGAGCACAGCGACAGTGACATCCATTCCATCTGCTGCATCAGTGCCACTACCAAAGGGAACAACAGACCTGGCCAAGTCTATGGAGAGAATGAACCTGCAAGAATCAGAAATCAGCAGGCTTAAGAAAGAAGTGGAGAATCTTCAAGAGCTAAAGACTTCTTTCCAGATAAGTCTGTCCAAAGAGAAACAGTTAAATGAGAAAATCAAGAAAGAGTTACAGCAGCTCTAGAAACAGAAAATGGCAGGAAAGACTTTGGCTAAGGTCAAAGAGATTGTGTGGACAGATATTTCTATGTCCATAAATGAAATCTGGCCAATGGTTCAAATCATGTTTGAACAAAATGAGTTGCTCGAGAGAAGCAAGCAGGCAGTGGAGAAAATCAAGATGGAGTTGGGAGACATGCCATCACAGGAAAATGAAATCATAAGGTTCCTGAACTCAAAGAACAGGGAGGAACTTGAAGAACTGAAGATTGAAGATAGGACAAAAACTATATTGGAGGTGAAATGGGTTCTAACCAAAAGGGGCCTCATGCTTCAGCTAGAAGAGAAAATTCAAGTTATGGATCAAGGAGTGCAGAAGTTTTTCCACAAGATAGATGCTCTGCAAAGGAAGGGCCTGCCCGGTATGAAGGTCATTAATGACAAATTAATGACACTCCCTGATTACAAGAAAAGGTTGACTGAAGTATCCAAGGACAATTCTAAGTTTGCTGGTATACAGGGAAGCATCATAGGAAAATAATTCATGGACACATTGCAGTTGGATATTAGTATCCAGCATGAGATTAAGCACATTTTCATCATCAAGCCCACATTTTCTAAGTACACCGACATGGATGAAGTGTATCGTAGATTGCTCAAAGTCACAGTGCCAGGTCACATCAGATGGGAAGAACTGTGTGATCTACTAGATTAGCAGATGAGCTGTCGCATCCAGTCACCTATCCTATCAAAAAAGGTTGTGGAGGAACTTCGCCAACGGCCTACCCCTGAAATTCAACATACAGTGGTAATGAGTCATCAAAACAGTTTTGATTAGTTAAGTTAGTTAGTCTAAAAATAGAATGAGCATGTCCTGATCAGTTATGACAGGAACGTTTGTAATGTGAATTATAAATACTTCAACTCTCAAAGTATTGAGGGTTGTTGATTCACAAACCCTATTGCTATCAAACTGTATCATTTTTGAAGAGATCCACCATTAATAAAGAAGAGGCATTTTACAGGATTCTTACGTATGTTCACTGGTGATGTGATTTTCTAAGTTAAATGTTTTCTTTCTCTATATTCACTTTGTTTTATGAATCTAATCTTTATGAATAGCGTTATGTTGCAGGATTTATCTTTGATACCCCGTTTCCGATTCTAAAGATTTAAATGTTCATCTTCTAATATCTTCAATTAAGAAATTCTTAACTGCTTGTTAGTTGAAGTTATTTTTCTCATCTGTTCTTCCATTCATCATTTTAATTACTAAAAGATCCAGTGAATATATTACCTTGCCCTATGAAAAACTGCTTTGGCGTTGATGGTTATTTCTCAGATTTGATTGAATGCAGACCCCATAGCCCATGGATGTGTAGTTTGTCTCAACCAACTTTAAAACCCTTTACAACAAAACCAACAATTCCTTTAACTAGCCTAATATATGAAATTAAAACAAAGCTAAATCATACAGAGAGATCCCTCTCTGAAGATGGAAGGGCTAGATCCCAGCTTTGAAAGTGGTTGGATGAGGTTACCTTAGTAGATTTCTTCTTTTTCAACCTCTAGGAAATTTACCAAGTTCTAACAAAGACTACTTCCATATCAACAGAGCGAGGAGGTGATGGAGAAGAGTTAAATAACAAAGAAGTCAAATAGAAGAAAGGAGATGAGGTTGATCCCCTGAAGAAGAGGAAGGCTTCGCCTCCAAAATCTTCCTCCGGGAAGAAATCAAAAGCCACCATGACCAAGATGCAGACTGTCCTTATCTCTGATGACTTCGACTTCCTCATAGCAGCCCTGTACGATGCTTTGGTGGAAATAACAAAGAAACAAGAAGCAAAGAAATAGGAGATGTATGATATAATAGAGACTGAACTCCGAGGGGTACAACATGCCCTACAGTCTAGTTGCACAGTCTCCACTGCGCCCCTACCATCAGGAGAACTTTTGCTTGGAGATGAGCCAACCCAATTCCACTACCTAGTTGATACAGTCAAAGCGCACCTTCGACGAGCACAAGAAGAAATTGAACAATCCACCCAGGCCTTGAAGCAAGTGCACTGTGTACTTGCAGAGCAACACAATGCTACAGAATAGGAAAATCTTTCTCTCCAAGTAAAGTTCGATGAAGAGAAAGCACATATGTAGCAAGGAAAGGAACAGTTGCTTGCAGAGCAACTTGAAGTGAAGGAAGCGGTCAACAAATCTCTTCGCTCTGTGATAGTATTAGAAATCAAGGTAGAAGATCGAGTTACATAGCAGGTATAATAGCTTGTAGAATCCATCTAGCATCTACAACAATGCATAATAGAATTAGATCTATGCACTTTACCCGAAACCCCGCAGGATGTAAGGGACCAAAGAGAAACAACTGCTTACAGTGTATTTGAGAGACTAAAGGCCCTTGTTATGGAATGCAAGCAGCTGAGTGATCGTAGTGCCCTGAGATACAAACAACTTGCTGAGAATCTAGAATTAAAGACACTAGAGTCGTAGCTCCAGGAAGCGAAGCAGCAAGCAAAGACACTACAACTGCAGTTGAAGCTTCTGTCAACTGTGGAAAGAATGAAGCGATCTCAAGAGAAGTGCACAACCCAACAGAAGATCTACGCTATACAGAGAAAAGTTATGGAAGTAACTCAAAGGCTCCAACCTGTACAAGACAAGGCTTACCAATTGTTTACAGAAGTAGAAGGTAGAGGAACATAACTGGAACAGGTTGTCACTGCAGCTGAACAATGCCTAGAAGGACCCATCAACGACATATTCATCTAAGAATTTGCTGAACAAAAGGTCATGGAACAACAAAAAGTTGAAGAAGCTCGAGCCAAGATTGAGGCATTTGAAGTAGAACTAGTCAGACTAGAGTGAATTGGGACGAGTCACAGGTGAGTGTTGGGGGCCTGTTGGCCCTTGACCAAGTTTTGAATATACTTGGTCATGATTGACCAGTTTTGGGACTTTGACAACCTGTCGAAAGAGGAGTGCAAGACGAAGCGGAGATCGTGGGATCACGACCCCTTTTTGGGTCCTTTTTGGGTTTTGGGATAATGTAACGGGTATGGGAATGTCGGCCCATGGATTTAACCATGCTTAGGATTATTTTGTAATGTATAAATAAGTAGCTAGGCGATGTAAAAGGTGCCAAAGGAGCTAAGTGCTAATAATTGGATCCGTGTGATCAACACGGCCATGTACATTCTGTGTGAAGCTTGCAGAGCTAAGTGCAAGTGGTTGTAATAAACTGTGGAAGGCTTTGTGCTGTAATGCAAGGAAGGAGGATCTAGCGAGGTGTGTAGATCTCCTATCCTCTGTGAAGTAGGGTTTTTGTGGCTTTGTGCATGTAACCAATTGAAGAAGATAATAAAGAAGAAGAAGAAGTTGGTGGACGTATCCCTAGGTTGGGGGTGGACCACATGTATGTTGTGTTTCTCTTTTTTGTGTGATGTGTTGGTGTATTTATGTGTTGCTCTACTTTTTGTGATGTGTAGACTTCATCTGCTTCGCAGGTGTTGCCGAAAGGGCCGATAGTTAGGTTTTTGTTGGTGCACTGTTGTAGTGTTGAACCTTGGGTCTGCCCCTGTGCCAACAGACCTGAAACTGTGATTGTCGGGAAATATAAAAAAGAGAAATCTTTGTGCATAGATCTGTTTCCCTAGTGCACAATATTCTACTTGACTTGTGAAGCTCTGTTCTAAGAAGAGAAGTCAGATCTGAAGAAAATAGGTAAGATCTTAAAGCTTTGTGCTCTAATAAAGGTAAGAACAGTGAAAATTTTTGTTTGAAAAGGTAAGATAAGTGGAAATTTGTGTTTCAAAAGTATGGATCTAGGTATGTTTGATAAATTTTGTCCTATCTTGAAAATTAGGGCACAACTAGAAGAAACTAGATTTGATATGAGTAGATATGATAAGAATAGTGAAAGATACTTTATTCCTATGCATAGAAAGAATGTTTGGACTAACAAATGGATGCAGGACCCTAGAAATATTTTTTTCAGGTTAGCTACTATTATCCTAATGTGCAGTACAGGAAAGGCTGGGGATCATTTCAAAGAAAAAGAAGATTAACCCTTTTTTATAACTGCAGAAGACTGAGACATCTTGCTAAGGAATTACCTGGTAGAAGACCTAGTTGTCTTTGTTGTAAACCTATGGATCAAGAATATTTGGATTTCCCTAAAATGATTGCTAAGGTTGAAAGAATGAATATAAGACAAGAAAACCTTGAGGAAGGTCAAGAAACTTAGACCATGAAAAAACCCTAGAAAGAATCAGAGAATGTATTGCGACAAATGAAAGAAACCCTGAATGATCACAGAAATATCAACATATTAGAGATCTTCAAAGAAAAAGAGCGCATAGAAACAAGAGTAGGAGACATCAACATTGACTGTGTTCTGGATGAAGAGACACATGTGAATATCATGACAGAAAGAACTTGGGAAATTTTAGGAAATCCTTCTATGATTCCTTCATTGGGAGGAATAGGATTATTTAGAGGAAAACTGGTTACCCTATGTGGAAGACTCACCTAGATATCTATGAGTGCTCATGGAACTTCGACAGAGGAAGATTTTGAGGTTGTTAAATTTATTGAGAACAACGCCCCATTTTCTATATTACAAGGAAAAGATTGGATTGATAAGGATCAGGCCAGAAGAAAAGAAGAGGAAGTCTCAGAAAAGAAGAAGCAAGAATTACAAGATTTCATGACTAGGAGGATAACGCACTTGATTGAAGAACATGAGAACAGATCAAAGTTGTTCAGAACCAAAAAATTGGATGTCGAAGTTGAAATAACACAAGAAGACTCACAGAAGAGTGGAGAACCTACCCCAGACAAAGAAGAAGTATTACTCTCTAACCCTATGAAAGAATCTCAACAGTGCCAAGTTTCTATGCCAAAAGGAGATAGGAATCATAATGGAAAGAGGAATACTGAGAAGAAGATTACAAGGAAGAAGGCTAGAAAGCTTAGTAAGAAGAGAGCAAAGATAGAAAATTTGCAGAATGTTCTAGAGGGGACTTTGCAGAAGGCAGGTTTGCAAAAACTGGAACTTCAGAGGGATATCAGAACAATGCAACATGGTGAAGAAATATAGCCGTTGAAGGCATTATGACTGTTATATAAATTCCCCCGAATGGTTAGAACAAAAATTATGGCCAAAAAGCTCACCATCAAACCGTTGGGACTACACCGCAAAGGACAAAACCACATTGATGAAGGCCTCGCATCCGTTGGAGAGATCCATTACATTTTTTTCTACTTATTGCATCAACTGTTGCACCAAAAACACTTTTGCAAATTGTATCCAAGCCAACTCATTGCTACCGCGTCGTGTTTATTGAGATCGACACCTGTTCTATTTCTTTGAACACTCATTCATCCACCTGAGTTATCCAATCTGAGCATGCATGTTGGATGAACTCAACACCATAGAGAAATCGGTTGAAGAAGTTCTCATCGATCTAATCGCTGAAAAAGTAATGTCCATAGGTATTCAAGCTTCCTCGACGAGAGGAGTGCAAGCCTCTCCATTGATTGCTCATGGATCCGGAACATCCCGACCTGCAGCTGAGAAAATGACCAAGCATCGAGATGAATTGGAAAATGCAAAGTTAATCCCAACTATCCTACCTGACTACATCCCGTCTTTGGCTGGAGCGGTGAGTCTTGACAGTGTCCCGAGGGACTTTGATTACACCCTGGTTACTGCGTACCTCCCGAAGGGGATACGTATAGTTAGAACACAGAAGGATAATATCATGGCATTAAAATTCAATGACTTCAATCTAGGGGACCATAAGAACCACAATATGCTCTCTCCTCATAGATACTTGATTAGGACGAAGGAGAAGAAATAAAAAATAATCCCCCAATCATGGACTATGAACCTCGCACAGTCCACCATCTTGAATGTGATGAAGATTCCACATTTTGGAAGGCACCAGGAGGTTAACGCGTGTGTTAAGCTCATGTTATCATGTTACCATGGCGAATATATATGGCTAGATAGATGCATCATAGTCAATCCAATGCTGATCCATAAGATCACCGGATTGAGCATGCAGGGACCCGACCCACAGGACTTCTACCCAGCGAAGGCTACAGATCGCGCATTGGCACAGAGGATTAAAGACACATATGGTGATGTAGAAAAGGGGACGTGAGGCTATAAGGTAGCTTCCATAAAAAATGGCACTGTGCACCTAGCCTGCTAGCAGATCGTAAGAAAGTTGGTGAGAAAGAACAGACCTACGCAGGTCATAGGGTTCATTATTGACCTCACTGGAAAATGTGTAGAAGGACTCCAAATGAACTGGGTGAAGTACCTAGTCAACCAACTAGAATTGGATTTCCACGAATCCCAGGATCAGGGCTATGAATTCCATTTTAGCTGGTTGTTGATCCTCATAGCGTTTACCTCTTGGGAGATCCCGGAAGGTGTGACCTTCCTGGACATTGAGCCATTCAAACCACTCGCTTCAAATTTCACCACACTCTGGTACACGAGCGATATGGGAAAACAATGGGAGTCGAATGCAATATTCCACACATACTACCTCCAGCTAAAGAGGGCTATTAGGGCTGTCCCTCCCATGACGCCGAACACCCTGCACCGGTTCATACCTCTCATGAAGTTCTGCATAGATCGACACTTTATTTATATCACTGTGCACACAGATGAGAATAAACAAGAGCTTCAGTCATACTATAAGCTCACAGAGGAGGAGCTCAAAGAGATAACTAAGGATTGGTCTGCAGAGCTCCTTATCCCTCTGACCCTACATAAATGTCTGATCTTGAAATAATTGGCAGCTCGGAGGCCACTCATGAAGAAAATGACACACCAGGAACCAACAGAAGGAAGAAGACCGAAGAGGTACAAAACCTAAGCAATGCATCAGATGAAACCACTTCAAAATCACCTGGACGAGGAGGTGATGATGAAGTATATAGAGAAGAGACCAATGGAAAAGAAGATCAATAGAAGCAAGGCAAAGTAACATCGCCTAGGGATCCTGTTGATGAGACTGATCCCTCCAAGAAAATAAAGGTTTCCCCCATGAAACCTACTTCTTGGAAGAAGTCCAAATCCACCAAGAGTAAGCTGTAGACTGTACTCACACTCGATGACTTCGACTTCATCATCGCAACCATATCATACGCCTCGCAGGACCTCTTGTAGAACACAGAATCCAAACAAGCAGCCATGTATGATAGGATTGAGGCATAACTCAGAGGGGTACAACAGGCCCTTCAATCCACCCACACAGTATCCACTGTGCCCCCACCATCAGAAGAACCAAAGTTGGGAGATGAGCCTATCCAACTCTGCAGAATAGCTGACATGATCGAAGCTCACCTTCGTCGAGCGCAAGAAAATAAAGAACATGCTATAGTGGCCCTAAAGCAAGCATAAGAGGAAATGGTAGAGAAACGTCATGTTGCACAATAGAAGAAAGATGACCTCCACACCAAGTTCGAAGAGGGGAGAGTGCAGGTTAAGAAAGAGAAAGAGCAGTTGCTCGCAGAGCAACTCAGAGTCAAAGAAGTAGTCAACAGAGCACTTCTCTCTGTGATAGGATTAGAGAAAAAGGCGGAATAACTAGTAGAGCATCAAGTAGCGCAGCTTGCGGAAGCTATCTAGCAGCTTCAAAAGAGAATCACAGATCTAGAGCTACGAACAGTGCCAAGTACCCCGCAGGACATGCGATACCAAAGAGAATCCATTGCCCGAAGCATAGTTGAGAGGATCAGAGCATTCGCTTTGGAATGTAAACAACTTAGTAGTAGAAGTGCACAAACCTATGAGCAACTTACTGAAGACCCTGAATGAAAGGCACTGGAGTCACAACTCCAGGAGGCAAAGAAATATGAAGCAATAATACATGCATAGTTGAAACCCCTGTCAGCAGTTGAGAGGATGAAGCGATCCCAAGAACAATGCACTGCTCAAAAACATGTCCACACCATTCAGAGAAAAGTCATGGAAGGGACTCAGAGGCTCGAACCAATTCAAGACGAGGCTTTCCAACTGTTCATAGACATTGAAGGCCGAGGAGTAGAACTGTAACAAGACATCACTGCAACTAAAAAAGGCTTAGAGGGACCTTCCAACGAAGTAGTTATCCAAGAGTTTTCCAAGCAGGAGGCCTTAGCGCAACAACAGGTCGAAGAAGATCGAGCCAAGATCGAGGCTTTTGAAGCAGAGCTACCCAGATCAGCGTGACTTAGGACAAGTCACAGGTGAGTGTTGGGGGCCTATTGGCCCTTGACCAAGTTTTGAGAATCCTTGGTCATGATTGACCTATTTTGGGACTTTGACAGGTTATCGAAGGCATAGCGCAAGTCGAAGCGGAGATCGCGGGATCTCGGCCCCTTGTTTAGGGATTTTTGGGTTTTGGGCTATGTAATGGGTATGGAGATGTCATCCCATGGGTTTACCCATGTTTAGGCAGTTTTTGTAATGTATAAATAGAAGTCTAGGTGATGTAATAAGAAAGAGGTTTTTTTGGTACCTTGCTAAGTGCTAAGTACAAATTGTAAATGCTTTGTGCATGCTATGTCAAGAACTTGTAGAGATAAGTGCAAGTGATTGTAAGAGACTATGAAAAGGATTTGTGCTGTAACTCAAGGAAGTAGGATCTAGCAAAGTGCGCATAGATCTTTTGTCCTATGCGGAGTAAGATCTCATGGATCTATGCATGTAGAAGATTGACAGAAGGAAATAAAAGAGAAGACGAGTTGGTGGACATAGCCCCAGGTTAGGGGTGAACCATGTATATCCTGTGTTATGGTTACTTTATGCATTATGGTTGTTTCATTATTCATATGATTAATTCTTAGTGCACTAATGTATGTTAGATTAATCTAATATGATAGCTTAGTTCCTAATGATGTGAATAAGATGCTAGATCTGATCTATGTTGATATGCTTGAATATATTGGATTTGTGTGAATACTGCGTTGATCTATTGTTAGCGTTATCTACGCTGTAAAATGAGGATGAATATTAATAAACTATAACTGCTAAGTGCTCTACTAAGGTGTTACAATCACAGATTTGTATCCCAGCTAAGGTTGCAGACATCTGAGTCCTGTAACCACCCCTACCTCTACCTCGGGTAAGACTTCACTTGCTTCGCAGGTGTTGCTGAAAGGGTCGGTAGTTAGTTTTTTTGGTGCACTGATGAAGCGGTGAACCCTGGGTCTTCCCCCATGTGCCAACACGAAGTTCCAAAAGTCACGTGGGCCCCGTTTGGGTAAGTTAGTACATCGACTTCCTGGGGTCGTAACTTTTGCATACGATCTCTGTTTTAGGTGCATGATAGCCCGTTGGAAAGGTATCGTTGAGGAGATTTATTTTAGGGGAAACATGGAAGAAACTTCCTTGTTGCTCCCCATTTTCCCCAAAAAAATCATTTAGGGCCTCAAAATGTCTTTGGAAGTTTCAGGACCTAAAAAACTGCTAAAAATACTAAATTACTAAAATTGCTAGAAAATTGTTTTGAGCCAGTAGGGAAAGGTGGGTGGCCACCGATATCCACCTGGATTAGTCCTCCATCCTTAGGAAGCAATGGTCTCCATTGCACTAATTTCTCCCATCATATGAGGAAAGTTTTGCTGAATTTGGCCCTGGGTGAGCCACTTGCCTTGGGGCAGAGCTGCCCTGCTTTGACGACTCGATAAAGTTGGATCCTTTGTTGTCGAGTGCCCTTGATTTGTGTGTCCACCATATGATCACTGGATGCTTGTTGTATGAAATTGGGGTTGATCTCTGTTGGTGTCAGTTGTTCTACTACTTCTGAGGTGTCCAATAATGGTGGGAAATAAGGGTGAAGGAGATCCACGTTGAACACTGGGTGCAGGACAAGGAAAGGAGGAATGTTGATCTCAAAAGAATTATCCCCCATGACCTTGGTGATGGTGTACAACCCATAACAAAGTGGGAAAATATTCTGATGGGGTCTTGTAAGGCATTATTTATGCAAGTGAAACCAAACTTTGTCGCCCACCTGAAACTTATGTGGCACCCAATGTTGATCATGGCACTGCTTGTACTTGTCATTGGACTTTTGTAGGATATCCTGAGCCTATTGGCGGATGTGCTGGATCCGATAAATGAACCAGGTGTCTTTGTCAGCTTCAGTTTGAGAAGGAGATGAGTCGGTCAAGGTGATCACAAGGGAAAGTGAAACATCTATGGGACCCAATGGTTGGAATCCCAACCCCACCTGAAAGGGGATGTGGTCGGTTGAGCTATGCAGGGCTCGGTTGTAGCTATGCTGGACATAGGTAAAGATCTCATCCCATGTGTGAAGGTTCTTGGAATTATACATGCAAAAGATATGCACAAACATTCAATTTATGACCTTGGTTTGACCATCTATCTGGGGGTGGAAGGCCGTGGATTTGGTGAGCTTGGTGTCAAGCAGTGACCAGAGGCTCAACCAGAATGTGCTAAGAAATCGATTATCCTAATCTAAGACAATGGTTTGTGGGATTCCAAAATGTAACCAGACTCGTTCAAAGAAGTGCTTGGCAGTGGCCTCTACTGTGATTCTCTTCTTTCAAACAACCATAATCTTCATCTTAGAAAAGCGATCAACAACCACAAAAACATAGTCATTTCCCCGCTTGGTGGATGTGAGGCCTGACATATAGTCCATTGAGATGGATTCCCATGGCCTGTTAGGAGTAGGAAGAGGGGTGTATAGGCCCTGTTTCTTAATGGTCAGTTTGGCAATAGCACAAGGAGTGCAGGACCTAATATACTTGCTGACCTCATGTCAAAGTTTCGGCAAGTAGAAATGTTTCTGTAGCATCGCCACTTTCTTTTCGATGCCAAAGTGTCCTGCCACCAGACTGTAGTGGGATTCCCAAATCAGCTTCACCCACTCTCTTGATGGAGCACATATATGGCCTAGATGACACAACAACCCATCCTGAATATGGAAATTATCGACAACTGCGTTTGCACCCAACATTTGGTAGGTGGTGGCAAAGTCCAGGTCTATCTCATAGAGTTGGGGCCATCCAAAGGTCTCATTGCTGCAAGAGTCTAGCACTGTGGTGAGTGCCGTGACTGGAGGTCTACTGAGGAAATAAATGACACAGTTGGTGCTTCCTGTTTTATACATGATGTTGAGGTGGAATTGCTACAAGTATGTGGACCACTTTTGATAGCGGTCATTATGAAATTTTCCTTGTGTCTGCATGAATTGTAGTGGCTTATGATCAATGTGGATGACTGTCTCCTTCCCAAGAATGTAATATCTCAACTGGCGACAAGCTTTCACAATGGAGTAAATTTATTTTTTGTAAGTAGGGTACTTACGGAAAACATCTGATAGTGTCTCACTATGATAGGCCACAAGGTGGCTGTGCTAAGTGAGAATGGTGCCCACAACATAGTCTAATGAATCTGTCTTGATCTCAAAGGGATGAAGTATGGTAGTGAAAGTACTAGGGTTGAGCACAAGCGTTGCTTCAAATAATCTAATGCTTGTTGTTGGGATCGACCCCGCACAAATTTTTCCTTACCACCACCCCTGGTTATTTGGCTGAGGGCCCATGCAATATGGGATAATCCAAACACAAACTTGCGGTAGAAATTTTCAAGGCCCAAGAAGATTCGAAGATCAGTGAGTGGGGTTGGGGTTGGCCAGTCATGAATGACTTGGATCTTGGCTAGATTCACATGTATGCCATGCTGATCAACGATGTAGCCCAGTTAATGGACCCTGTCCATGCCAAAGGAGCATTTTTCCAAGTTGGCATATATCTTGTGCTACCGTAGGGTGTGCAGAACCTGTTGAATATGTTGCAAGTGTTCGGCCCAAGTTTTGTTGTAAATGAGAATGTCATCTAGATACACCACTACAAAAGTATTGGTGAATGGTCTTAGGATATTTTCCATCATCCTCATAAAAGTGGCTGGAGCATTTTTCAAACCAAAGGGCATGACCGACCATTCAAAAATTCCTTCCTTTGACTTGAAGGCGGTCTTCCATACATATGTCTGTTCTATCGGGACCTGGTGGTAGCCAAAATTGAGATCAATTTTACTAAAGTATTTGGCCCCCGTGAGTTGATCAAGGAGGTTGTTGATTCAGAGAAATGGGTACTGGTTTCTGACTATGATTTTATTCAGAGCTCATTAATCAATGCAGAGTCGCTAGGTTCCGTCTTTCTTCTGTACTAGCACGATTGGGCTCTCGAAAGCTGATCAGCTGGGACGGATGTGCCCCTTTTGGAGAAGTTCTTGAATCTGTTTCTTGATCTCCTCATTCTCTAACAGAGAGTGATGATAGAATGGACCATTGGGAAGTGGTGTGTCAGGGGTCAGATAGATGGGGTGCTTGACCTGGTAGTGCAGAGGTACCCTGGTAGGTGAGGATAAGATAACCGAGTATTCTTCCATGATCTTATCTACTTGCTTCTGCTGTGTGGAGAGGTCAGAAGAAGAGACCCTAGATGTGGCCATGATATTTTGCTCATTCTGAGAGAAAATCATAAAGAAGAAAAACTTCCCCGTCTAAGATATGACCTTCCTGCATTGCTTAGCAGAGATCAAGGAAATAGCACTAGGTGGGACAACCTTGGGTATCCTGTACAATTTCCTATTCAAATTAATAATAACACTATGAGGCCTAGACTCATATACAACATGGAATTTCCATAAATAAGGTTGGCCCAAAGTAACATCACAAACTTCGAGAGGAGAAACATCACACAATACCTCGTCTTTGTAGGGCTTGATGTTGTACAATAGTCGACATTGTTGGCTGACGTGAAGATCGCTTCCTTGGTGGAGCCATCCAATGGTGTAGGGTTGTGGGTGCGGTGTTGTCGGTAGGGCCAAATGCTTGATGACCTATGATAATATGAGGTTCTTTTGGCTACCACTATTAATGATAAAGTGAAACTAGGTGCCTTTCACCCACATCTATGAATGGAAGAGGTTCTCTCCTTCTTCTGGATCGTCTGGTTCACTAGGCTGGAGCTTGATGGTAGCAACTATGGTACTGGGTTTCATGTCAATTATCTGCCTTCCCCATTTTGGTTTTGACTCAGAGTCAGAACCTGCATTTGATCCATAGGCTTTCACTTTGGCCACCAACAACGTCTTTGAGTGGCACTCAGTAGTGTTTTGCCAAGGGCTCTTATGGAAGTCGCACCACTTCCCGCTGTCTTTCTTAGTCTTTTTGGTGTCCTTCTTTGCTTGCATCTTGGAATCGTTGTCATGATACTGTCCATATTTTCTCTGTCCTTTGTTCTGTGGGTTGGGGCCGCCCTTTCCTGGCTTTATTTGTGAGGGGTTCCCAGGCCCAAATTGCCGCGTCTTTTTTTTGAGCTTCTGCTCGATTTTGACAGCATATCAATAGGCCGCGCCCAAGGATGAGATGTCTAGAAATTCCATTTTGGTTTGGATGTATCTATGTAGAACACCATGATACTTGAGCACCATATGTTTCTTTGAATCTTCGATACCTATCTTGGTGCACAAGGTATGGAAGATACTTGTGAAATCTAGCACTGCTTGGTCTCTTTCTTGCCACAGTGTGGTCCATATGGTATACAAGTCGTCATAACTTCCAATAGAGTATTATTGTTCCTTATTAACATCCCTGAAGGATTCCTGGGTGGTCATGACTATAAATAATGAGGGTTCCTCTGTTTCCTTTTGCTCACAAAAAGTTTCCCACCAATCTTTGACATGGGGAATGACTTTGAGGAGTGCAAAAGTAATCTTTTCTATATTCAAAAAGTTATTGATAGAAAAATACCCTTCTAGTAGATTCAACCACTTGTGTACAACATCTTGATCTATCTGACATTCAAATATAGGAATATTGAAGTTTATTTGTACCTTGAAGGGGGCGACGCCTCCACTTGAAGAAGATGCGTCACTTGTTGGTAGTTGCCGAAGGATTTGCATGAAACTATCCATCATCTCGTTCCTCTGTTGCGTGAGGGATTCCTCAAGAAACATTTTGAAAGGATCTCCTATCCCATAATATTTATTTTCTCCTAACATGAGAGGTCACTTGGGCATGTGAGAGATTTTTTCCTCAAGAGAAACAAGCTCGAGACCCAACTCTTTGTACTCCAACCTCGTTGGGGACATGCATTAAGACAAAAAGGAGAAGACCGCTCTGATACCACTGATCCAGATTTTATGAGAAGAATGAAATGACTATAGATTATTAACAGGTGCTTAACAAAAAATAACAGAGATACAGTAAACTGGTTTTCTATTCAATGAGGAAATAAGCTGAAACTGTAAAATGCAGTGGAAAACAAGCTTGCTGGAATGGTGGCATCTTATCTCTGAGAAGAGATGTGACGGTTGGGCTCATTTGCAAGAAGATGATTACAATGAGGATCTGAAGGAATTTTTACAATAAACAGGAATGCCAAAAACCCTAGACATCCAAAAACCTAACCCCAGGAGATGAAGCGCCAAAAGTCATGTGGGCCCCGTTTGGGTAAGTTAGTACATCAACTTCCTGGGGTCGTAACTTTTGCATACGATCTCTGTTTTAGGTGCATGATAGCCCATTGGAAAGGTATCATTGAGGAGATTCATTTTGGAGGAATCATAGAAGAAACTGCCATGTTGCTCCCTATTTTCCCAAAAAATGTCGTTTAGGGCCTCAAAATGGCTCCGAAAGTTTCAGGACCCAAAAACCTGCTAAAAATAGTAAATTACCAAAAATTGCCAGAAAATTGTTTTGAGCTAGTTGGAAAAGGTGGATGGCCACCAATATCCACCTATATCAGCATGAAAGCCCCATTGTCCCTGTACAGTTTCAACCGACTACCATTAACTAGTCCTTTCACAACTTCTCCATTCAATTTCTCTAATTGGACATCACTTGCATCTGTCATAAATCTGATCACATAAGGTCCCAACCAATGCATATGGAACTTCCCTTGGTGTTGTAGAAACTTACTGTCATAGAGTAACACTAAGTCTCCCTTTTGAAATTTCTTCTTTTTTATGTGTCTATCATGCCAAGATTTCTCGCGCACTTTCTGTACCGACTAATGGAAATCTACGACAAAACGATCTTCTTCTAATTCCATAAGGTCCGATAGTTTCTTTTTTACTGTGCCTTCCTATGTAAGTTCTGTCAATACACCAATGTGAAAGATCGATGCTATAAATTTCATCAACATATCTTGTCGATATGTGAATCTGAATAGAGTTTTTCCTATCAACTTCTTGCTGGTAGTCCTGTATCCCCATAATATTGTTGGAATGTTCAAGTCCCATTCATTCCTACTTACATTAGACACCTTTGTGAGCGCATGCTCCAAGATATTATTAAAGGGTTCTACCGTGCCATTTTCCTGAGGATGGTATGGTGTTCTTTTCTAATGATGAATCTGAAACTCCTCTATCAATGCAACAATCGTTCTGTTTAGAAAGTGAGATCCCTGATCACTCATAAGTAATATTGGGAATCCAAACCTTGTAACTAAATTTTCAAATAGAAGTCATGCAACTGTTTCCATGCTACAGTATTTGACTGACTCTTCCTTGGCCCATCAAGTTAAGTAGTCCATCGCAGTAATTATGTATCGAGATCTTGACCTCTTAGCTGGAGGATTAATTGGTCCAAAAACGTTCACTTCCCATTTGTCAAATGATTGTAGAATTACTTGGGGTATTAATGGCATCTCATCATTCCTTCATCTCTCATAGAAGGCATCCTAAGTCTTTGAAAAACATTACAACTTTAACAAAATTACTTGGCATATTTGTGCAAAGTAGGTCACCATAGACCTACGCGTGATATCTTTTGAACCATTTCCTTTCCTGCATAGTGACTTCATGCAACCCCTTCATGGGCCTTTGAAAATATCATGTTTATTTCATTTTCTAATACACAACATCATATAATACCATATGTGCCTAACTATTGGCACAAGGGAAGACCCGTGGTTCAACGCTTCAACAACGCACCAACAAAACCCTAACTACCAACCCTTTCGGCAACACCTGCGAAGCAGATGAAGTCTCACCCGAGGTAAAGGCAGGGGTGGTTGTAGGACTCCAGTTTCTACAACCTAGCTGGGACATAGATCTGTGATTACAATACCCTAGAAAATAACTTAACAGTTATCATTCATTAGTACTTAAACCTTATTCATAGCGCAGATTAAACCCTAATTACAGATCCACACAGTATTCACCAAGATCTAACACATTCAAGCACTTAGCATATAGAGATAAAGTATATCTAGCATTAATTCACATGGATAAGCACTAAGTTGTCATATCAGATGTATATAAACATTCATGAAGGTAAGCACAAAGCATAAATCATATGAACAATATCACAACCATAATGCACAAAGCAACCATAACACGAGATATACATGGTTCACCCCCAGCCTAGGGCTATGTCCACCAACTCTTCTTCTCTTTATTGTCTTCTGTCAATTATCTACATGCACAGAGCCACAAAAGCCTACTCCGCATAGGGCAGGAGATCTGCACACACTTTTCCAGATCCTCCTTCCCTGAGCTAGGTTATAACAAAAAGACTTCTTACAATCTACACACTAGCTTCTTACAACCACTTTCACTTAGATCTGCAAGGGTTCAAGACAGTATGCACAAAGAATTTACAACTATCACTTGCACTTAGATTAACATCACTTAGATCTTCTAGGTCTAGTACTTCTTACATTGCCTAGATTTCTATTTATACATTACAAAAGGGCCTAAACATGGGTAAACCCATGGGACTACTTGTTCCATCTCTACTCCTGATCCTTCAATCTCCTCAAACAGTTGGAAAGATTCATCCTGAACTGGTTGGAGCCTCTGAGTCACTTCCATGACTTTTCTCTATATGGCATGGACCTGTTGCTGAGCCATGTGTTGTTCCTGGGACCTTTTCATCCTCTCAAATGATGACAGGAGCTTCAAATGTGCTTGTACTATTGTTGCTTGCTGCATTGCCTCCTGGAGTTGTGACTGCAGTGTATTCAGTTTAGGGTCCTCATTAAGGCGCTCATAAGTTTGTGCACTTCAAATGCTAATCTATTTACATTCCTAGGCTAATGCTTTGATTCTCCCAACTGCTCTCTAGGCAGTGGCTTCTCTCTAGTCTCGAACGTCCTGCAAAGTGCTTGGTACTATTTGTAGCTCTATATCTGCTATTCTCTTTTGAAGCTGCTGAATGAATTCAATAAGATTTACCTCTTGACTTTCTACTGGGTCTTCTTAGATTTGTTCTAAGCCCATCATAGAGAGAAGTGCTCTGTTGACTGCTTATTTTACTCCAACCTGATCCGTGAGCAACTGTTCTTTCTCCTCCTAGATTTGCACTCTATGTTATTCAAACTTTGTTTGGAGGTCATCCTTCTCCTATTGTGTAGCCCTATGTTGCTCTATGGACTCCTCCTTAGCTTGCTTTAGAGCCTCTGTAGCCTATTCTTTTTCTTCTTGGACACGATGAAGGTGAAATTCAGTCACATCGACTATTTTACAGAGTTGGGAAGGCTCATCTTCGAACTCTATTTCTTCTGATGGCGGGGGTGCAGTGGACACTATGCGGCTGGAGTGAAGGGCCTTTTATACCCCTCCCAGCTCTGCTTCAATCCTTTCGTACATGGTTTCCTATTTTTCTTCATTGCATTGTAAAAGATCTTCTGAGGTATCATAGATAGCAGTGATTATTAGGTCGATGTCGTCCATCGTGAGTACAGTCTCCATCTTTGGTTTATTGGCTTTGGATTTCTTCCGCGAGGTAGGTTTCATGGGGGAAACCTTTCTTTTCTTAGATGACTCTACGTCATCAGGGGGATTCTGTGGCGGTGTTACTTCGCCTTTATTCTACTTATATTCTTCCTCATTGTTTTCTTCTTGATCTACTTTGTCATCACCTCCTCCTCCAAGTGATTTTGAAGCAGTTTCTTCTGATGCGCTGCTCAATTCTTTTATTTCTTCCTTCTGCTAGTTCCAGGTGTATCATAATCTTCACGAGTGACCACCAGACTTCTAATTAGGTTGGGGTCAGGTAGTTCTACGGGGTCAATAGGGATAAGGAGCTATGCAGGCCATTCCTTAGTTATTTCTTCTAGGTCCTCCTCTATGAGCTTGTAATAAATCTGTAGTACGTATTTGTGTTCATATCCGCACACAATGATGTAGATAAAATGTCTATTTGTGTGTAACTTCACAAATGGATTGAACCTATGCAGGGTGTTCGGCGTCATACGAGGGGTAGAATCAATAGCCCTCTTCAACTGTAGGTAATAGGTGTGGAACACCGCATTTGACCACCATTTTCCCCCCATATCGCTCAAATACTAGAGCGTGGTGAACTTCGTGGCTAAGGGTTCATATGTCTCTATTTCAGGGAATGTCTCACCTTCTGGCATCTCCCAAACAATGAATGCGATGCGAATCAACACACAACTGAAATGAAAATCATAGTTTTGATCATGAGCTTCACAACAATATTTTTCTAATTGGTTAAATAACTAGCTTTCCCAGTTCATTTGTAGCCCCTCCACGCATTTTTCTGCAAGGTCAACAACAAACCCCGTGACCTGTGTGGGTCTGTTCTTCTGGAATAACTTACCAACAATCAACTGGAAAGAGAGGAGCACTGCGCCATTCTAGATGGAGGCTTGATCCAGGTGGATATTGGTGGCCACCAAACTTCTCCAGCTGGCTCAAAACAACTTTCTCGCAATTTTGATAATTTACTATTTTTAGCAGTTTTTCGGGTCCTGAACTTCCGGAGTCGTTTTGAGGCCCTAAATGATGTTTTTTGGGGTATGGTGTAAATTTTGTGCAAATGTTTTAGTCCTCGGATATATCTTTCCAATGGGATATCATATTCTTGAAACAAATATCGTATGCAAAAGTTATGACCCCGGGAAGTTGATGTACTAACTTACCCAAATAGGGCCCACATGACTTTTGGTGCTTCATCTCCTAGGGTTAGGTTTTTGGATGTTTAGGGTTTTTGAAACTCCTGTTTATTGTAAAAATGCCTTGAGAGCCTCATTTTAATCATCTTCTTGTGAATGAGTGCAACTATTACATCTCTTCTCAGAGATAAGCCGCCACCATTCCAACAAGCTTGTTTTCCACTGCATTTTACAGTTTTAGCTTATTTCCTTATTGAATAGAAAACCAATTTTACTGTATCTCTGTTATTCTGTGTTAAGCATCTAGTAATAATCTGTAGTCATTTCGTTTTGCTCATAAAATCTGGATCAGTGGCATCAGAGCGGCCTGCTCCTTGTCGTCTTAATGCATGTCCCCAACGAGGTCGGAGTACAAAGAGTTAGGTCTCGAGCTTGTTTCTCTTGAGGAAAAAAGCTCTTGCACATCCAAGCGACCTCTCATGGAAAGAGAAAATAAAGATGACAGGACAAGAGATCCTTTCAAACTGTTGATTGAGGAAGCCCTCACGCAACAGAGGAATGATATGATGGATAATTTCGCACAAATCCTTCGACGACTACCAACAGGCGACACATCTTCTTTGAGCGGAGGCACCGCCCCCTTGAAGGTACAGATAAACTTCGATATTCCTATATTTGAAGGTCAGATAGATGCAGATGCTATAGACAAGTGGTTGAATCTAATAGAAGGGTATTTTTCTGTCCATAACTTTTTGAATAGAGAAAATATTACTTTTTCGCTCCTCAAAGCCGTTCCCCATGTCAAAGATTGGTGGGAAACTTTCTGTGAGCAAAAGGAAACAGAGGAACCCTCATTATTCATAGTCACAACCACCTGGGAATCCTTTAGGGATGCTATTAAGGAACAATACTACCATGTCAGAAGTTATGATGACTTGTATACCAAATGGACCACACTGCGGCAAGAAAGAGACCAAGCAGTGCCAGATTTCACAAATATCTTCCATACCTTGCGCACCAAGCTAGGTATCAAATATTCAGAGTGACATCTAGTGCTCAAGTATCATGGTGCTCTGCATAGATACATCCAGACCAAAATGGAATTTATGGACATCTCATCCTTGGGTGTGGCCTACCGATATGCCGTCAAAATCGAGCAGAAGCTCAAACAAAAGACGTGACAATTTGGGCCAGGGAACCCCACACAACAAAAGCCAGGAAAGGGCGGTCCCAACCCATAGAACAAAGGACATAGAAAATATGGACAGTATCAGGACAACCAGTCCAAGCCACAAGCAAATAAGGACACCGGAAAGACAAAGAAAGATACCGGGAAGTGGTGCGACTTCAATAAGAGCCCTTGGAATAACATTGCTGATTGCCACTCAAAGCAGACATTGGTGGATGAAGTGAAAGCCTCTGAATTAGATGTGGGTTCTAACTCTGAGTCAGAACCAGAAAGGGGAAGACAGATCATTGACGTGGAACCTAGTGCCACCGTTGCTACCACCAAGCTCCAACATGGTGAACCAGACAAGCCAGAAGAAGGAGAGTGCCTCTTCCATTCACAGATGTGGGTAAACAGTACCCTGCTACACTTCATCATTGATAGTGGTAGCCAGAAGAACCTCATCTCAGAAGAGGTCGTCAAGCGGTTGGCCCTGTCGACAATGTTGCACCCAAAACCCTACACCATTGGATGGCTAAACTAAGGAAGCGATCTCCGCGTCAGCCAACAGTGTCGACTGTTGTATGGCATCAAGCCCTTCAAAGATGAGGTATTGTGTGATGTTGCTCCTCTCGAAGTTTGTGATTTTCTTTTGGGCAAACCTTATTTATGGAAACATCATGCTATATATGAGTCTAGGCCTCGTAGTGTTATTATTACTTTGAACAGGAAATTGTACAGGATACTCGAGGCGGTTCTACCTAGTGTTATTTCCTTGATCTCTGCTAAGAAATGCAGGAAGGTCATCTCTCAAATGGGGAAGTTTGTCTTCTTTGTGATTCTCTCTCAGAATGAGAGAAAAATCATAGCCACATCTGGGGTCTCTGCAGCCGACCTCTCCACACAACAGAAGCAAGTAGATAAGGTCATGGAAGAATACTCAGATATCTTATCCTCACCTATCAGGGTACCTCTGCACTGCCAGGTCAAGCACCCCATCGATCTGATCCCCATCGCACCGCTACCCAATGGGCTAGTCTATCATCACTCTTTGTTAGAAAATGAGGATATCAAGCGATAGATCCAAGAATTTCTCCACAAGGGGCCCATCCATCCTAGCTCATCATCTTGCGGGAGCCCAATCATGCTGGTGCAGAAGAAAGATGGAACTAGGTGACTTTGCATTGATTATTGGGCTCTGAATAAAATCACAGTCAAAAACCAGTACTCGATTCCTCGAATCGAAGACCTCCTCGATCAACTGATGGGGGCCAAATACTTCAATAAGATTGATCTGAAGTCTTTCTACCACCAGGTCTTGATAGAACAGACTGATGTATCGAAGACCACCTTCAAGTCAAAGGAAGGCCTTTTTGAATGGTTCGTCATGCCCTTTGGTCTGACAAATGCTCTAGACACTTTCATGAGGATGATGGACGATATCCTGCGACCATTCACTAATACTTTTGTAGTGGTGTATTTGGATGAAATTCTCATTTACAACAAGACTTGGGCCGAACACTTGCAACATATTCAACAGGTTCTGCACACCCTACAGCAGCACAAGCTATACGCCAACTTGGAAAAATTCTCCTTCTGCATGGACAAGGTCCATTACCTAGGCTACATCATTAATCAACATGGCATACATGTGGATCCAGCCAAGATCCAATCCATCCATGACTGGCCAGCCCCAACCACACTCACTGAGCTTTGGAGCTTCTTGGGCCTTGCCAATTTCTACCGCAGGTTTGTGTTGGGATTCTCCCATATTGCATGGGCCCTTAGCCAAATAACCAAGGGTGGTGGTAAAGAGAAATTTTCATGAGGCCAGCCCCAAAAACAAGTGTTTGATGATTTGAAGCAACGCTTATGCTTAGCCCTAGTACTTTCACTACCAGACCTAAAGCATCCCTTTGAGATTGAGACTGATGCTTCAGAATATGCTTTGGGTGTCGTTCTCACACAGCATGGCCACCTCGTGGCCTATCATAGTGTGACACTATCAGATGTTGTCTGTAAGTACCCTACTTATGACAAAGAAATGTACTCCATTGTGCAAGCCTGCCGCTAGTGAAGACATTACATTCTTGGGAGGGAGACAGTCATCCAAATAGATCATAATTCACTGCAGTTCATGTAGACACAAGGAAAATTGCAGAATGACTGCCATCAAAAGTGATCCACATACTTGCAGCAATTCCACCTCAACATGAAGTATAAAATAGGAAGCACCAACCATGTCACTGATTGCCTCAGCAGACCATCAGTCGCGACACTCACCACAGTACTAGACTCCTGTGACCATTAGACCTTTGGATGGCCCCAACTCTATGAGACATACTCGGACTTCATCACCACCTACCAAATATTGGGTGCAAAGGCAGTTGTCGATAATTTCCATCTTCAGGATGGGTTGTTGTGCCGACTGGGCCATATATGTGTTCCATCATGTGAGTGAGTGAAGCTGATCTGGGAAGCCCACTATAGCCATGTGGAAGGATACTTTGGCATTGAAAAGACAGTGGCAATGCTACAAAAACATTTCTATTGGCCGAAACTTTGACAAGAGGTCAACAAGTATATTAGGTCTTGCACTGCCTGCGCTATTGCCAAAACAACCACTAAGAAATAGGGCCTGTACACCCCTCTTCCTACTTCTAACAGGCCATGGGAATCCATCTCAATGGATTACATGTCGGGCCTCACATCCACCAAGCAGGGAAATGACTGTGTTTTTGTGGTTGTTGATCGCTTTTCCAAGATGCCGATTTTGGTTGCTTGCAAGAAGAGCATCACAGCAGAAGCCACTGCCAAGCTCTTCTTTGAACGGGTCTGGGTACATTTTGGAATTCCACAAACCATTGTTTTAGATCGGGACAGTCGATTTCTCAGCACATTCTGGTTGAGCCTCTAGTCACTGTTGGACACCAAGCTCACCAAATCCACGACGTTCCACCCCCAAACAAATGGCCAAACCGAGGTCATAAATTGAATGATCATGCATATCCTGTGCATGTATAATTCTGAGCACCCTCACACATGGGATGAGAGTCTTCCCTATGTCCAGCATAGCTACAACCGAGCCCTACATAGCTCAACTGACCACAACCCCTTTCAGGTGGGGTTGGGATTCCAACCATTGGGTCCCATAGATGTTTCACTTCCCCTTGCGGTCACCTCGACTGACTCCTCTCCTGCTCCAACTGAGGCTGACAAAGCCACTCGGTTCATTGAGAGGAGCCTACACATCCGCCAATAGGTTCAGGATATCCTACAGAAGTCCAATGACAAGTACAAGCAGTGCCATGATCAACATCGGGTTCCACATAAGTTTCAGGTGGGTGAAAAATTTTGGTTTCACTTGTAGAAAGAACACCTTACATGACCCCATCAGAAGCTTCTCCCACTCCATTATGGGCCATACACCATCACCAAGGCTGTGGGGGATAATGGTTTTGTGCTCAACATTCCTCCTTTCCTTGGTCTGCACCCAGTGTTCAACATGGACCTCCTTCGGCCTTATTTCCCACCATTATTGGACATCTTAGGCGTAGCAGAACAACTGACACTAATAGATCTCAACATCGACTGCATACAACTGACATCTGGTGATCAGATTGTGGACACACAGATCAAGGGCACTCGACAACAAAGGATCCAGCTTTATTGAGTTGTCAAAGAAGGGCAGCTCCTGCACCAAGGCAAGTGGCTCACCCAAGGCCAAATTCAGCAAAAATTTCCTCATATGATGGGAGAACTCAACACAATGGAGGCCATTGCTTCCTAAGGATGGAGGATTGATCCAGGTGGATATTGGTGGCCACCCACCTTCTCCAGCTGGCTCAAAACAACTTTCTCGCAATTTTGATAATTTACTATTTTTAGTAGTTTTTCAGGTCCTGAACTTCTGGATCCGTTTTCCAAAATTTACAGAGATCATATGCCTAAAACGAAGATCGTATGAAAAATTTATGACCCCGGGAAGTTGATGTACTAACTTACCCAAACATGGTGTTATCACTGAAATTTCGTCCGCACAGGGCGACAAGAACTCAACATCATCAACACAGAAAAACAATCATCCATGGCACAAGGATTAACTCCACAGCACATCAAAAGGGCCAAAACTATACAAAGTTGGCTAAAA